>OY992886.1:66305578-66590578 GCA_963921405.1 Cepaea hortensis
ACAGACAGACAGACAGACAGACAGGCAGTCAGTCGGTAACGGGAACGAGAACTTATATGACTACTTATATGAATTAAATGAGATGCTCCCCACCAGAGTCTGGGCGAAGCCGGGCAGGGTCAGCTAGTTAATTATATTTTCTATCCTTCGATTTAAACATCCATTGATATTTTGTTTCTTACTGTGAAGATATTTATTTGTCTAGAGACGGTGAGATAAACATCCTAGCTTGTATACTGTGTGGTGACTGTTTGTGCCACACATACTTTTATTGCTCAATCTGGAAATCACTCCTGACAGACACCAGAAATAATGCAGTCATAGTAATGATAATTAATATAGATAGTTAACTACTATAGAATCTACATAATAGAATTTAAATATTATTAAAAAAAATTATATTATAATTGAAAAATTATAAAGTACTTACTTATGCCCAAAGTTTAATAATTATATGATTTAGCCAATAAGAGAATATGCATTTGCTTATTGAAAATGGACTGAAGTGATTTGATTATGGATAGTAAAGTGCAAATTCTTTTCATTTACAATACATTTGAAATGTTTTGTTGTGCTCTAGTTTGATTTTCATGGTCTGCTTATACAGATACAGTTGATGCTGTTCTGATTTTTATAAAGTTTTTAATATCCATTGCTGTTGTCTGCAGGCTCTAACACATTTAATACCTCCTTATTTTTCTACCTGTCATTTCCTAGTGGAGCATAGACTGTCAACGAACTCACACCAAGATTTGTAGGCTTGCTCTTGTTTGGTTGGATTTTGCAGGTAGTTTTCTATGGGTTGAGTTTGTCAGGCCAACCCTCCATGGTCACCTTTTATGACATGCCTGGTTGGTTATAGTGTTACTATTCTTTGCTTTGCTTATGGGTCCCAGTAACACGTTGGTAACATTCAATACATTTGATTAGCATTTCTGTGCATAAAATCTTTTGAAATACTTATTTTCAACTCTAGACCTTTACATTTTTAGAACACGATCCCGAAACCTAGTACAGACTGCTAGCTTGGAATAAAAACAATAGTTAGATGCCAGTGCAACTGAATCACAGTGGTGCACATGTTTGATAACTAAGTTGCAATTCTATTCAGGGCCATACATTTTACAGGGAATGAGCTGCCTTTGTTTGGATTCTCTGTTGATGTAACCAGTGTGCTCTTTCATGGTGCCTTGCATCCATATTTATTGTACCTTGTTAGGTTCATTAGGCTTGTCACAAATGACAAATTTGTCTTGTGTTATTTCTGTTAAACCAATAGTGTCAGAATTGTATTGATTGCTCTCTGTATGTGGATGCAGTTTACACACATTGGCTATTGGTGAGGGATGTTGGATCATTGGTGATCTTGTTGTCTTTTTGTATTATCATCATCATCGTGCATCAGGTTCTTTTCAGAACATTGCTCTCATCACGGCCTGCCAAGTTTCTCTATCTGTTACAATTCCCCCCATCTCATGCAGGCTCATGCTCAGGCTGCCTACAGTGTCCTGTGTCCATCTTTGTGCTGATCCACCTCTGCCACTTCTTCCATCACTGTTATTTCCAAGCATCTGTGATGCTTAATATGACGAGTATTTTGGTCTTCGAGACACCACATTGTTTATAAACCAGTTTTATTTATGTATTAGAGACATCAGTTGTGTGAAGTATTGTATAGTTGTAGTCTTATTGTAATTTATAATGTAGTAATCTTCTTTTTGTGTTTGTCTGACATGAATTATGTTTGTGTCGGTATTATTCTTTGTATTTAAAGCAACCACTTCATGTATTGTTTGTAGAGATCTTTAAAAAAAAAAAAGTATTTACCCTATGGCTGGAAAACATACAATTACCTGGAGGTCTGAAACCTTCAAAGTACTCTCCTTGGTACTGTGGACACCACTTAGAATATCCCACCATTGTTGGAAGTATTTCAGGGTCTCTTTTGGGGTGGAGTACAGTGTGGCTGTCGTGTCTTGCATAATGTCTTATTGTGTGTCTTGCATAATGTCTTATTGTGGCTCAGATCAGGTCAATTTCAGTGGCATTTTCAGTTTGGGGAACAACTAAAAATCATAAGATGTTTAAATAGTAGGAAACTTGTCAGACTACAGGGATTTTGTTTTTGGCCACAAAAGTCTGAATCAAATACGAAGAATGGATTCCTCTTGCTCAAGGTCTATCCATGGCAACTCCATAATGGCACATTCACTCTTTTGACCAAACACAATATTCCTCTGGTTCACTAGGCTCCCTGCTGTCTTGACATTACTCCCGTCTGACTATAAACCAGAAATGGAATTTAATGGGCTTTGACAAAGCAACTTGATCATTTGGATTTTGCCACTGACATTGCAAAACCTGAAGATAGTAAAACTAGACACTTGACTAGAACCCACACGGTGAACGAAATAGTAGAAGACCTCAAAACACATGAAGAAAAGACTTGGTACTGGATAGGGCGCTCATTGAGATAGCCTGTTAATAGTGTTATTAGAAAGTTCCTTTCTCTGGAACCCACAATATACAAGAAAGAGAGGGACCCTAAAAACACACAGAGAAGAGAATTAGAGATGGAGATAAATATGAGTAGGGAATGGAGTGATCTGCAGTGGATGGGAGAAAATTGTGGTATATGAATACAGTGGTAATCTTATTATCTGATCTGTGTCAAATGTTTGTGTGGAATGTAATGGTGCATGTGTTCTTAGCTTTGTAGTCTTATCTGTTGTGTAAACTGTGTGGTAACTAGTAGTCGTATCTGTTGTGTAAATTGTGTGGTAACTAGTAGTCTTATCTGTGTGTATCTGTTGTGTAAACTGTGTGTGGTAACTAGTAGTCTTGTCTGTTGTGTAAACTGTGTGTGGTAACTTGTAGTCTTATATGTGTGTGTCTGTTGTGTAAACTGTGTGTGATAACTTGTAGTCTTATCTGTTTTATAAACTGTGGTAACTTGTAGTCTTGTCTTATCTATGTGTATCTAGTGTCAACTGTGTATGTGGTATATAGTAATCTTATCCGTGTACTGTGTGTGTGTGTCGTATGAGGGCGAGTCAATAAGTAAATCACACAGTTCTGTGGGATGGCAGGTAAATGTAGTTGGTGTTTTCTATAGGTGTCATTATGTGACAGTAACATCGAACTTTATATTCCTGGTGTCAGGTGGTGCTAGGTGTCTCATGCGCACGTGCAGCTCACGCAGGCGACTGCACTTACAGCGTGTACAACCTAAGAGCAACGTGTGCTGTTGTGCGTTTTTTGTGGGCAAAAGAACTGCCCGAAAAGGACATTCATAAGGCAATGCTTCCTGTTTATGCTAACAAATGTTTGTCCCGTAAAGCGGTGCATAGCTGGATAGAAAAATTTTCTCAAGGGCGCTCTAAAATTGTTGATGAAATCCGATCTGGTCGTCCTGTTAAGATTATAACAGAAGCAGCAGGTGAAGATGATTAGAGGTGACAGGCGAGTAACGATAGACTCTGTAGCATCTGCAATAGGATGCACATGGTTCAGCATACAGCATAATGCATGATCCATTGAAATTTAAGAAAGTATGCTCAAGGTGGCTACCCAGACAATGCCAAACCACATACAGCTCGATTAACTCAGGAGAAAATTAACCAAATAAGGCGGAAAAAGTGTATTTTCTATTTTTTATCATTGGAAGTCAGAATGAAGAGCAGCTGGCCGAGTGGCTAGAACGCTGGATTCTACTTCCGGAGACCCGGGTTTGAATCCTCGGTCAGATGTGGGATTTTTTCTGTCGGGGGCAAAAAGAAAATCCTAACCTGACCAGTTCGCGGCGACTGCTCTAGCCAGGCGGCCTTAATTCTTCTGACCCAAAGACACCCCCCCCCCCCCCCCCCCCCCGCCATACACCGCAAGGTACTATATTGGCAGTAAATGACAGTCAGAATAAAAGTATTTAGTAGTACATTGAAACTATTTTAACAAAGTTGTGCTTATTGTGGAATAAAAAAAAAAGGGCAACAAAATGTGGTTGTATATCAAAATGTTGAAATTACAATGAAGTGTTCTTGTGCCTTTTATCCCTGATTAAAACTTAGACCTCAAGAAACTCAACCAAACCGTTCTGTT
This sequence comes from Cepaea hortensis, assembly GCA_963921405.1. Classification (NCBI taxonomy): domain Eukaryota; kingdom Metazoa; phylum Mollusca; class Gastropoda; order Stylommatophora; family Helicidae; genus Cepaea; species Cepaea hortensis. The sequence goes on from OY992886.1 coordinate 66,309,677, forward strand.
ATTTGCTCCTGCAGTCTCCTGCATGTCCCCATATTCATCTCGATCTCTAATTCTATTGTTCTTTGTGTTTTAAGTCTCCCTTTGTGGCGACAGGGTTATGATTGCAGTTCGAAACACAGCTGCATCTTGACTGTAATGTCCTGGAAAGGATATGCAACTAACTTTTATTTCATTTGCTCAATAAGTTCCAGAGAAGCGACTCTCTGGTCTTACTATTTAGCTTTCTCGATGTTTCTTATTCAGCTTTTGATTTGTTGGTACCTGCTTAGTTCTCTCCCGAAGCTCCACAATAGTGGTTATATCATACAATTTTAATCCTTCTTTTATGTGCAGGCACCAATACATGAATGTTTGTAATTGTTGTTACCGTTCTCCAAGATTCTGTGTCATACAACTGCACTGATGTAACGTTAGATTTAAACATTCTAATTGTGGCACTAGTGTTAATTTCTGGTGGCTTCCACACATTTAAATATTCTAGGTGTGGTACTAGTGTTAATTTAATGCACTTAAAACTATGGCTGCAATGGACACAGAGCAGAGAATGCTTTTCACACTATACCAGCACTTGATCCTCTCAGTGATTGAGTATGGACTAGGACTGCTCACTGTCTCAAAGAGTCAGCTGGTGAAATTAGAGCGCATACAGAATGAAGCTATGCAGGTCAATCTTTGATGCACCAGACACCCCAGTAGTGTGTATGCGTTACATCCTTGGTGGTTTGCCAACTGTTGCTGGTAGGCTCAAGGTGATGCAGGCGAAGGCATACCTCAGAGTAGCTGCAGACACAGACCACCCACTGCATGAGGCGCTGGACGCAGTTAAGGGTCAGCGACTGATATGAGGGAAATCATGGATGGCTCAGGCGGAGGATACGATCAGACAGGTGTGCATCTTGGAGAACATTAGGCGAGGAGAGGAGTGGGTCAGAGTGCCAGCGGAGCAGTCAGACTTGTGCAGAGTTATAATCACATTGAGCCAGGAGTGCAGGGAGTGGCCAGCAGGGGCCACGGAAGTGGAAATCCAGCAACTAATTCAGGATAATGCTCGCCCGGGTGATGTGAACAGATGGTTCGGTGTTGAGAGGCAGGAGAAGTGCCTGGGGGTTCTTAGCAAAAGCTAATGGTCGACGTTTGGTGCAGGAGAGCCTGGCATATGATACCACACCATCTAGCTTAAGAATGGAGGTGGAAGCGGTCAGTGCAGCTTTCCGCTGGATGGAGAATACGATACACACACACACACATCGTGATTGTAACTGAGAAAGCATGCTGACTAGGGTGAGGATAGGCAAGCTTCGTGCAGAGTGGCTTGCTTCGCTTCGGAAGTCACCGGTGACAAGCATCGTTTGGATCTTTTCTCCGGGGCATGCTGGTGTGCTGGGGGAATGAACAGGCGGACAGATTGGCTGGCTCTGCGAAACTTGGTGGAGTATTGATGGATGACAAGGCAGATGTGGTTGCGGCCTTGTGGGAGCACGTGTACACCTCGGAGGAACAAATGGATCACCATTGTCTAGCAAGAACGAGACAGCGAGGGGTGACGAGGGGATCTGGCCGACGATCGACGCTCAGAGGAAAGGCGGGACGGACATATAATCAGATTGCTACTGGTACTATTAGTGTTGGAACTCTTCGCTGGCTGCTGGGGACGGAGCGCTTATGGGAATGCCCCGAATGCTGTGATGTCGGTTCCTAAATCAATCAATCAATCAATAATTTCTGTTTGACTTCCACACATTCTAAGTGTGGTACTAGTGTTAATTTCTGTTGGCTTCCACACTATACCCGCTCCATGGCCGAGGGGTTAGCAGCTTTCTCCGCTAACCCCGAATACTCTCGTCACGTGACGCGACGAGAATTAGCAGTGGTTCGAATCGCAAAAGTGACTTATGAGAGTATGGAGCAGGTCGCTCAGAAAGTCGTGGCGTGCTGATGAGCGTAATCTAGCCTAGGAATCAACATACAGCTGAAAGATGCTGGTGTTGACCGCAATATCCTGAAACAGGATGGAAACGCGGGAAAAAAAAAAAAATTGTGGTACTAGTGTTAATTTCTGTTGGCTTCCACACATTTAAACATTCTAAGTGTGGTACTAGTGTTCATTTCTGTTGGCTTCCACACATTTACTAGTGCTATGAACACTCCTCTTGCTGTTTGTGTTCTTATTTTAATATCTCTGTTTCACCAGTCTGTGTTTACTTTGCTACCTAAATAGGGATGATTTAAGTGACGTTTCACTTCTGTGAATCTTTAGACCTAATTGTCGTGACCTACTATCAAATGTGTTTAGTTTATCTTGTATTTGAATTCGTGTTAGGGATACGAGGGCATTGTCTGCCAGCGAAGTCCAGATCATCAAGCTGCCCAGAGTCTTTTGAATTCCGTTTCAGACGGCAGTTATTGTTGTCTTCATAATTCAGACTAAAGTCAGTCAGAAAAATAAAGGTGACAAAAGGCATTGCTTGTTGTCTAACTTCTGACTTCAAATGTGTCTGTTAGTTTTCCCTCTTGAACTCCACATTTTAGGCCTTTGTATTTTGTCATGTTTAAGTTTATTACTTTATGTGCGTTCGCATAGCGCCACATCAATTTGCACACGGATAACCTATAAGTGCTGTCAAAGGCCTGTTATGGTTGGTTGGATTTTGCGCGTAAAGTTTTCTACGAGATGAGGTATCCAGTTCCGCACCATCCCCCTTTAGTAGCCTCTTATAACATGCATCGTAGGTTAGAGTTGCTATTCTTCACTTAAGGGCCTCGGTAACGCACGAGCGACAGTGAACGGTAACAGCCGGTTATGATGCTATGAATGAGCTCAAGACAGACATAACCCATCATAGATGTCAGATTAAATCGGCGAACATTCTTTGAGAAGAGAAAAAAAAAAACTGCAATATAATGTAATGGTTGGAAGCATTTGTGGGAAATGAGATAGCGGATACTAAGCTTTCTTACATCATGTTATGTATAGACGTCAGCGGATGAATAGTTGCATAATACATTACGGGTGGCGGGTTGACAATGAACGCCCATACCATTTGTCAAGGCATGTCTAGAAGAAATAAAAAAGCCCGAACCGAAATCTTAATCAGGTCATCAAGAAGCTAAAAGTCAGAAAAAAATTTACCATGCTCTCTCTCTCTCTCTCTCTCTCTCTCTCTCTCTCTCTCTCTCTCTCTCTCTCTCTCTCTCTCTCTCTCTTACGCACACAAACACACGTGTACACACACATAGAGTAGTGATCTTGTTTATAGTAACAATAATAATGGTGTTAATAATAGCTATACACTTTTACATTTGGCTTGGAGTCTGCTTACTCTTAGTCCCTACAGCTTTAGGTGTTCGTGGAAAGATTGTTATGGAGTTGTCAAACTATGGGAAATAGTGGCCACTAGATGTATGCTGCCGGCTTCGTGGCTTAGAGGTTATGACTTTTCTCCGTAATCTCGTATACTCTCGTCGGTAACGTGATGACGATGAGAATCAGCAGTGGTTCGAATCGCATCGATAACTTACGGGGTATTTGAGCCGGCCGCTCTGAAAGTAATGGCAAACTACTGAGCGTAATCTTGCCAAGAAATCAACATACAGCTGAAAGATGCTGGTGTTGACAGCGATGTCCTGTAAAGGATATGCAAAAAAAAATAAAAATATGTATGCTGTTGTAGACTAACAAATATGCGGAATAAAGTTGGATACAAACAAGAAAATGCGCGTCAGCATGGGTAACATAATACATGTCTGTACAGGCGTGTCTTCAACCACAACAGAAGTACGTGAGCATATGCCTTGTTCTATAATAAACAGAGGTAATATTGAAATATTTTGGTCACTTGAAACGTCACGAAAGTTTGGAGAGAGCAATAATGGAGAGGTATATGTCTGGGAAGAGACGAAGAGGAAGGCCAAAGAGAATATGGGTGCAGGATGTGGCGGATGATCTCGAGATGTGTGTATCGGACGCGGGGCATCTTACTTATGATCGAGAGGTTTTCCGGAAGGTTGTTATGGGAGCGAGGTTCCGCAAAGGACATGCAAGTGAATGAATGAATTGCTCTGCCCTGAAAGGAGGGCACTGAATGTCGTGGATACTGGGGTCTGGAAACCTGGTCGTCACGCCGCCATTCACAACACGCCATACTCTCTCTCTCTCTCTCTCTCTCTCTCTCCCCCCCCCCCCGCGCGTTTCCATCCTGCTTTCAGGATATTGCAGTCAACACCATCTTTCAGCTGTATGTTGATTCCTAGGCTAGATTGCGCTCATCAGCACGCCACGACTTTCTGAGCGACCGGCTCCATACTCTCAAAAGCCACTGGTGCGACTCGAACCACTTCTAATTCTCGTGCGCTCACGTCAACCACGAAAGTATTCGGGGTTAACGGAGAGTATTCGGGGTTAACGGAGAAAGCTGCTAACCCTTCGGCCAGGGAGCCGGCTAACACGCCATACAGTAAAATAAATAACAGCGGACTCTTTCACGCGCCTTACTGTGCATTAAGCTTATTGTGGGTGATGTAAGTCTCACGGCGGCCGAGTTTACATCCCAAGAAATTAACTGACTCCCATTTTAGGCTGGGTCGACCTTGGAGCCCAGGTCAATTAAACAAGAAAACCGATCCCCATGCAGGTTCGAACCCATTACCAATGGGCCGGTGTGTAAGCAATTATCCCCGGCCCCCATTATATTCCCGGGCTTGCATTGTGCAGTGTGATGTTTTGTTTCCGGGTCTGTCACGAAAAACTACACATTCCACTGTCGCCTGCAGGCATGTCCTTTCATTACAAAAGGCATCTTGTTTTCTATTGGGGTGGCAGATGTAGGTCATTGACAGCGTTGTTATGATTTGTGGTGATCGTGGACCGAAAAAGGGCCATGGGACACAGGCATGAATGAACATATTTAACAGTAGAGTGGGTGATAGTAATCGACAGCACTGCAGTCACATCATAATCGTTGCATCATCACGTCCCATTATTAGAGTAGCCGTGATCTAATTTCATCCGCTGGGCTCGTCGTGCGGTTCGAATGAATATGTAGGAGGTGGTAACCTTGAGGGGAAAAAACCACTTAGCGGGGACAAGCCAGCGCGCGAGAAAATCATGACTAAAGCAGACTTTACCCAGACGGAGTCGGGTCGTTGGGATTTGGTCGACGATTACTGTAATCTGCCCCTGCTAGTTAGAATGTCCTGGCAGGAGGGCAGTTGGGTCGTGAGCAGTTGTTTGAATACTGGCAAGGACAAATCCTTAGCACAAATTGGAGTCGCTGCTTTTTGAGCAGTCTAGAGAAAAGAATCACGGGGCAGATAGGGAGGTGAATTGGTAGAATATCTACCACGGCTCCTTACAAGTATAGGGTTCCTATGGGCAAATTGTTCAGGTCATTGGACAGTGAAATAGATAAAACCGGCCAGGAAACATGACCAAACTAGGTATAGTGCTAGCAGGTCTACACGTGCTGTGCTCTCCTGGTACATCATAATATGACTCCGCAGATGTGAAGCTGTACTATTAGAATTGCACACTTGGTTGGTTGCTGAGCTTGGAGAGGGCAAGGAGATGTCTGCAACAATCCCCATCGGGAGAAAGATAGATTTAAGCACTATTCAGGACTATTATTCTAGGTAAATGACAATAAACATGGTGTGTTGTGAATGGCATGAGGACCAGGACTCCAGCAGACCTCAGTATCCACAACATTCAGCACCCTCCCCTCAGATAGAGGTGTTGAGCTAATCACTGACATCACTGCAGGCAGGACATTCCCATATGCGCTCTGTCCCCTCAGATAGGACAATGATCCGCTGTTTGCTATGGAACACGCATATGCTCACAGACTTCCATTGTTGTTGAAGTACATATGTTTGTTTGGTTTGTTTCCCATGCTGACATGTATATTATTTGTGTTAAACTTTATTCCTTGCATTTGTTCCTCTTTGCAACATCATGCAGCTAGTGACCACAACTACCCATATAGTGTGAACACATACTGCCAATCTTACCACAATTTGAGATTTCACACATCACATATTTTATAACAATGAAGGGAGGCTACAGTTATATTGTGATAGTTTAAGTAATGTCAACAGTTACTGCAAATGATCCTGATGAGGTTTTAGTTACTAAGGGAATGGCCATTTATGTTTTCTTCACAGGCGCATGTAAAAAGTATAATGCTAGAATGTTAAACAGTGTGTACACTAGAATAATCCTGTGTGTTAAAAGTGGGGGTTGTTAAGAACGAGGAAGGGGCTGCGTTTAGCGCTGTTTTCGCTATTTGTGGAACATCTGCCTTGGAAGGAGTCTGGTTATTGTGTAATTTCCTGTTTGTCAGTTCGTGTAGAGATGGACACATTTTGTTTTGCTGCATTCTGTGAAGTATCTCATTCTTGATACATGTTCGACCAAGGGTGGGGGAGGGAGATATGTATGTGTGTGTATATATATATATGGCTTAGTAAACTGCAATCTACTATACTATGATTTTTTTTTTTTTTTTTTGCATATCCTATTTACAGGACATCACTGTCAACACCAGCATTTTACCGCTGTTGTTGATTTCTTGACAAGATTACGCCCAGTAGTTTGCCATTGCTTTCTGAGCGACTGGCTCACATACCCCAGTAAGTAACCAACGCGATCCACTAACGAATCTCGTGCAGCTGCGTTACCCTGCGTGGATGTGCAATATTACGGAGAAAGTCGTTAACCCCTAGGCCAGGGAGATGGCATAATATGATTTAAAAAAAAAAATGTTGCATATCCTTTACATGACGTTGCAGTCAACACCAGCATTTTTCACCTGCTGTTGATGTACTGGGCAAGTTTTACGTTCAGTAGTTTGCCATTGATTTGTGAACGACCGGCTCACATACCCCTGTAAGTTACCAGCACGGCGCGGACCACTGCCGATTCTTGCAGCTGCTGTTTTCTCCACGTGGATATACGGGATTACGAACAATGTCATGAACACCTTGGCCAGGGAGACCGGCGTAAAAATTACAGCTGCCACCGGATTGCCGAAACCCAGGATTGAACCAGGGATCTTTAGATCTTCAGTCTAACGCTATCCCATCTGAGTTAATTCGGCCGCTATAATTAAGAACCACATATTCCTATCCATAGGTCGCTTCAAGAATATGAACTGATTTGGTGGTGAAGAGTTGGGGGGGGGGGGGGGGCGTTCACCGACTGTTATGCAATCTCCCAATGTTTAACATGCAATCCTGTGTCATTGCTTCCGATCCATTATCTGCTTATCTGGGGGGGGGGGGGGGCACTTCAACTACAGGTGCAGGTAGTGATGATTAGCCCTTGGCAAATGTTATATATGGGTGTTATTTATATTTTGTTTGCTGTCTTTATAGCGTGCGATGTATGGGGATTGTCATCATGTATGCCCATAGTCTGGCTAGGAGTGTTTGCTCTTAAACTTCCTCTTGCTTGGTAGTGGGGTAATTTCCTACCCCTTTCATTTGGACTTAAATGTTGTCTCGTTCAAAAATCAGTGGCAAACTACTGAATATAAAATATGCCTAGAAAAATAACCTTTGGGCAACGTCATCTTAAAGACATGCAACATTTTAATAAGAAAAAGACAAACAGCCTCCTTTGGTCATATGAGAAGAGAGGCATTGGAAAACAGCTTGCCAACTGGAAAGATCAGTGGAAGATCTCAGCAGACCGAGAGAAATGATTCTGTTTAGACTGAGATGATGATGTTGAGGAATATAATGAATTAAGTTGATTCAGAGCACCAAGGCCCGAGATCAGTGAAGAGACATGAGCGCCTATGCTAGTTAACAGTGCACAGTGGATGATGTCTGGCATGATCTCACTGTTGCCTTTTAATCCCTTGTTCTCGCAACTCGTTTGTGCCCTGTTGAGGTTTTTTTAGCATAAGAAGCAGAAATGTTGCATAATCTATTCCCGCTCCCTTCATAACATAGTCGGTAATTTTAGCACAGGTGGGTCAGGACAGTTTTAGCACAGGTGGGTCATCATGTAAAATATTCACTATCAGTCATGGTAATAAGTTTGAGAACGCTGTGGATTGGGTGCTTGGGTTAGATGTGAACATTGTCCCATGTGGGTTTGGTTCTGTGTATTAGTGCCACGATAACTGTAAGTGTAACAGTTCATTGAGGTGGTGCACATGAACATTACACTTGAGAAGTCTGGTAAACATTCTGATCTGAAGGAATGACAATTTAAAGTAAGCTGTGAAAAGTAATGGTAAAAAGATAAACAAATTCCCTCCTGTCTGTTTCACCAAGCTCTAGTCATTTGGCTGAATTTCTTTGTCAGTATGATATAATTGTGTTTTGTGGCATAGAGATTTGGCGCCAGCTTCTTTGGCTGTATTTCTTTGTCAGTATGATATAATTGTGTTGTGTGGCATAGAGATTTGGCGCCAGCTTCTAGTTGTGTTAAAATCTGGTTGAGAGCAAAATTCTCAAGAACAGTTTGTTTACAGAAAAATCTGAACTTCCTCTTTCCTTCTAATACCACACCTCTCTCTCTCCCCCTCACCTCCTCTTTCTCCCCTCCCCCTCTCTCATGCACGAGGGGGGGGGGGATTGGTTGTCTAGGTTTCTGGAATGGTAAGTTTGCAAGAAAAATTCTGTGCATTTGCATATCATCAAGACTAGGCTGTATTGACCACCTCCCTTGCAAAATTTCAGTGAGAAAATGTCAAGATGTGTATAAGTATGTGCTGAAGGAAAACCCGGTTTTGGAAGTGCAAATTCTACAGCTTCCCTGTACACAGACACAACAACACAACTATCCCTCTCTGGTTTGAAAGAGGAAGGGGAAGAAGAAATGACAACTGCTGTTTTGGTAGCAGTGTAACACGTTATGTTTAAGTTGTTTGTTAGTATCTATCTGTGTGGATAGTTAGGTTGTCTGCTTCTGGCTGTTTAGCAGCAGTGCTCATTGTATTGTTCATTTCTGTATATAGCTGACTTTGTCTTTTATTTATTGCATAATCTGAACTTGATTCTCAAAAGGTGACAATTGGGAGAGGGAGAGGGGGAAGAGAGAGAGAGAGAGAGAGAGAGAGAGAGAGAGAGAGAGAGAGAGAGAGAGAGAGAGAGAGAATTAGTTCACATTAACTGTACATAAGGGATGGTTAAAAGTTAGTTGCTGTACATTACATGACACTGCAATCAACCCAAGCATTTATTGGCTGTTTGTATTAGGGACGTTCATTTGAAACCCGTTCCAATGGCTTTATTACAAAAGCTTGAAAGAAACATTAACAGGTGTAGTAGAATTAAACAAAACATTCATTTTGAATGAATTAATGCACCATGGGTTGGTCAGAAGTCGCCGTAGGCATTCAGGCAAGCATCCCATTGCTTAGGTAGGCGGCGAATGCCGTCCGCAAAAAAGGATTGTGGTTGCTCACTGAACCAAGTATTTACCGTGTTCATTACGTCTGCATCAGTGTGAAATCGTTGCCCCTTGAGAGCTTTTTTTAGAGGTCCGAACAAATGAAAATCACATGGTGACAAATCAGGACTATAGGCTGGATGTTGCAGAATTTCCCACTTTTTCCTTGCTAATGCTTTCTGCACAATCTTTGCGACATGTGGACGAGCATTATTGTGCAACAAAATCAAACCACGAGAAAGCATGCCGGGTCGTTTATTCTTGATGGCTTTTTGCAGCATGTCTAGTGTTTACAAGTAGTGGGTAGAGTTTATGTTGACACCAGGTTCTTTAAAGTCAGCCAAAAATAGCCCTTCATGGTAATAAAATACGCTCAGCATAACCTTACCAGTGGAAACCTTTAACTTGAATTTTTTGGCTTTTGGTGATCCAACATGCTTCCATTGCATGCTCTCTCTTTTGCTGCTCGGCTCAAAGTGGTGACACCATGATTCATCGCCTGCCACTATGTGGAAGAGAAATATATCACAATCCACTCTGTAACGCAGTGAGTGGTTCAAACACCATCTCATGTGTTCCTCTTTTTAGTGGTTGGTCAACATTCGTGGTACCCACTGTGATCACACCTTCCGATATTGCAGTTTCTTATGAACGACCTTTTAAATTGTCCCAATTGACACATCAAATTCTTTCGCTAGTGAACGTATGCTTATGCTTGTCATATATTTTTGAAGGGACTGGGAGATCACTGTAGTGCATGCCCCATTTCTAAATAAAGAAGTTGGGCCCCGTCCTCTTCTATCTCCAATAACCCCAGAATATGACCCTCGAGTTATCTGCAGGCCTCGTCTTATTTGATTTAGTCTAGGAGATATAGATTATGGCCCTGGTGAGAATAGTAATTACTAACTGGGAATCTGCCCCTTCTCCAAGGATTCTTTTAGCTCTTGAGGCCCCCCCCCCCCCCCCCCCCCCCCCCCCCCCCCTTATCACTCTGAGGAAAGTCTGGAGAATTTTCTCAGCCTGATTTATATTAAGAAAGCATGGATGTTGAGCAGTTGATAGACCTTGAGTCTCTCCCAATTTAATATTCCTTCATGAGTTAATTTGTTTTTAAACAATTAAACACATAACCAATCACAATAGATCTTGACATTATGGTGTACAAACATAAGATGGTGAATCACAGATAGGTTGAACTGACTAATCAACAAAAGATCAGTTAAAGTTAATTATTTATTGACTGGACCTGTGTCTTCTGGCCGGTTACATACATCTTCCATTGTGGTTTACACAAGATAAATTAGAAAAATGCATATAGGACCAATGTCACAGTCCATCAACAAATAGGCATCAATACATAATATGTTAACAAGTATGGAAACATATTGTAAACATTTGAATGTTGTACTTGTTAAGTATTTTTGTCTATTGTGTTTGCAGACTAATGTCGGGCTTGGTTGTCATCGATCGCAACTAACAAGTTTATTTATCGCGCGACAATCATACCCGCATCCGAACATGTTTATGAATTTAACCCATCTGTTCATTTGATCTTTAATGTTGGTGTGAATTTTCCCATTACTGGTTTTGATTAGTCCACTTGGTATTGTCCAACTATATTCTTGTGGTGCTGTAAAGGTCTCTGTGGTTTCTTTTCACCGCTGCTGCTTCTGCTTCTCCTGCAAGGCCATTGGAATATTATCCTTCATCACACACTTATCTGCTCCCTAACCTTATTAGCTTCTGTGTATTTGTCAAGATCTCTGACATTAGTAGCGCTGGCTTAGGAATTGTTTAAATCTATTTTTTTTTATGTATCCTTTCTATATTTTCAAGATTTAGAGGCGTTAGCCATGCTTTGTTTCCCTTCCCTTTGTCCAGTGATTTATGTACGTGATTTGATTATATGTATCTGAGTTTCAATTTAAATTTACTTATCAGCACATTGTAATCTGAATCTACATCTGTAACTGAAAACACTTTCGCCATTTAGAGATAATGTTGTACATTTTTTGATAATGCAGATGTGATGCGATCTATGGTATTTGATATCGTTTGGTCTAGTGATGCACACATTGCTTTATGTATCCTTTTTTTGTGAAACAAACACTTCCTTCTATGACACATAATTCAGTGTGCAAAAATTGAATAATTATTTAAGTGATTAGTCCCAAATCCATGTTCTCCATATTCTCTTCATTCATACTCAGTATCTTCCAATCCTATCTTGGAATTCAAGTCACCCATTAACATTGTGGTACTACCATATTATTTCGTACTTTTTAAGTTTTGTGTGGAATTCCTCCTTAACTGATTCATCTTTATCATCTGTTGGTGCATAACACCGGATGACATTCTTGTTTACTTTTGTATTTGGAGATTCTAAATGTTGCTTTTATTCTAGAACTAATTGCTTCCCATACTGTTAGTGCCTTTTCAGCCTCGTTAGAGAGTTTTAAGGCCCCTTCTTCATTTAGGGGCATTTTCTCCTGAACAGTTTGAGAGCAGCACTGTTTCACCTGTGTTTAGAAGTTTTTAGCTTTCTCCATAATTCCAAAATGCTAATCATATTGTTTAATTTCCCCTACCATCTGTGCTGTCTTCTCCAATTTATACTAGTTCTATCATTCCAGGTGCCGATTCTGGAAATTTTCCTTGGTGAAAAGAGGTAAATTGGGGATCCGGCCTCCATGTGGCTTTCTTCACATCTCATATTTCTTCTACTTGCATCTCGATTGGCAGAGTTATTTTTCTCATGACTTGTTTGTGGTTCGTTAGATTTTGCAGCTAAAGTTCTTTACAGGATGTAGCACCCAGCTCCACACTACCATCCTTACCTGGTGGTTGGTTAGTGTAACTATTCTTTGCTTCCCTAAAGAACACCAGTAACACACAGTTTGGGGCTGCTTTAATATATATTATTTTAGTGAATAATGTGAGTGGATTATGCTCCTATAGACTATTATAGTGAAGTAGATGAGTGGGAGTCTCTGTGGCGAAGTGGTTAAGCCATTTAACTCAGGCTCCAAAGGTTGTGGGTTCGATTCCGGGCCGCGTCCTTTGGTTCACGAATTAAATTTTTCGGAGACTCGTGTGGGTCGTCGCTAGAGCTACGGAGTTCGTGCTTTGTGCGACGCTTTCCACGCTGCGGAAAGAGACCGAGCCATATGGGATAAAACACCGGTGCAATGAAGTCGACCCTGTTGACTTTTAAGCGACTTTTTAAGTAGATGAGTGGGCAATGTTCATTGATTGATGATGCAGATGAGTGGTAGAGATAAGCCCTTGACCTTGCCTAGTATTATGGGCAATTTGCATGCAATGTTGATTATTATATTGTACTTGGTGTTTTCTTGTTGCATTCCCGTTATTTTTTTAATGAATTTTCAATTTAATAGATGTCCTGTTGGACATGCTTATAAGCTCATCATAATGCTGATTGCTGGTTGCCGTGATTATTAACATACGAGATGTTCTGTGGCATTTCACTTGTTTTTAGCTGGCGTTGTTTTACCCATAAATCTGTACAGATTAATTATGTATTTGTAACTAATGTTGCATTCTTGCAAATGCTCATTTATTATTCAAGCAAATTGTATTAAACATATTAAGCTGGTTGTATTTTTTAGTTTCAGTAAAACCTGAACGTTTTTGTTAACTCAGATGTGAATAGGTTTATATTTTTAAGTCACATAGATGCTCAGAAATGTAATAATGTAATTTTAATAAATAGTGAATGGAAATGGGGATTTATTTGTCCTGAAATTGTTTGCAATGGCATGGCTTCTTAATGATATTTAGAGCTGGTAATGTTGCAGGGTGAATAAAGTTCATATGTTTAACAGCAAATCCGGTACCTAACTTTAGTGTATTAAATAGTGCTTATCATGCTGGTTCTTTTTAAAGCATTGAAATATCTTAATTTTATTGGACGTGTGTCTTTGTTGTAATGTACAGTCAGTCCAGATTTAGAGGATTTTTTCCCACCATATAAGTATAGATACATAATTAACTTGCAAATTGCATTAATAATTAATCTTATATTCAAAAAGAGAAACCTTGTTGCTCTAATGCAGTCATTGTTCATGTTTTCTATGCGTTTTTTGTTACCTGTACCATCTTTTTCTTTCCCTTTCTGGTTTTCATGTTTCACCGGTGTACATCAAATTTCTACTTCAGCACTACAAGTAAGAAAAGTTCATTGTTCAAAAACCTTTTACTCTTCCCTTTTGTTTATCTTTTATCTGCTGACATTTAAAAACCTTGGTATTCTAGCTTTGATCTGCGCTGTGTTATATCAAGAATGTGCTAAATTTGCGGTTATTCAGTTTTAGAAATCTTAATTGATAAAATCATTGATATAACAGAGTAACCACACTGAAGTTTTCTACTAGGATGTTTTCAACATAGTTAATGAATACTGCTGCCCTGATTAAGTTAGTGTCTTTACATGACTAAAGACTGCACTTGGAGGGATGATGAGATACGATAAAATAATCAGAAGGCTTTGGAAAGCAGCTTTTCAAATGATTCTTCATGAGCTGTTATGCCTACAGGTTGAAAAGAGAGACGGAAAGAAGGAAAGAAATGGCTATTGATTTCACCATAATTAAGAAGAGCTCATTCACTTTTGGGAGGCAGGCAGTTTTAGCGAGGATCTGGAATTAGATTGGAAGTGATCTTTAATGAATGCTTGCCAGTACCAGAAACCAAACAAGGAAAAGTGATCTGATAGAGCTGGGGTTTAAGGCATGTTACCATGCGTGTACGCAGCCATAAATAACACTGCCATTGTTTTATCTATTTTGATTTTAAACATACCAAAACAGCTTAAACATACATGATTGTTAATGCAGACATGAAAATGTGGTGGGTGGTTGTTATACGTTGACTTAGTAAAAAAAATAAAAGGTTAACCTTTTAATGTTAACTTTCTGTGCCTGACAGCAGAGTAGTGGGTTAATTTCCCTACACTGGTCAGTTGGACTTAAACGTAAAGTAAAATGAGCCTTGATGGATTTTTAATTCATTCATACACAGAAAAGGAACATCACAATAGAAATCACAATAGAAATGTTGAGAAAAGAGTACGTGAAAAGTACTAAACTGTTTGAGACCCCTAAGCAATGTGGAACCAGAAGCAGTTCTATTTGGAAAGAGACAGCATTTGTCTAGTCCTTAAGACAGATGCCTTGTAATATTATTCACAGGCAGCTTTCTTGAAATGGTTCTTTGTCTTCTACATCTCAGTCTGGCGGCAGCGACATGAGTCAAGGCCGCCGGCCATCTGTGGGGGCCATTGGTGGTGCTTACCCTCAGCAGAGCGGCCAGTACATGAATCATCAAATGCCCATGGGTCCTGGCCCACAACGGTTCATTATGGGAGGCCAGGTAGGTTGACTTCTAGACATGTCATATGTGTAGTATTTACATTTGAATTTTACTATACCCATAAGACACTTGTGAAACCTGTGCATAGTAGTAGTATCAGATAACAAATGTAGACAGAGATAAGTTGGTGTGGCCATCCTTTCAAGACAAAACAGGTGATTTCAATAGATTTTTCCCTGTGTTAGATTTCACAGATGAAGAGAATAATGAGACAAGTGGGGGAAATAATTTTGGAATGGATAATATAGCTACCAGATCACATAGGCAAAACTTAAGGCTTTGATGGATTGGTTGATCAACTGGCATAAATGATGGATTGACTTACTGAAATCAATGCCTTTGCATTTTGGACACTCATATGTGCTGACTTGTTAGCTAATTTAAAAAAAAAAAATGTTCAGACAGTTCCTGGCTGTGCACTGATTGTTTCTGTAGCACCTTAAAGGAGAATCAACAAAGAGTCATCATCATTGGCACTTTGCCGTCTTTACAGACGATAGTTTGTTACATTGTGCTTCAAAAAATTCATAATAACTACAATCCATGGCGGGAGCGAATGTGACTGATCAGACCATTTCGCGCTGTAGATGTTCGTCCACAGTTGATGCATGTGAACACTTGGTCATTTCCACCATCATGCACCATCTTATGTCTCACACGTTCAGAGTGTGACTTTTTTTGCAATAATTTCCTCCTTTGTCTTTATTCCATTTCTAATATTTGCCCTCCATGCAACACGTTCAGCGACAACTTGCTCCCAATGTGCATTATCAATGCCTGTATCAATCATGTCCCGCTTACACACATCTTTGTATCAAAGTAGAGGCCGACCCTGAGATCTCTTACCCATCTGTACTTCACCAAAAAAGATGTCCTTTGGTATTCTACCATCATCCATCCTCCTAACGTGTCCTATCCATCTAAGTCTACGAAGACAGCATGGAACAAACCGTCACAACCTGATCTTTCCAATACTTTCCAATACAAGGCTTAGATCCTGGTCTGCCCTGACATGACATTCAGTCTTTAGGCTGCATTTCCTTGCACTAGGGTAAGGATTGTACCCTCCCAATTGCACTCCTCTGCCCGAAGCCATTGGCACAATGTGGGGTGAGCCTTGTTTGGTGAGCGCCACCCAACATTCGGAGCTAACAGAAAGCAGGTAGTAGCGTCTACTGTCATATGGTAGCTTAGTCATATCTGACTAAGACCTGACCTCTTTGAAATGTATTGCTATCTCCATATTTGTATACACCAATTAAACACTCAATATCAGCTGCCTTTACTTAGGACATTTTCTGCAGCCCATTTCAGGCCAGGTCGAACTGGTAGTTCAGGTCATTGAAAAAAAAAAAATTGCCTTGATGGAGATTCAAACACATTAAATTTAATGAAGTTTTCTAACATGCATATGTGAAACTGCATATAATGTTTTTCTTTCAACACAGATGCCAAGCCAGGTATATGGCCACCCTGCCTCCCAGCCTCAGATGTACATGGCATCTCAACAACCTCCAGGTCCCCCCTTGTCTCCAGCTGCAAGGCCCGCTACTCCACAACAGAACCAGCAAATGCAAAATATGATGCAGAATTCTCCCACCCAGCCTTCTCCGGTCCCATCTGTATCATCAGAGCATGGCTCAACACAGGTACGTGTTGTCCATTCAGACCTTTTCTAGTTTTGTGTTTGACTTTGTCAACTATTGTTCATCATTATCAAGTGGTCTACCGGCTGATATGGGCAATTATGCTTCTCCATATCTTGCGATCTCCATATTGTATAGATTTGTGTATTGATCCCTTCTGTTCCATGACACAAGACTGTCAAGAATTTTCTTTTGCTGTCTTCCTCTATCACTCTTTCCACAAATCTTTTCAGTTGTCATTTGTATCTTCGGTTCCCCAAAATGTCCAGATAAATCATTTAGGCTGTCCAAGGAATGTTCAGCATGCTTCTATAAAACCACATCTTCTAAGCTTCTAGGGATTTTCTTCTTGATTACAAATTGTCCAGGATCGTTGCACACATTATAAATAAAAATCGGAAAGGAAAGACACTGCTGAGAAGCATTCGGCGTGGGACTAAGCGTCAAAGTAGCAGTTATAACATGGCTGCTGGGTTAAAGGGACACAAGCTGAAAACGTAGTGCATGAATCATTCATAATGTACTAAGATTGGTATTAGTTCTAGTTAGAGTAAACAATTATCACTGGGTGGAAAACAAAAGCAGAAATGAGTTACCAAATATTTAAGCGAATACCATGAAATACAAAGAAATAAAATAATTCCAAGATACAGAATGTTGATTTAGAATTCCTAATAAAACAGGACATAGTTGCTAAGGAGTAATATACACTATCATATTATTTCAGCTATGTACATAGTATAAAATTGGAGACATGGGATAGGAGCAGGAGAAGTAATTCTTTCATGGCTCATTAATAGTGACTATCTAGTGGTTATATAATTAGCAAAATCTGTGTACACAGTAGAAATAATAGCAATAACAAAAGCTCTGGAAGTGGTAAAAAAAAATCCTTCTCATAAGTTTAAACCGACTTCCTTGGTCATTGTAGTAGATCAGATTTACAAGAAAAACTCCTGCCCATAATACGTGCATCATTATTAATATGTTAAGATGTATTTTGCAGCTGTTGTAAATCTTACTAGGAAATGAACATGAAGATTAAGCGCCCAAAAAAAAAAACACACACATACACACTAAAACAGTGTTAGTATTAGCAGCACTCCAATACCATGGAGCTAGGTATTCAGCTAGAACTTCCCTGTAAGAAAGTTTTGACTTTGAAAGGAAAAATCAAGTTATAAATGGCTTGTAGCAAACTGTTAAGTAGCAGTATTGTAAATGGTGCAATAATCTTGTCCTGTGCAGAACTTTCCCCCCATAACTCTTTAGGAATTTCTCTGTATCATAAGCCAGATGTCCTGCCTCTGTTGGTTTCATGTGTAAATTATCCATCAAAGCGTGTATCAATCTATTTTGTGGTCTGCATCTTCTCCGATTCTCTGACATGCATCTCTTCAAAGTTGTCCTTTCCAGACATTAATGTATTTTGACGTGCCCCAAATATTTCACATTCCTCGGTTTTGTCGGTAGTAACCGTTCTTCTTCAGTTTAAAGTTGTTGTTGAATTGTTTGTTCTCTGTTTTGTCCAGTTGCATATAAACCATTGTGCAAACCATTTTTAAAGAGATGTGGAAAATACATTATTGTTTGATCCCCTTTGTATTGAGCTGGTCACTCTTGTATGAACTGATGAGGTGGGGAACTGGTGGCCACGAGCACGCTCATGAGCTGGTTTAGAAGACATTCCTACTAGTAACCTACAACCATCACAGGGAATTGCTGCAATGCTCTGACTGGTTTCATGACATGTCATGGTCACATATGGTCAAATATTATGGTCAGATCTCTTTGTTAACCAAGACCATAACATTTCCTAGTTCATCAAACCTCAGCTCTCGTGCATTATTTATTTGTTCTGTTATGGTAGCCTGTTATGTATTGCAGATGGTCTCACATCAACTAAATTTTGTGTATATTAGAAGTGCATCTGTATTCATTTGTGCACTAAATTCATTGTGTAATTTGAATTCACATTAGTCCAGATTTAGCCGTAGTAAAGTAAAAGGGGAGGCATTTATCATCTCAAAATTCCCTCTGGGCTTTTGCTTAGTCTGTTGAGAATAAAATACTTAAAACTTGATGAAACAAGTCCAGCCTAGGCCTACTCTCAGCACGGTCCATGTGTGCTGTGCTGTGCTGAATCATGCCCCAATTACATCATAATCAGATATGACCTCAGATATATACCTCACCACAGATATGAAAAGAGGGGGTGTGGGGAGTTCCGCAGCACATTCCCTGCGGCGTGTGGAACCTCCTGATAGACGAAAGCCCTTACCCTTATTTGGAGTTCGATGTGCACCATTTCATTGGACTAAAGGGTTAAATTTTGCAGTCTTTCAGAAGATTCATGACCAGCAAACATCCCAAGACCTACAGATGTCTGTTGAAGCATCTCTGGGATCTATGCTGGCATAGTCGCTGGTTCATTGGTTTACCAAAATGCTGAAATGGGTCCCAGAGAATTTGAAGGGAGTCACTGCAGCTCATTTGTGGCTTCTAAGTACACTTGAGTGTCTGTCATGGGATTACTTGATTTAACTCTTTCCACAGAACTGGTTTAGTTTGTGTCAAACAGCTTCAGCATCTTCATTTTACTATCACTGCAAAATAATTGGTTTTTGTTTGTCTCACTTCACTAACTAGTCCTTTTAAGATTTGGACTGTTTATATTGTACAGTGGTTGCATGCTTACCTGTTGCAACAGATATCAAAGGTCCAGTCATTATTCTTCATTGACTTTTACTAGTGGCTTAAGACATTATTTACTTATTTGTGGCACTTGACAATAACCCTGTATAAATGTGCCCATTATTGTCCACTGTGCTGGCAAAAATGCACGAACGACCCACAACAGAATATTAAATGCATGTGAAACTATTATGTGGGTTTAGAAGGCCAGGTGAAACTGTTACATTGTTTTCCAAATATTAGTGTATGGGTAGTCACAGAAGACGTATTGAAAAAGACACACCAGCTTCATTTCACATAAATCCTTACACCATACAAGAAGTGAAATGTTTTGTTTCTGCACTTAGAAGTTGATGAGTGGCTAACAAGGAAGTCAAGAATCTTAGACTTGTGTTATGTTTTTGTTGTTTATATGTTGGTTTTAAAAATGAAATTGTCTCTTCACTTGCAGTCGACAAAGCATGGCGAGGATGGTCAAGATATGGGAACTGTAAGTACTAGTCTGTATTTCTGTCTGTTGATCTGTCTTGTCTGCTTCTTCCATGCGTCAGGTCAGCTGATACTGAGTTAGTGGGTTCAGCCCCTACGCCGATCAGTCAGACTAAAATATTATCTCATCCTTGACTTGGGACATAAATCACAAGCACCTCTGAAGTCAGTGTTTGTTCTCCTAATGTGAGAAAAACTGGTAATAGGGAAAGCTAATCCACACAGGCACAAATCATTCCAGTACACCAGAAGCAGTAGCACGTTTATGAAGTACACTTAAATAGTTCACAGCCAGTGAACACACACCAAATAGTTCACAGCCAGTGAACACACACCAAATAGTTCACAGCCAGTGAACACACACCAAATAGTTCACAGCCAGTGAACACACACCAAATAGTTCACAGCCAGTGAACACACACCAAATAGTTCACAGCCAGTGAACACACACCAAATAGTTCACAGCCAGTGAACACACACCAAATAGTTCACAGCCAGTGAACACACACCAAATAGTTCACAGCCAGTGAACACACACCAAATAGTTCACAGCCAGTGAACACACACCAAATAGTTCACAGCCAGTGAACACACACCAAATAGTTCACAGCCAGTGAACACACACCAAATAGTTCACAGCCAGTGAACACACACCAAATAGTTCACAGCCAGTGAACACACACCAAATAGTTCACAGCCAGTGAACACACACCAAATAGTTCACAGCCAGTGAACACACACCAAATAGTTCACAGCCAGTGAACACACACCAAATAGTTCACAGCCAGTGAACACACACCAAATAGTTCACAGCCAGTGAACACACACCAAATAGTTCACAGCCAGTGAACACACACCAAATAGTTCACAGCCAGTGAACACACACCAAATAGTTCACAGCCAGTGAACACACACCAAATAGTTCACAGCCAGTGAACACACACCAAATAGTTCACAGCCAGTGAACACACACCAAATAGTTCACAGCCAGTGAACACACACCAAATAGTTCACAGCCAGTGAACACACACACCAAATAGTTCACAGCCAGTGAACACACACAAAATAGTTCACAGCCAGTGAACACACACCAAATAGTTCACAGCCAGTGAAGCTAAGCAGGAAGCCAAAGAAGATTGATAAACCAACACAGAACTGGCGTCGTTAGCCGCTACACGCTGCAGGATTTGCAGAGGAGGGGATCCGAGCACTTATGGACTGAATGGTTCGATGTGCAATGAGGATGATCTGTCGACTAACTAACTAACTGAAGCTAAGCTCTTAGTGGGCTTGTTTGTGATTGGTTGGGTTTTGTTGCTAAAGTTGTCATCGGGATGAGGTAGCCAATCTGATGCTGACCCTCCTTAATAGCCTCTAACATCACGCATGGTAGGTTATAGTGTTAGTGTTTGCCACATATCAGTCACTGACACACAGTAGACTGAGAAAGGCTGAAGGGAGCTTCCCTAAAAGATGCACCGAATGGTACAATTATAGAGTGCGCAGGGAAACTAAGGAAGCGTCACGAAAAACGTCACTGAGAGGGAGTTAGACTTGGGCTGCCGTCCAGCATGGACGCGGCATGTCTTCTGGAGCATGGCTAACAGTCCGTTATGCCACTCTTTGTGTTCAGCAGTGTGTATGTCAGATATATTACGTTCCCTGTGGTGAGATTGAGTATCAGAAAATCGTCGACATATTAAAGTCAATTTGCGAGAGGAAAGTCTTTGTGGAGTTTTGTTCCAGTGGCTGTTTTTGGTCTTCAGTTAAACAAGAACTAGAAGGTATCAAATATTATTGTTATTATGTCAAACCCTAGATGCATCGGTAGCCTCGATAACGTCACTACTTGGCAGTGTTCTTGATTTCCTGTATGGGCACCAGTTAACATGCATGAATGTCTGTTCTTTATCTCATCATTGTCTCCATTGCTACTTAAAATAGGTCCGGTTCCACCTCTTGAAGTGAGGTGTCATCACAGAAGATAGGGTTATCATTTGTTTGCTTTATATATGATCTTCCATCAAGTGTGTTTAGTTGGTCTTGCATCATGTTTATAATTCACTGCAACCAGCATGCATTGTGTTTGGCCATTCAAGGAAGAAAGGGGCAATACATGACATTTCTCACCATCTAAGGGAACTTTCAGTAATGCAGAGCTGCTATATCAGATGTTCTGGTTCCAAACTCATCTAAGATATTGTTAGGTCATGCATCTGGCTACTTGAGCTCATGTCTGTATATTAGGTTATCCATTCACCATGTGCTACGTGTCGTTAGACATTAGTTGGATCACACTCGGAGAACTGTCCAGAACTTTGATCACTTCTCCTCAAGATCAGATTGATCCCTGAGTCTGACAGCTTGTAAAGTTTGATTCCAGTTTTGGTTAGTGATTTCCAATGTGAGTTCACGCGGGCAAGAAACACATTCTTCAACTGTTGCCGGTGGGGGATCTAGGGCTAAGAGCTTGTGGTGTCCGCCTCCCTCAGTTTCAGAAGGTACCAGGTTTTATCTCAGCACAGGGCTGGCAATTTTGATTTGAACCACTGGTGCCTTGTGACATAACACGTCTCCTGATCTCTTGGGCTATGAGATTGATGAGATGAGGGAAAGAACACACGGTCAGGTGTGCCAGTAGTGGACATTAACATTTCCACGGCAGATGGACATTGTTGATAAAGACAAACCTGCCCACAAGTAGTGGATAGAATCCGTTGCTGTGGAGGAATCTTGGGATCTGTCTAGAGCAGTGGTTCTCAACCTTTTTTGGCCCATGCATCCCTTCAGATGTTTAGAATGTTTTTTCATTCCCCCCCCCCCCCCCCCCCCCCACCACACACACACACACACACACACACACACACACACACAGTATACGTAAAAATGGAAGCTAAATTTAATAACGCATACTGGAACAAGACTGGCGGTCTCCCTGGCGAAAGAGTTATTGACTTTCTTCGTAATCCCGTATATCCACTTAGGGTAACGCAGCTGTGCGAGATTTGGTAGCGGATTGTGTCGCATTGGTTGCTTACAGGGGTATGTGAGCCGGTCGCTTAGAAAGAAATGACGAACTACTGAGTGTAATCTTGCCAAGAAATCGACAGTGGTAAAATGCTGGTGTTGACAGCTATGTCCTGTTAGCTGGATATGATAGGATATGAAAAAAAAGTCTAGATGTCTACATAAAACGTGATTTGCGGGTCTACTTATGTTATAAAACACATTTCATAAGGGCGATAAGTACAGAACAGCAAAGTGTGGAGGGAAAAACAATATAAAGTAATCTGTTCTTGTATTAATGCTCTTCTCTCTCTCTCTCTCTCTCTCTCTCTCTCTCTCTCTCTCTCTCTCTCTCTCTCTCTCTCTCCCCCCCCCCCCCCCCCAAATAAAAACCGTAAAATATCTCGCTTCCCCCCTCACCGGTTGAGAACTACTGGTCTAGAGGAAGCCAACGGTACGGTGCATGCTGAAGTTGGACACGCTGACCTTTGATGTGCATGATTAGGCGTGGCGCACACCCCTCAAAAGAGGAAGGGAGAAGAGGAAGCTAAGTGAGGCACACTTACACTCGCCCGGCACAGAAATTTCTCATATGAAGAAACAGTAAAACGGTTTTCTTCTTAGTGCCTTCTTTTTTTAAAGAAGAATAAATCACACTTAGTTATGTACCCTAGTATGTCCAACTTGGACATGCATTTGTCTCCCGGATTTCATCCAGAGTACAGGCCATGCGTTACCATTGCCTTTAAGGGGAATTTTTTAAAGTTGCATAAGCTTTGCAGGACGTTGCAGTCACGTAAGGCAGTCTGCAACCAAATCGCCCACATCTGTGTTTCGAACTCAGGTATGCGGGAATACAAACTGCGTCCTTTAAGGGGAAGCAAAGAAAAATAACACTATGACCTACCATGCATGTTGTCAGAGGCAGCTAAAAAGTTACTGACACATCCCCAAAAAAATTGTAACTGCAAAATCTGAACTCATAAGCGTATCTACAAAGGGCTCGGCGTTTGAAGAGTCTCCATTAGGAGATGAAAAGAAGGAGAAGGGGGACTCTGATGGTGGCTTATTTCTCCCCAACAATTTGGCCGTAGCAGCGATTTTGAATTGCCGTGGGATTTTAAAGGTGCACCCCTTGCATACAGGCATCTTATTTTTTCCTGCATTTGGGAAGGCTAGACATCCCGTCTACCCTTGGCGTTTGATATAATTAGAAATCAATGGTTCTGGAAACATTTACAGCCCTACGCAGGGATTCAATCTGATGGTGACCCCTCAGGCACGTAATATGGCCATGAAATATGAGTTTATACACATTTGTTAGTGTATTTGATGTGAAGAATAAATGAACTCAATTTTCTAACAATCTTAGCATATTGGACATGTGCTGGTAGGCCTGTAGTTACAGACAGTAGACAGAACACGGCTCGATGTGGGTAGTGTCCATCTGTTGACACCTTTTGCCGTGCCTCCACCAAAAGGAGAATAGGCACCAAGCCAAGCCATTTGGATTTTGTAGCTTAAGTTTTCTAGGAGATTTTATAGTCATTTTCAGGCCTACCCTCTTTAGTCGCTCTTGCAGCATGCCTGTGAGTTACAGTGTTACTGTTTTTTGCCTCTCTTATGGGCCCTGGGAATGCAAGGGCGGTCTGCTGTCTTAACTCAGAGCACTTTCATGTACCTCGTGTTATGTTGCTGGGTCAATCTGAGTGATGTAGTCAGACAGAAAGAAATACTGAACACACGCAGTATCTGCATATTTATATTTGATATATAAACATCATTTTAATGTCAAGATATATACATGAAGATACTTTGAACGCTTGTTTCTGAAAATATTACCTGTTACTCGCAAACTCCTTCAGGCCAGTTTGGAAACTGGTTATCTGGGAGAGCTGAAAATTAGGGGCGAGAACTGCAGGAGTTGCATGAATATGCTACGGGAAAGTTTGCTGAAAATTGTATTTGTCGATTATGCCAATGAACTTTGTGAGCCGATGCACGGCGACCCAGCCCGAGTGGTCACAGCTAATTGAAGGCTTGGCCTTCCATTTAAGTTGTAACCCATTCTGAAAGCTCACACTTTGGGAGATAGGGAGGGGGGGGGGGAAGAAATGATCAAATGTGTGTTTCGTTTATAGAAGGTGACGGTTAAAATGTTAACTGGGATATTCAGTTCAGATGGGAATGGGGTTCTGTTTTCTCGTTGACGTACGTGACTTGGGTACATTTCTTCATATAGCAAAGTCATTGTGGGTGTGTGGGTTTATTTGTAGTTTTGTTGGGTTGGACGTATGATTGTAACCCCACACATACATATCTGCCCCGGTGAGGCTGGGGTCTTTTTCACGTGCTTCTAGTAACAAAATTTTCCCTGGTCTCTGGGTAGTGAGATCGTACGCCCGTGTGTATTGTTGCGCACGTAAAAAATCCCTTGGCAGTTGGAATTCGATACGAAGTTCGTGCACTGAGCTGAGATTCTCTGCACTCAGGCTTGGGTTAGGAGTAGAACGGAGCACATATGGGTTACACCCGTGTGCCGTGATGTTTATCCGTCGACTAAACTAATCGAAACATACGTAT
Organism: Cepaea hortensis; assembly: GCA_963921405.1. Lineage (NCBI taxonomy): Eukaryota > Metazoa > Mollusca > Gastropoda > Stylommatophora > Helicidae > Cepaea > Cepaea hortensis. The sequence continues at coordinate 66,334,889 of OY992886.1, forward strand.
CTAACCTTTAATGGAGCCGGGTGTCAGTAAGACCTGCATGTATGACTGTATGCGATTGAAACACATATCTGCTCAGCTGTATCCGTTGCGTGGTTTCAGAGTAAAGGATATCTGCTCAGCCGTATCTGTTTTCAGAGTAAAGGATATCTGCTCAGCCGTATCTGTTGTGTATTTTCAGAGTATAGGATATCTGCTCACCCGTATCTGTTGCGTGTTTTCAGAGTAAAGGATATCTGCGCAGCTGTATCTGTTGCGTGTTTTCAGAGTAAAGGATATCTGCGCAGCTGTATCTGTTGCGTGTTTTCAGAGTAAAGGAGCATGTTCAACGGCTCGGTGTTCGTGGATATATGGTGCTAGCCCCATATTTGTATAGACCCATGTACACTTGAAGGGCGGTGTGGTCAGTGTCATGTTGGATGCCTCAACTTTCCAGAACGTTTCCTGGCACACATTTTAGGAATAGTCCATCTGGAAGCCCAGTTTAATTATAAACTAAAAAATCCTGTCCTGCTGGAGGTTCAAACTCACACCTGCCCAAACTCAGTGTCACCAGTATATAAGGTTTCGAAAGTTGACCGCTGTCAGCTTCTGTGTTATCTTAATGGCGCTTACACCCGGTTTATAATTAGCATAAAATCGTACTAGTTTGGGTGGAACTGTAGCACACAAAAAACACTCTTTCTCTTGAAAACACTCGGAATTAAATCCTTATGTTCACGTGCACCACTGGTGTGTTACTGCTCGCCTCGACAGTGTCTGTGTGTAGGGGGGGGGGAGGGGAGGGGGGGGGGAAGCAGGTTAAAGCAATGGTTCATTACCTCATCCTGGAACCTGTATTTTTAAATTGCTTGTTTGCTTTCATTATCGGGTTCGGGTGTGTGCGAGAGAGAGAGAGAGAGAGAGAGAGGTGGGGGTGGGTAAACGTTTCAGTGCAGATATATGGCGTCTTCTAGAATAGGCTGGCAGCTTAGGATTAACTCCAGTGTTAAATCGGTACTAATCATTGGGTCAGAAACATGAACGACTGAAACAGTTACTAATGAACTACAAACATTCATTAATTGGAATAGTGGAAGTAAAATGGTATGACAGAATCACAGATGAATAACTCTTAAACACTATTTTGCGTGCGTGTGACCCACGAGGGGGACGAAATAGCGGGAGACCAAACAAATAACACGGAGAAGAGAAATACAGACGGGTGATTAATATTAGGATAACATGGAGGTGCGTTGGCGAGGGTTGGTTGAGGGAGGACCTGTGCACCAATGGGGGATAAGGTACAGAAGAAGAGGAAGCAGAAAGTTTCCAGTTGTGGAAAGCGAAACTCATGAAAATGACAGGTGACTATTTGCATTGCAAATATCCCACTGAATTATAGTTTGGCCGGTGCTTGTTTTTGTGGGCGGCAGCATAACGCGGTTTGCTTATGTTTTAGTGGACACTGCTATTTACTTACTCAGGCCTTTAAGATTCTCTTGGGAGGCATTACTTTCCGCCAGCTAAACACGCAGCAGCCTTATACAAAGACCGCCAGTTTGTTGTCCCAGAGTCTTTTCCGCGTAGAATGTCAAGAAATTTTAGTAGATATTGTGAGCATTTTCTAGTTGCTGCTGTTTTATCTGAACAGTTCCTTCATTATGCAGTTTGTATGGGAAGACGCCAGTTTGGGCATTTATGGAATGCATATACATACTGACACTTGGCCTTCTTGACAGGCAATAATTAGTTTCATTATGCTTAAACAAATGCTTAACTACAATCCGTGGCATGGACCAGGGATACCTCTCTAAAGCACAACGTCTGGGCTGAATCGTAGAGACAATGTGTTGCCCATGCAGCATGATCCTTCTCTCGCCTGCCTAGTTTACTCCAGAGGAAATATGTCTGAATTAGACATACTGCAGAAGCTGTCAGATCAGCAAAGCAAGCTCTGCCTGTCGGAGCTACGATCCTAGACAAGTTGCTGACCAAGGCTTATGCCTGGTCTGCCCTGCCATAACATTTAGTCTTTAGATTGCATTTCCACGCACTAGGATCAGGTTTGTACCTTCTCAATTGCGCTCTCCCACTCGAAGCTGTTGACACAATGTGAGGTGTAAGAATTGGTGAGCGCCGTCCAACATTCACATTGGATGCTAACAAAAAGCAGGTAGTACCATCTACGCTAGCTCAGTCATGTCTGACAAGGACGCGCCTGCCCCTTTCTCTCTCTCTCTCTCTCTCTCTCTCTCTCTCTCTCTCTCTCTCTCTCTCTCTCTCTCTCTCTCTCTATATATATATATATATATATATATATATATATATATATATATATATATATATATATATATATATATAGTTTTACAAATCGTTCTATTAAGCTGTGGTGGTGCTCTATCCACGGACTGCGGTTAGTCCATGTCTTATCTTCCCACCTGTAACGTTGTCCAGCCCTTGCTAACATATATTCGACTTGACCTTTCCATATGACTTACTAGTGTATATGCAGCAGACGACATTACAAGAAGCACACAGCTCGCTACACTTACCACGGCTGTGTGCTCGGAGCATTTCCCAATGTTTAAAGTGGATCTACATCTATTCTGGCTGGCCTTGTTTAGACAGTTTCTGACCGTGCATTCCTTTAATGATAAGAAGGGTGCTAAGCTTTGTATGCAATCTGATTTAAGAAACTTGTTAATCCAGGTGGTGGCAGTCTGGTAGCACCGTGTGATGATAGTAGGACATTACACATACTTGATCATGGCATGATGGACTGGAACGGTCAGCTTCTCTGTCCTCTCCACCCATATTGCCGCAGTTTCCCTTGCCTTGTTATACAATGATGAGTTGGGTCGACTCAGAACTGTACATACTGCAAATTTGAACTCACTCCGCTGTTTGCCGTTCTTCACTCGCTATCCACTGTTTTACTACGGCTGGCAAATCTGCTAGTGTTGTTGGAGTTATAGGTGAGCAGGTGACCATTTTAAATGTTTTGATTCCCCAAGAAGTATGTTTTAAGCAATACTTAGTTAGTCTGTTTTTAATTACATGTGTGACTCGCTTTACTTTCGCCAGGCTTTGGCCCCGATCTCAGTTTGAGAAGTATTGATCTCCATCTATTTCGAAGACTTGATCTGGGTCACAAACCAGTTATATACCTGTTACTTCGTTGAAAATCTGCGGCAGGCGCTGATACGGTTCGCTTGCAGTTGCGCGTGAAAACATGAGCCGTTCAGTTGATCACGTTGTGAAGTCGAGGTGATCACCGCACCATGCCTTCCTTGGGAAGTAGTATAGCTATGGTAACCCCGTGGAGGGGTGTTCATAAAATATGACCTCAGCTGGGGATTGGACCCCGGCAAGTGGTAACCCAATGCACCGCACACTATGCTTCCATGGCTTGTAAGTTTCAGATACTCCTGGCTAAAGATATCGACACGAATTCTGGAAGTTGCCCTGCTGCTACTGACTATATTGCGTATGCATAAGACGTCGCAAGTCTGTACGTTAAGAGGGCTGCCATCCTTCAAGATAGGCTGTATGCAAACATCGGGGATTTATGGTGTCAGGTCATAAATACCAATAATTCAGCTCTCCGGATTTTCACAGTATGTTTGCACACCGCCTTGTCCCGCCCGTTGAATGCCGACCATTTATACAGAAGGTGCACCGGCTGCTAGATGACATTTTAACGGCTATATGACATTTGTGCCATTGTTGATGTCGCCGGGAGGGTTTGCTTGCCCAGGCGGTCGCCGTGCAGTGTAGAAAAGACGCATTTGTTTCACCCTTGCTTTGCCGGGGAATAAAAACTTCTTTCCAAGATGCTTGAGGTGGGCATTCTAATTCCTTGCCCACTCCTTTTCTTTATTCACTCATCTCATCTCATCATGTTCCTCTTGTACCTTGCGGTGTCGAGGTGAAGTATAAACATCGTGAGAGTGCCCGATTATGGGCTTCATGTATCGATATTCCCATGGACTCTGCTATTCCTCCCGTCCAACGTTTATGTGGTCGGCCTCTTCCTCTGTTTCCATCTGGTCTGTTCATCATTGCTTGTTGTGGTATGATGTTGACTGGTAATCTACTTGCATGGCCAAACTTTTTGACTTGCTGCTTTCTAATAAAATCTAGTGCTGCTATAACCCCCACTTTAGTCCTGATTTCTTCATTTCTGATCTTATCTCTTCTTGATACGTTGAGTATTCTTCTCATGAATCTCATTTCTGTTGTCGTGGTTTTTTCCCCCTCTTTTTCTGTCATTGTCCAGGTTTGGCATTGGTAGCATCGAGCTGGTAGGAAGATTTATTGTAAAGTGTTTCCTAAGTAGTTATTGATACATGTTTGTTCTTTAGTATTGGTGCCATTTGTCCAATGAGTTGGTTTGCCTTATTGCATCTATCTTCGATCTCGTCTTATGATCTGCCATTTGATATTATACTTCCTAGGTACTTGAAACTCTTTACCTGTTTCACGGGATGTTCGTTTAGGTGAATTGTTGTTTTTTCTTCTTTAATCTTCACCAATTGTCATTAATGACTTTTAATACTTAAGTAACAAATAGTTTACGTTGTTTGTCTTGCTCATAAAGATCTATCGCCCTCGTTCAGTTGTTGTCTAGACGGAATCGTATTTCTGTTTTCTCTGTCATGCTTCGAAATTTGGTTGCTATTTGCTTCATTTTCTTTGTCTTCTGCGGCTCAATGTATGTGTGTGTGTGTTTTTTGAGCTAAGTAGTAGAGGCGTGAACGCATCCATGACTGCGTTGTATTTCCTGAGAAAGTCTGACATTCTTGTTCTGTTGGTGGCTTGAGTTCCCGTTTTGTCTTTTTCGTGGCTTAGGGGCTCCTTCTCTGCTAGTTGATCTCTCTTTTTAAAAAAATACGAAGCTTATTTGTTCTGGATTATTTTCTAAATGTTTCCCATTTCGACTTTATATCGACCACGAACGCTACATCCCACTCAGTGTTATTCTGAACGATCCTCAACTCTTCCTCAATGTGCTGGCCCGCGCCGACTGGCAGTTGTTGGGGTTGTTGATCCCGGTTCGTCTGGATTAACTTTTACTTTAGTTAACCTTGTTGCCTCGAAGGCAGAAACAGCCGTGGTATTTAGCGCCACTTTTGCCGAAGCAGTTGGCGCATCACCCTGTGGGTCGGGCATCTTTAAGTCTATCTATTTTGGCTGAAAGGGTGGTTTCTCCAGCAGTACCCGCAAGGCACCCAGTCCACATTACTCCTGCAGTTTGAATTTCTGGCACCTAGAGCACCGTGGAATCTTGGTATGAATCTTCAGTGTATGACAGCCGTTTGTCCCACTTGATGGCCAGCATGCCGTGTGCCTCTTTTGTGATCACAGTAGTGGTGGTAGAAATGTCTTTTTGCTTATTTTCTCAGATTTTCGAAGCACTTCCATGATCTGCTAATTCGAAAGATGAGGTTTGACTCTTTATAAACCATCTTACGGCCTGAAATATATGGTGGCTACAACTGTTATATCGTACGGGAACTGCTATTCTCCTTCTACGTTGACTGCGTTAGTATTTTCTAGCTAACCAAACGTGTTCAATAAATACTCTTGCCATAGGTAGGGTTGCCAGACGTCCGGCAAAAAGAGGACATGTCCTCCTTTTTAGCCTAATATTCTCCGTGCAGCAGGTACAGATAAAAACCTTTAAAATGTCCGGCTTTTCTTATATTTTATTTTATATTTTTTTATGCATTGTTGTTACAACTTACAATGTATCTACACTCTACCATATGTTTACATTGTTAAAACGTACAAAGTCTGTGCATTTCTGCGAACTAGTCGATCCTAGTAATTCTAACTGTTATCTGTATCTGGCAATAATTGTACAATCCGCTGTTTAAATGTTTTTTTAGCATTTTGAAAAAGACCTCCATTGAATTTATATATATATTTTTTTAACATAATTATTTCTTGGTTGATTCACTAAGAGTAAGATACACTTATTGGCAGCTATTGTAATAAAATTGTACTGATTGTGTGTTTAATCTGGAACGATTTAAATGAAACATTCAATCTGTCCCCTTTTTGTCTTATTATGGCCTCCTTTTGGTGCCCACGTGTCTGACAACCCTAGCCATAGACTCCCAGCAGGACAATAATCGTTTAGGCTGGCTTTTTCATTTCTTCGTTAACCTTAGAAGCGCCACTGTGTAATAGTTATAGTGTGTTTTTTTTTGGTTGCCTCAATATAAAATTCAATATCTCAGTAACGGGCTGAGATAAAATGATGAGATTTAGTATATAACGTTATCATTATGTCCACCCAACAAAAAAATTTTTGTTCTGGAGATTTTACAGCAGATTTTAAAGTTAGCTTATATACGGTATATTAATAATGACTTAAAGATTACGTCCATGATTTTAACAGTTTTACAGTTTCACCAAGACTCGACCCACATTATTCAAAATTTTCACGTGACTTTCGTTTTCAAACAAACAGCGCGAAGATTCAGAGGTGTCTCCAAATGTGGGTTTTTTCATGAAACGTGATTATATAAATAAACTAGCTGACAAGGCCCGGTTTCTGGTGGAAATCAATCAATCAATCAATCAATCAATCTATCTATCTATCTATCTGTCTGTCTGTCTGTCTGCCTGCCTGCCTGCCTGTCTGTCTGAATGCCTGCCGGTCGGCTGACCCATCCACCGACCGACCGACCCACCGATTCTATCTATCTATCTATCTATCTATCTATCTATCTATCTATCTATCTATCTATCTATCTATCTATCTATCTATCTATCTATCTATCTATCTATCTATCTATCTATCTGCCTGCCTGCCAGCCCGACCACCCACCCACCGACAGACCGACCGACCTACCGATATCTATCTATCTATCTAATCTATCTAATCTATCTACTCTATCTGTCTGTCTGTCTGTCTGCCTGCCGACCCACCCACCCACATACCGACCGACCGACCGACCGACCGACAAATATCTATCTATCTATCTATCTATCTATCTATCATCTATCTATCATCTATCTATCTATCTATCATCTATCTATCTATGATCTATCTATCTATCATCTATCTATCTATCTATCTATCTATCTATCTGCCTGCATGCCTGCCGGCCCGACCACCCACCCACCGACAGACCGACCGACCTACTGATATCTATCTATCTATCTATCTATCTATCTATCTATCTATCTATCTGTCTGTCTGCCTGCCTGCCTGCCGGCCCACCCACCCACCGACCAACCGACTGACGTACCGATATCTATCTATCTATCTATCTATCTATCTATCTGTCTGTCTGTCTGTCTGTCTGTCTGTCTGTCTGTCTGTCTGTCTGTCTGTCTGTCTGCCTGCCTGTCTGCCTGCCTGCCGGCCCACCCACCCACATAACGACCGACCGACAGATATCTATCTATCTATCTATCTATCTAATCTGTCTGTCTGTCTGCCTGCCTGCCGGCCCACCCACCCACCAACCGACCGACCGACATCCATCCATCCATCCATCCGGATACATCCATCCATCCATCCATCCATCTATCTATCTATCTATCCATCCATCCATCCATCCATCTATCTATCTATCAGCCTGCCTGCCGGCCCGACCACCCACCCACCGACAGACCGACCTACCGATATCTATCTATCTATCTATCTATCTATCTATCTATCTATCTATCTATCTATCTATCTATCTATCTATCTATCTATCTAATCTAATCTAATCTATCTGTCTGTCCTATCTATCTAATCTATCTGTCTGTCTGTCTGCCTGCCTGCCGGCCCACCCACCCACTAACCGACCGACCTACCGATATCTATCTATCTATCTATCTATCTATCTATCTGCCTGCCTGCCTGCCGGCCCGACCACCCACCCACTGACAGACCGACCGACCTACCGATATCAATCTATCTAATCTATCTGTCTGTCCTATCTATCTAATCTATCTGTCTGTCTGTCTGTCTGTCTGCCTGCCTGCCCACCCACCCACTAACCGACCGACCTACCGATATCTATCTATCTATCTATCTATCTATCTATCTATCTATCTATCTATCTATCTATCTATCTATCTAATCTATCTGTCTGTCTGCCGACCCACCCACCCACCCACCGACCGACCCACCAACCGACCGATCCACCCACTCAGCCAGCCAGCCAGCCATCCATCCACCTATCTTTCTGCCTACCTATCTACCTACCTACCTACCGTTCTGTCTGTCTGTCCGGGCCGCGTCATTCATTTTATTCGGAGACTGCCGAGGGTCGTCGCTGGAGCTACGGAGTTCGTGCTTTGTGCGACGCTTTCCGCGCTGCGGAAAGAAACTGAGCCATATGGGATAAAAACCCGGTGCAATGCAGCCGATTTTGTCGACTGTAAGCTACTTCTTTGATTGCACCCACTCCCATACGAATCCAGATACGCCTTTGTTTGTCATCTGGATTTGCAGGTCCTCATTACCGTAAACATAACTTTTTTAACAAGAAATCACTAGTTGTTAAGCAAAACATCAAAGGAATGATGCCGCTTTTAATGATTTAAGTTGTTTTTGGACCTATCAAAGACATATTCCTTGGGTGGGGGTAAATATAAGACGGCTGGAAAAATTTCATAACGATGCAACAGATAGTTTTCAAAATAATTGATCTTGAATGACGGCATAAATTTCCGGACAGACTATAGTTGGATGTTTTGCCTGTTTTCCTTGGTGTACCCTTTCGCTGCTTTTAGCTGGGGCTACATCTTGAGGGTAATATTTCCGATGCTGGTTCTGGTGTTATCTGAGTCCATTTGCTGTTGGTGGAATTACTTAAGCTCTCGTCGCTGTGTTTGTCTTCTGTTTTATGTCGCGACAGCATCCACAAGATTGTTGACTCCTTCCTCTGCTTTGTATTTATGTATTCTGTAGACTGGAAATATTCTATTCTTGCCATTTGCACTACGCCTGCGAACGAACCCGAATTTACATCGCTACCCGTCTTGCTGTATTTAACCTTTCTTTTTTCCTACAATTTTCCCATATGTTGCTTCTGCCGTTTTTTCCACCAGTGTGATACCTAATGAGATACTTTCTTGAAAGTTGAAAAAACTTCATTTTTTAATGGGATATTTATAGATGTTATCGTTAAATTTGCAGTTCCATTAAGCTTTTAAATATGAAACTACTCTCCAGAATATAACTACAAAAAGTTCTTGACGGCATGTTCAAACAGTTACGTATCGAAGGGTCGTTCACTGGATAGTTTTAACTTAAAAATACTTGTCTATTTTAAAGTAGTTTCATACTTGCAATTGTGAAGTTTGCTGTGTATTACTTTTAAAATGCACGTATCCTCTTTTAGAGCAAGGCTTTTCTTAAAATCTAAAAGCTTTAAAAAAAAAGTCACCCCATGACACAGATCAGGGGCACTGTACTTACTTCAAGTGCTCACTTCCACCGACAGTACTCGCCCTCGGGTAAATAACAGTAAGTCAAGGACCTGTCACACGCCCTGGAGCGTGTTGGGTTTATGGTGCCAGCCCTATTGTGTTATAGTTCACTCGACACTTGCCGGTTGATGTGGTCAGTAGCACTTCGGCCGACTTTACTTCCCATGACATTTCCTGGTACCAACGGCAGGCTTCGTCGACCTGGGTGCTCAGGCCAATTAAAAAAATTCTGCTTCGATAGAGATTCGAACAGATGATCACAGGACTGACAAACACGATTGCCACTGCGCTTACGAGGCTCCTGCTCCTCCTTTTATGCTGTTGTCAGTCCATCGCTGATTATACTTTGGTGCGAAGCGGTTCAGTGTAGTCTCTCTCTCTCTCTCTCTCTCTCTCTCTCTCTCGTTCTTTATTTCATTCTCCCATGGATCCTGCCAATAGTTAGTTGATGTTTTTCTCCTCTCTTGTCCGGACTAAAATAATGTTGCCCGCTTACAGTCGTGTTAATGTCTGCGGTTTCCGCACAGTAATCAATGACAACAGTCTGAAATACAAATTCTCAGGGGAAAGGAAGCGGAAATAGTTCCGTCTCTACAATGAATTGTAATCGTGCGGGGAAGTTTTTTTCTTTTCATCCCCTACCAGCTACTGAGGGTTTCCCCTTGAAGAGGACTGAAGTAAATATTATTGTCCCGAACGGGAATGTTGGATACGGAATTCCCCTATTTTAATTTAAATTCTTGGCTTGCTCATCATTCTCTGTTGGGTACTCTTGGCGCTATTGTTGGTGTCATTAGAATTTACATAAAACACCCTTTGGCGTATTTTCCCGGCTCTTTGTATTGTATTGAGTGGGGAGGGCTGGAGGGAAGTTATGGGGGAAATGAGGAAAGACTTGAATGCCTGTCTAAAAATAAAAGCCAGATCTCAGGGCGTCTTCCCTTTAGGTTTGGTTTGAGAGGGGGAGCGGAAAGGCGAGATAGCTACGCTCACATCTGCCTGGCAGGAAACGAGGCCCTGTTGAGGATGAATTTTCGTCCGTGCTGGGAATAATTTATTACGGGTCTCTCTCTCTCTCTCTCTCTCTCTCTCTCTCTCTCTCTCTCTCTCTCTCTCTCTCTCTCTCTCTCTCTCTCTCTCTCTCTCTTTTATAAGACTTTAATGCACTACCCTAGTACACATTTACTAGGCATCTCTACTAAGTGTGCGCCCACCCGTGTCTGGGAAGCAGCCACAAAGCCAGCTCGTGTTTGTATGAAACATTTAAGTGACTGTTGAAATACTTTTTCTTATGTATGCGGTCAGAGAGAGAGAGAGAGAGAGAGAAAGAGAATGTCACGCTGAATTCCCTTCCGTTAGCTATACGAGGGAAAGGTTGGCCACCTACCCTCCGCGCACTCAGACCTAAATAATGTGCTACCGGACTTATTATTATTATTATATTTCAACGGCTACGTGCAGTGCCGACGTTACTCATTTTGAACATTGTAAACGACATTGATCACGCAGTTGTAGAATTTGTGGCATATTAGTGAAATATGTCCATTTAATTTGAGTAACTCGCCCCAAATTTACCAGAACCCGCCTAGAGTGGCTGCCTAAGTCCAGTCTAAATGAATTATACGACTCGCTTTACATACCAGCAAGTCACTTACGGTAATATATGTAATGACGTGTTGTGGAATTAACAGGTCGGCCTGAGGCAGTCGGCGTCACATCATACTTTCAGCAATCAAGTCCCAGGTGCTGGCTGAGGGTATGCGAAGTGTTTGATCCATGGATTTTTTGTGTGGGTGGACTTGAGTGCACGGAGGAATAGGTGACCAGTCTTTCCCTCCCATAGCGAATGACGAGCGCTGTCATCGAGCTCTCGTGCGACCGCGCTCATGCTTTGTAAGCACATCCTCCTAACCGTGACACCAACACCGTGTTCAAAATAATGATGCCGTGTTTATTATCAGACTCTCCTTGGCATTTCGACTTTCATGTGGCGGAGGAAGACCCAATCCCCACAACGATGGCTGGCTGTATTGCCTCTTGTTCCCTGAGAACGCCTTGTCTATGTCGTGCGCACTAGTGTTTCACTGCATAAGCCGGTGATCTCTAATGGATTCTTCCACCTTGTTCACTGTCCTCGCCTCCGTGTGCTAGGCATGGACATTCCCTCATAGGGCTGCTTCTACGACACTCTGGCAGTTTAGCAACTCTAACACAACTTGCCCTTGGTGTGGCCATCTCGGACAACAAACAGTATTCGAGCTGAGAGCCGAGCTATCGCGCTTTCCGATTCGGTGGTCGTGTGTTCCAATCCCCATTGGTCTGATTAAAAAAAAAAAAATTGGCCTGGATTACCAGACCTACCAAGCAGTTACGTAGTCTCCTGCACGCCGTTAAGCGTGTTGCACAGTTCCATTTTTGTAGAGCAATCGGCACTCGGTGCGTGATGTTATTGCCATGCCGGCTTACTTTATTTGCCATAACATTTCATGGTACTCATTTCAGCTGAAAGCCCAAGTCAATAATAAGAGAAAAATAAACAAAAAATAAAAACTATATTCGACCTGCATATCAAAATTGAGGATAAATGCACAGAAGAACATTCGCTAAGAAAGATAGCAAGGAGACGAACTAGTGTGGGTAACCTGCTATATTTACAGGATTCGACAGACTGCGCGGAAGAAATCGTTGATAATTCAACGAGCAATACAGCGTTTACCTGCAAAGGGTTGTGGGACGTAATGAGCACGGCAAGGCACGCAGAGCGCCCTGATCATCCACTGCACCTGTATTCGTCTCCAGTCGTCTTGGCTTGTCTTGCCACTGGACTCAGGCAAGAGAGTGAGGTCGACCAATTGCGCAACTCTTCCTCACTTTAATCCAATTCATTGTGCAAATCATTCTTCATCCAACTTCATATAAACCACTTCCACACAATCTGCCTTAGGAAGCTATTGAAGATTAAATGGCGAGACAAGATCCCAGACACTGAAGTTCTAGAAAGAGCATCCATGCTCATTATCCACACTCTACTAAAGAAATGTCAGATTCGCTGGGATGGTCACTTGACTCTATGCCAGATGACAGGCTTCCTAAACAGGGCGGCCAGAGGAAACACTTCAAAGATACTCTGAAAATCTCACTGAAAGCTTTTGGAATTCATGACATGTGGGAGACTGCTGCAAAAGACCAAAATTTGTGGCATACATCATTACATAAGGGTGCAGCCACCTGTGAAGCAACCAGGACTGCAAGAGCTGTGAAGTAAAGGCTGGATAGAAAAACTACTGCAGGAAATCCTCCTCCTGGAACGTCAAGCATTCTTTGCCCACACTGTCAAAGAACATTTCGCGCCAAAATCGGCCTTATCAGCCATCTTAGAACTCACGGCTCCATACTTTCAACCCCACTGGATGAAATGAATGGTCATCATTATACTTGGACAAACAACACTTGGAGTTCAAACAACAGAATATGACATGAGGTTAATTTGCATATTCTTTATAAAGGACATCACAGTCAATACCACATTTCTGTCGCTGTGATCTCCTGGCAAGTTTACGTTCAGTAGTTTGTCATTGCTTTCTGAACGCCCGGCGCCGAAATGCGGCATGCTGCCAAATAGCTCGCAGCTGTGTTTTGAATGCGGGTATACAGGATTATTAACCGCGCCCGTAAGCCCTTCGCCACCGAGATGTTGATTACTGAATTTTTTACCGGATGACATGCTTGATTACGCCGAAGTTCGTTACAAACACTCAAATTACATAGCATGTCCTTTGCTGAACGTTGCTCTCGTCACAGTCTGCCGGAAAGATTCGGTCTCAAGCAAGTCCTCCTGCCTTGTGCTTTTGCATGCTCAGTTTGTTTTTTTTCTTCTTCTTTTAGTCTGAGGTGTTTCTCAGCAATTGCTCGAGTTGGGGAATAACCACAATGAGAAATCAGCAATGCATTACTTTCAAAGAGTACACAACCGAAGAGGCCACTTTGGAAGCCAGATTTGTTTAGCAAGCTATGGCCAAATGTAAAGTGAAGATAATTCATTATGCGATGGTTGAGAGTCATGGAGAAAGAACTAATCGCACATCGGGATTCTTACGAATGAAAATGGTATTGTTCTTGGTCCACAATTGTGTTGATCCAGCCCTGTTTCTTCGTCTAGAAACATAACCTTCCATTGTTCTTTATAATACATTGTGGCTAAAATATTTTAGTTTCTGAGACATGCTGTTTATGGGCTAAATGAGCCATTTTTGTCTCTCCTTGATTCACGATATTACAATAATGTCTGAATTGTTTAAGTTCATAAGTCTTGGTATTCTTATTTAGTGAGTGAAATGGTCTATGGTTCACATGCTTGTCGCTGACACAAAATGATCACTATGTCTTACGAACAAAGGCATTCAAAATAAAGAATTTTCAGTTTCCAGTTAAAGAAGATTTATACTGAAAAAAAAGAAAAGAAAATATTACTGTCAGAAGACTTCATGAGGCAAAGAAAAGATACTTCTAAACACAGTATAATCAGGAAATCCCAGCCTGTGAACCTATTTTAAAAAGACATAGCTTTCCCACAGCAAGGTTCAAGTGACAAGATTTCTCTGGGTATGCACAACCATGGAGATCCTGGCAGTTTATGTTGTGTTACACGTGCCAACAAGATATGTTTGCTGACATTACACATATAAGTAAACATCACCAAGACTTCAGTGAAAGTTTTGATTTAAAAAAAAAACAACCTCTCTTAGATAACAAAATATTGTATAAGATTAATAATAATTAAATCATTAGACAGAATTGGACATTCATTTGTGGGTAGTGTATGCTAGTCCCACATATCTGTGGTGGTATCTGCCTGGTTGACTCACTTCCAGCTGCCAGTTTCTGCTCACTTCCTTTCTACACTAGTTACCAGGAGGTATGCTCTGGGCTTGGCTTGTCAACTGGGAATGAAATTCTAGCACCCTCAGTAATACTCAATCTGGAACTGTTAAAACAAACTACACACCTTAGACCAGTAGTTCCCAAGCTCTACAAGCAGAGGGCCACATCTACTATTTTCGGTAGTTAAGTGGGCCACAACAATATAAAATTATAAAAGTCGTGCAATATCATTCTCACCTTTCTTAACTTTTGTCAACAAAATTTAAAACTTTAAAGGCAGTCAGTGTCAGTGCTAAACTGCGGCCATTTTTTGGTTTAACATCAAAGGTTAATTTAACAATAAATTTTTAATCAGTTTTGAAAATCGCTATTAATGTAAGTGATTTACAATTGTAACTGTTCTTCATAACCTCGCGTGCCACAAGGGGCCCGCGGGCTGTGGTTTGGGAACCTCTGCCTTAGACTGTCTAAACTGGATGTTTGCTCTGACAGCTTCGGGACAACACAAGTCGTCCTATAAACAATGTTATAAATGGCAGTTTCCATTTAATACATCTTACAGATCTACCCATGTGTTCTTGGATATACACTCGCTCATAACTGTACACATCAATGCTCTGGATAGCTCACAGCATCATTTACTTCTCTTTGCAGTATCATAGGTTTACATCACAATGAAGACCATTACAATGTCATTTACTTATCTGATTTTTGAACACCCATTGTGAGCAAGTAGGTACTGATGCTGCTAAAAGGTACACACAGCCATGACATAAGTGAGCTGTGGTATGTTCTTTACATAACGACATTTATTTTCCTTTACAAACCTAAGCCTCTTTATATATATATATATATATATATATATATATATATATATATATATATATATATATATATATATATATATATATATATATATATATATGATTTTATGGTTTACTTCAACAATTTACACGGTGTAGGTTTCTAACACAAGAGTGTGACTGTCTGAAAGATCCGTGTCAATGCACATATGAGAAGGAAGACACAGGCTGTTGTATTTTTTTTTAAAGAACATTTAAGAGACTGTTTGAAATGTCAATAAACATAAGCACATGAAAACACTGTGTTGTGTTCATAACAATGTAAGCCAGAATGTCACTGTCCTTCTAAGAAAACTCCATGAGGTTGTCTGCATATTAACATGAGCAAGTTTGTCCCATTCGTTACTCTCCCATAATGTTGTACCTCCTGGGCTAATAGTTACATCTTCACTATGACCAGTGCATACATATTCTCCAGTGTTTAGTTTAGTCCTAGTCGATGGATCAACATCGCAGCACACGGGTGTAACCCATAAGTGCTCCGTTCTCCTCCTAACTCAAACCTGATACTCTCCAATGTGTCCAGTGCATATATATTCTTCTTCATTGTTTCCATGCATACATATTCTTAATTGCGTCCAGTGCATACATATTCTTCACTGTCAGGCGGAATTTAATGAGGACACAAAATTCTTCTCAGTTCATAAATCAAGTTGTTTTTACGTTGAATAAGCACCATTGACTTGTATCTCCATAGAGTTTGGTGATTAGAATAATTATTAAAAAGATTATATGTACCATATAATTTTTCCCATTCTTATGTGAGGTTATAACATAAAGACATCAAACATGACAACACAATATTATTAACCTAAATAATAATGTGGGAATGTAGCTGAATATTCATTCCCTCATGATTTGATATTATTCACATAATGGCATAGAAAGGTGTTAGTACAAACATATAGATATAGTTTGGTAAAGACAGAATCATGAGGAAAAAGATCTATTCAATTGGCAAGGTACATTATGATGATGATGATACTTCAAGATTCCCTTAAACCTTCTATGAAGTAATGTTGTAAAATATATTTGACCCAGTGACTGAGATCTGTGGAAAGAAATAAGAAATTAACTAAGGCTATGTGGCAGGGCACATAATGATGAAGATGATGATTAGCAGTATTTTATACTTTTCATATCTTCAGTAATTTCAGATTTTGTTTGAGTACTGATACATCAAGCAGTTCTTTTTCTATTTCTAGAATCTCCATGTCCAACAAACTGGCGTATGTTTTGCATATGGGGGTCATAATAATGACAAGATACTTTCCCAACGTGTTGCAAGCATCAAATTAAACATTGCATTAGTGTTAAATATATAAAATTCAAACATTAGCATATATACATATACGTGATCATAAATGAGTTAGTATAAAGAAATAATATAGACAAAAGGCTGGTATGAAAAGTTACTGAATTCACAACGTGGAGATACTTGTCGAAGTTGGAACAGCCGAACAAAATCGAGTTGAAAAGATTGGCGAACAATGAAGGCAATAAGTGATAATCTCTTACCAGTAGTTATACGTGCAATTTGTCCACTTCTGGCTGAACCACCACGCAGCTAAACAATCGTCAACTAAGACTTGAACACGCTTCTCAAAACAGGAATAAAAATGCCTAGCAGTGCCGTATGGTTCTGCTGGGTTGCGGAAATATTCCAGAAGCCATCAGCGCAATTGGAACTCTTCAGCGCGTCGTTCTACGTTCTACTAATTCTCTAATTAACTTTCCAGACCTACCTGCTGTTAACGTCTTTTAAACAAAAACACGTTTATATGCAAGCGACATGTCCGAAGGCCAGTTTGTGACACCACAGGAGAGACGCCACAAAATGTTTACATTGCTGTCGGTGTGCAGTTTGCTCTTACTACTTGCTGTTTGACCTCTGCACAGCTATGGCTAGTGTCCTAACCTTTTTTTTTTTAAAAACAGTTCCCATTATTAATTATGGAGCCACTGTATTAAGAGTTTGTTTCTTACATGTTCAACCCATTATTGATTGTACTTTTTGGTTCTGAAACATTTTGATCTTCATTCTTTTGACGTAAGATCTCATAGGACTATTTGAATGTTGACCTCTTGTCCTTGACTTTAGGACGTAAATTACAAGTACCTCTGAAATAGAAGTGGGTTCTCTTAGGGGCACTGGTAATAGGGAAAGCTAATCCACACGCAAAATCAATGCTCCAGAAATAGTAGCACGCATATGGACTACGCTTGAGTTAAAAGCGAGCGAGGCAAAAGAAAATGTGCTGTTCGTGATTCCTTTAATGGTTAGTTAGCATGCGTGTTTTCTCTGTGAGACATATCTTTGCTTCTTATGGCGCATTCTCTCTCGCTCTCCTCTCCTGCCTCTCTCTCCCCTCCTTTCCTCCTCTTCCTTCTCTCTCTCTCTCTCTCTCTCTCTCTCTCTCTCTCTCTCCCCCCCCCCCCCACCCATATGTAAAAAAGAAGCAGATGAAAGATGTCAATTGGTTAGAGAAAGTGAGGAGAAATAAACTTGAAAACGTAGTGGCAACCTGCAAATTTTTGGAGTATATATATATATACATATATGTATATAAAGACCAGGAACAATTGATTGTGTAGATTTTCGTACAATTAACCCCATATACCATATCTCTAAGCTTCTACTCAGAATCATAATAAGAAGAACCAGAAAGAAAATAAAAATGGAAATTAGTGAAGAACATGGATTTGTGGAAGGAAAGGGCACAAACAATGTAATTTATACATTACCGACACTAATAGAAAGGTCAATAGAGAAACAGAGAGACATATATTTATGCTTCATAGATTATACTAAGGCATTTGATAGGTAAAGCATGCTGAACTGATTAAAATGTTGGAAGATATCAGCATTGATGGGAAAGATTTAAGAATAATAAAGAATACTTACTGGAACCAAGTAGCAGCAATTAAAATGGGAAATAAAGAGGGTAGTTGCAAACAGTTAAAGCTAAGAGTACGACAGGGGTGTGTGTGTCTTGTCACCGGATCTCTTCTCCCTCCCTATATAGCGAAGTAATAATGAGAGAGATCAAAGAGATGCCAGGAATACTAGTTGGAGGTTATAATATAAATAATATACGCTATGCAGTTGACACCGTATTGGTGCCGGATAAATCAACAGACCTACAATTGTTGAACATTATAGTAACAGAGTGCAAGGAAAGGACTCTCCTTGAATATCAGGAAAACAGTAACAATGGTGATATCAAAGAAAACACCAAAATGTGACATAAAACTAGAAGGAAAAAATTCTTAACCAAGTGGATAATTTTAGATACCTAGGGACATTTATGCCGGCTTCGTGGCTGAGAGGTTATGACTTTTCTCCGTAATCTCGTATACTCTCGGGGGTTGACGTGATGACGGTAAGAATCAGCGGTGGTTCGAATCGCATCGATAACTTACGCGGTATGTGAGCCGGCCGCTCAGAAAGCAATGGCAAACTACTGAGCGTAATCTTGCCAAGAAATCAACATACAGCTGAAAGATGCTGGTGTTGACAGCTATGTCCTGTACAGGATATGCGGACATTTATAACATCGGATGGAAGATGTACAACAGAGATTATGAGCAGAATAGGGCAGGCAAACACCGCATCTCAGATAATAAAGAGTATCTTATGCAATAAGTCACTATCACTGATAAGAAAGAGAGTGCTGAAATGCTATGTAGAACCAGTTTTGTTGTATGGTAGTGAATCTTGTAATGAAAATGAACAAATTAGAAGCAACAGAGATGCGGTTCCTAAGACGAATGTTGCGAATTCCTTGGACTGCCAGAGTACTTAACAAAGATTGTCTGAAACAGGCTAATGAAACTAGAACATTATATACAACAATAAGAAAAAGACAAACATCTTTCTTCGGTTATGTGATGAGAAGAGAGGCATTGGAGAACATCGTGACAACTGGAAAGATCGAGGGGAAGAGAGGCAGAGGCAGACCAAGAGAAATGATGCTGGATGGATTGAGACGGTGGCATGGAAGAATATCAGCAGCAGAGTTGATCCAGAAAACCAAAGACCGAGATATGTGGAGAGCCATGAACGCCTACACCAGCTGGCAGGGCACTTGATGATGATGATATATCCGCAAGCACAAGTTGACAAGAAAACACCATAATGGCTCCAACAATAACAGTCGATAAATAAACAGACAGTTGAGCGCGGCCTGAATATCTTCCTTCCAAGTCCGGAATGGATGAGCCTGAAAGCTTGGCCACATGGCATGGCATATCGAGACAAGAACACCGGCCAGATCCCATACTCTAGCGGTCGTTTGAGACGGCCAAACATGGCCGCCCACGCATGTCAGCGTGACCCACGATTTTCTCCATGTAGAAGGTGGTTTAAAGAAGGAAAAACTCTCACATAAAAGGCAATATCGTTTGCAACCCTTGCGGGTTTATTATCGGGACGTATCTTGGTTTTCAAATAGTGGATTTTTGAAGGTAATAATTCTACGAGCACCCAATGTTCATCTTATGAATGTGTAATTACATACTATATTTTCTTCTATTTCCTGTTCTTGTTTCTTTTTCTTTCGTAGAGTAGAGATTATTTCTGCATTTGCAGCTTTTTATTAGTTTAATAGTGTTAGTAGTTTACTTCACGTATGTGGTCTTCTAGATATCTTCTTGTGTATGCTTTGCACACTTCTCTAGGTCTATCCATCCACAACGTGATTTCCAGTCTTTGTTCATTGCATTGCTTCGTACGAACATTCCGTTAGTTGCATCCATTAAAGAGGCCGCTGGGCTTAATGCGTTTACGCTTAACCCTCCCGTGCCCTGAAGGTGAGTAGGGGGATTCAGCCGGATGTCACTGTGTGCCCTGATGGTGAGTAGGAGGGATTCAGCCGGATGTCACTGTTGACTTCTCGTTCAGAAACCTTTGGCAAACTTTAGTTAGTTGAATATCCTGTACAGGATTTCTGAACCTAAAATTGCCTAGAAAAGCAACCTGTGGTTGGGGTTGATCGCGTCTTCCCGCAAATGACGTGCAGCATTTTTAAAAATATTCATTAGAACAAGCCACATTTTACAGACGTATGTAGTGTTTTTGAACTCATTCACGAGAGGAAGTTGCATGTTTGTATTCATTTATTGTTCCCCTGCCATTTACATTATTTATCGTGTCTCCTTTCGCGAGCCCCAGTGTCTAGTGAGCTTCAGTTTTGCGATAAAGCCTAGTTGTTGGCTGTGTATGCTGGCTGGCTGGCTGGCTGGCTGCTGGCGTCTATTGATTTTCTAGTCCTCGGCTATAGATTACCCGGAGTCCACAGCCAGTCTGTCGGCGGCGTCCGTACCCTGCCCTGGTCCAGGCCGCAGCTATCCGGCAAGCTGTGCTGCTGCCTCTAGCTAGGATCCGTCTAGGAGCAAGGTTGTTTGTTATCCAAACTAGTCACTGCTTAATCGGCAAGACGTTTTCATGTGTATGGTTAAGGATGTTGGTATTCTCTCTCTCTCTCTCTCTCTCTCTCTCTCTCTCTCTCTCTCTCTCTCTCTCTCTCTCTCTCTCTCTCTCTCGCGCGCGCGCGCGCGCGCACTCTTCTGTCTCACTCTCTCTTGTCGCACTTTTTTTCTCTTTTCCCTCTCTCCCCCTTTTTCCTCTCCCTCTTCCTTCTCCCACCGCCCTCCCTGGTCTAGAGGTTACACGACTTTCTCCGTAATCTCGTATACTCTCGTAAGTAACGTGACGACGGCGAGAATCGGTAGCGGTTCTGACCGCGTCGGTAACTTAGGGGTATGTGGGCTGGTCGCTTAGAAAGCAATGGCAAACTACTGAGCGTAATCTTGCCAAGAAATCAACATTCAGCTGAAAGATGCTGATGTTGACAGCGATGTCCTATAAAGGATATGCAATTTTTTTTCCTCTCCCGCATTTCGTTCTGCCCCCCCCCCCCCCCCACCTCCCCTCACCAATTTTAAAAGTTGAATTTCGGCGGATGTACTTATTGTCTCTCTTCATCGCCTGTCTAAAGAATTTAGGTTTCGTATATGAAAATTCGATGGATATATTTGTCTGTCTGTCTGTCTACCTGCCTGTTTCTCCATTAGTCAGTTTGTCTGTCTCTTTCCTTCTATCCTCCCGCCCAATCTCACCCCTCCCTCCTACCTTACATAAGTCAAGGACAACCATTGCTGCATAGAACATACTACTATTCCGATTGGTTTCATTTAACACCTCATTCACGCACAGTGTCTTGAATTCAGTAGACAAACCTATTCACCAAAAGACATAGTCGTGTTTTGTTAAAAACTACTTAGCCCGGCGCAAGATTTTATGACAAATGCTTATACCCAGCCTTCAAAACATAGTCCCAACAGGTAGATAAACTTGGTACATTCAATAAAGAGAATACCAGATTGTATAACAAGCTAGAGAATATTACCATTTTATGTAGACATATAGTGACATATGGAGCGCGGCTTTTCTAAAGATCCATTTTCACTAATGCAGAAGTTGGGAAACTTGGGAAGTTATTTTTTACTGCGTGGAACTAGAACACAAAAGAAGAAAGGTAATCTTCTCCACCGTTCATTTCTGCTTCCTCGAGCTATAAATCAGTAATTTTTTTTCAGTGATTCGCCAATTTCCCGGCTTCTAAAACACGGGCTTCGGGATTCGTGGCGAGATCAGTTATGGTGGGGGAATGAAAGTAAGGCTGAAATTTGTTCTGAAAGGTTGGTTTTGCTGTTATTTTATTGCATTGAGCATTTGCAGAGACGTGGCGTTTGCATGCGCGTGCTCTTCGACCGACGTGTTAATCACACTGACTTTCAGTCGTTGTTTTGTTATGGTGTTACTGTCTTTTTCTCAGATGAACACATGACTCTCTCTCTCTCTCTCTCTCTCTCTCTCTCTCTCTCTCTCTCTCTCTCTCTCTCTCTCTCTCTCTCAAATACAAATTTTAAGTAAGGAAAATCGCCTATTTATCTGTCTGTCTTTCGTTTTTCCTTGTGTCCACTTACCTATTTACCCACCCACAATTGTCTGCCTGCCTTTCTACCTATTTCACTCAGTCTCATTCACTCTTTCCTTCTCTCCATCCGTCCTTACTCGCCTCCCTACTCTACATAAGTCAACGACAGTCAGTATTGCTGCATATAATATAATACCGTCCTCATTGGTTTCATTGAGCACCTCATTCACACAGTGTCTCTAATTCAATAGACAAACCTATTCACTAAAGGGCATCGTAATGTATTGTGGAAAACTACTTAGCCCGGCGCAAGTTTTTATGACAAATGCTTATACCCAGCCTTCAAAACATTGTCCCAACAGGTAGATAAACTTGGTACATTCAATAAAGAGAATACCAGATTGTATAACAAGCTAGAGAATATGGTCAACTCCATTACCATTTTATGTAGACATATAGTGACATATGGAGCGCGGCTTTTCTAAAGATGCATTTTTACTAATGCACAACTTCGGAAACTTGAGTTATTTTCTACTGCATGGAACTAGAACACAAAAGAAGAAAGGTAATCTTCTCCACCGTTCATTTCTGCTTCCTCGAGCTATAAATCAGTAATTTTTTTCAGTGAATCGCCAATCTCCCGGCTTCTAAAACACGGGCTTCGGGATTCGTGGCGAGATCAATTATGGTGGGGGGAATGAAAGTAAGGATGAAATTTGTTCTGAAAGGTTGGTTTTGCTGTTATTTTATTGCATTGAGCATTATAGACTGCTGTTCTGTGATAAATTGTAGAGGCGTGGTATTTGCGTGTATGTGTGCGCACGCTTAGACTGAGTTAACACGATTTTAGCCACCGCCACACTGACTCCCCGTATTTGCTTTGTTACGGCATTACTGGTTGTTTCTCAGATGTATACACACGTATCAACATCTCTCTCTCTCTCTTTCTTTCTCTTTCTCTTTTTCAACCCCCCCCCCCTCCACCCTCTCTCCTTCACACACACAATATACACTTTCTCTTCCGAGGGCGGCGTTATGGTTTGGGTTCGTTCCACACTCATTTGAACTTCAGTGTGGCCCTCTCGTCCAGAAATCAGTGGCAAATTACTAAACGTAAAATGGTCAAGTAAGTCATAAACAGCCATTAGAAGCAGGGATGTTTGCAGCGTCCTGCAAAATATTTTTTTTTAAGGTGCGGGGGTGGGGGTGGGGGGGGGGGGGGTAAGAGAAATATATATATGTATTCCAATATACCCATTTTCTGGTACCAATTTTAGGGTTGGTCAACTAAGGTGCCCAGGTCTGTTTTAAAAAAAATGCTCCCCGAAGTCAATAGTGTATATACTTAGTAAATAGTAAAGTGGGACATAATTGCTGTTGTCTAGTATAACGAACATCACAGAACAGCTGAATTGCTTTCTTTTTTGTATTTTATTAACACAATTCCTTCTGTCGAATGCACACTTGGATTCCTCCCCTCAAAAGGGAAGAGAAGACATCCCACAAGGGTTAAGTTAATGCTAGAACTGGTAGCCCAGCTCCGCTGGTTCATCGTCGTCCTTACATTCAACGCAAAACTACCGTGGCAGTTGTGAATAGTGGCACAGCCATTCCTTGGCAACAGTCGCGGGCAGTTGGCCAGTCAGCTGTGCCAGCAAGCGAGGGGAATCTTGTTTCCCCGCTGATGCTAACTTCTATAGCAGTGTAGTGTTACAAGCGGCTGCTCACACAGTTGTGTGGCCCTCGGTGGGCTGTATGTCTTGTTTCCCCGCTGATGCTAACTTCTATAGCAGTGTAGTGTTTACAAGCGCATTCTCACACAGCTGTGTGGCCCTCGGTGGGGTGTATGTCTTGTTTCCCCGCTGATGCTCACACAGTTGTGTGGCCCTCGGTGGGGTGTATGTTTCCCCGCTGATGCTAACTTCTATAGCAGTGTAGTGTTACAAGCGCTTGCTCACACAGTTGTGTGGCCCTCCGTGGGCTGTATGTTTCCCCGCTGATGCTAACTTCTAGCAGTGTGGTGTTTACAAATGCCTGCTCACACAGTTGTGTGGCCCTCGGTGGGGTGTATGTTTCCCCGCTGATGCTAACTTCTATAGCAGTGTAGTGTTACAAGTGCCTGCTCACACAGTTGTGTGGCCCTCGGTGGGGTGTATGTTTTGTTTCCCCGCTGATGCTAACTTATATAGCAGTGTAGTGTTTACAAGTGCCTGCTCACACAGTTGTGTGGCCCTCGGTGGGGTGTATGTCTTGTTTACCCGCTGATGCTCACACAGTTGTGTGGCCCTCGGTGGGCTGTATGTTTTGTATTTGTGTTGTTGTGTTCGCTCGCTTTGAACCCAAGCGTAGTCCACACACTACTTTAGTAGCACTGGACTGAACTTTGAGTGTAGATTAGCTTTTCTTCCTCCGCAATCAGGCGAACCCACTCCGACTTCATAGGTACTTGTAATTTACGTCCCCAAGTCAAGGGCGAGAAGTCACAATTTTAGTCCAGCTTTCCGGCCTAGGGGTTGAACCTCTTACCTTGGCATCAGCACACCGGATGTTTAAGAACACGCGTTTTGTATTTTAAAACCATAGATTTCAATTTTTTTATATTAAAGATATCCTACGGCACATACTGCCGTTAGGGTTTGAAGTATTGGGCCCACACATATTCTAGGCCACGACATATGGGGCAGGGTGATTAGTCCGCTTCCTCCTCGTATTTCCTTTCTAGAGCATCCCCAGAACATTCTGGAAATTGTTTGGTATCTATCTTTATGAAGTTAGGTCGACCCCAGACGCTTCTTCTCCTCCTCCTTCCTTCCTCTTCCTCCTTCCTCTTCCTCCTTCCTTCTTCTTCTTCTTCTTCTTCTTCTTCTTCTTCTTCTTCTTCTTCTTCTTCTTCTTCTTCTTCTTCTTCTTCTTCTTCTTCTTCTTCTTCTTCTTCTTCTTCTTCTTCTTCTTCTTCTTCTTTAGTTTGCACGCGTCTGTTCCGACATGCTTGCAAACAGGATGGGTGGTTTGCTTGATTATATCACCAGTCCCCAAGAGTTCTTCTCTAAAGGTCGCTCCTGTAGGCCAGATTTCCTTCTTCATTACGGCAAGGTCAGAGCAGTCTTATAAAACATGCTTTGGGGTTCCTCACAACTGCAAGTGGCAGTTTCAGTGAGACCCATTTGGTGGTAGTGCAATGAGTCTACAATATCCTGTTCCTAGTCTGGCAAGCTCGGTTATACATCGTGTTCTGGTCTGTAGTTGTTGTTCTCCTACTCCTGTTTCCTCATTTATATATTACTAGCTGACCCCGCCCGGCTTCGCCCAGTCCTTGGTGGGGAGCATCTCATTTAATTCATATAAGTAGTCATATATGTTCCCGTTCCCGTTACCGACTATCTGTCTGTCTGTCTGTCTGTCTGTCTGTCTGTCTGTCTGTCCCTCCCTCCCTCCCTCCCTCCCTCCCTCCCTCCCTCCCTCCCTCCCTCCCTCCCTCTCTGTCTGTCTGTCTGTCTGCCTGTCTGTCTAATCATTTATTGGTTGCAGTTAGAACAACCTTAGATAAACGAAGACCAACTTACAAAAAGCATTAGAAAGAGCACTTGAAAGATCTTTACATCTTCCCCCAACAATTAACTTGGGTAAATGGAGCGGCGGCAGCAGCATCAGCAGAAGAAGGAAAAGGAGGAGTAGACAACTGCAGCGAAAAGGTGGGTCTGTCTATCTATCTGACCCGGCGTGACTTCGCCCAGCTCCTGGCGGGTAGCGTCTCATTAAATTCATACAACAAAAAAAGTAACTTAAAAAAATGCCCTTCCACACACCATCCATTATTTTTAATGAAAACTCTTTCTAATCACCTGCATGACTACAGTAACTTCTTAAGCAAAAATAGATGAGTTACAATGTTATGCATTGTGCATCATTTTTATGAAAACTTTGAAAATGCCTTACAGATTGTATCATTATTTATTATAACTCATATGCCGGTACATAACTATGGACAAAGAGTTTATAAATCTTCGAAAACGATGCCACAATATGACTATAAGTTATACAGAAAAGTTATGCCCCTTGAAATAACTTTTACAGAGTTAGGTCCCCTGAGATATATGAAATTATGATGAAAAATGAAAAATGAAATAATACTGGGTAAGCAGGCGATTTCACACTAACAAAATATCACAGTTGGCAGCTCTGGAATGAAAGGAAGGCGTGTAGAAAATTTCATCTCAATCGGATGGACCGTTCGCGAACGTATAAAGGACATACATAGATACATAAATACGGACGAAGATCGCCTTTTATATATAAGATTTTAGTAGTGTTCTTGCCTCTCTAACGCTCTCATATGGACAAGGCTGCTGGATATGTCCTCCAGCCTTTGCCAACTCGCCTGGCTGTTCATTTCCAGGGATACCACGGGCTGGTATCGAACGCAAAAATAGTTCTGTTCTTGTAGACATCATTCTAATGTATTTTGGGTACAGTTGGGGCGTGTAATGTTTCTTATCTCTCCATAGAGTTAAGGGGGTTGTTTACTTATGCCATTCAGGTAATTAAAAAACAAATTCTCGCGAGATTTCGTAGTGTTTTTAATTTCTGTCATGTTGTTTAGCCTGTCTTTATTCATATTATGTAAGTAGAGTAAATGTACCTGTTACATGTCTAAGGTGCATTGGGCATATGGTATGGAGGTAGACCCATATTTTCATAGACCCAGCGGCATCCAATTGGGGTGGTGTGGTCGGTATCACACCCCCATTCCCCATTTACTTGCAGGCATTTCCTGAGACCCATTTTAGGCTAGTAGGTCGACATGGGAACCTGGTTAATTTTACAAATTGGGAAAGCGCTCTGATGCATGCGGATCGAATCCAAGACCACCGGGCCTGTAGGCGAGCGCCACACCGTTACGTTACCGCGTATATTATGCAGTTCATTGTTTTTGGGGTACTTAACGTTGTGTATTAAACTCATTTCTCTTGCGTTTATGTATCTGCAATAGTTGCAGTAAATACGTTTTACCTCAGCTGCGTTTTGTTTTTTACTACAGAGAATTTGTGGATGGTCATAAAAACACGGAATAAAACGCGGCCACGCAAGGCGACAGCAAACCCAGTTACTAATCTCTCATGGGCGACATTCTAACTCCTGGCGCGTCTGGGCCCTGGTGGATGTGTGCTGAGAAAGGGGCGGTACTGGCTGGTGTGTGTGTGTGTGTGTGTGGGGGGGGGGGCGACACACATCATTTTCTAGTCGCAATTTGATCCAAATCTCTATATCCGATCAAATCCAATAAGAATTATTTCAACTCATTCTTTCCCAACCGCTTGCTATATTAAAGCTACTCTGTCCCAGTTATTCACTCATCATAACCGTACGGAAAAGGAAAAGACATTATGTGTATGAAGCGTGTCAGTAGAAGAGATGGGATGAAGGAAAATCAGACCATGTGAGGAGAACACTAGGCAATAGAGTCGGAAGAAGACAGAGAAAGATGCACATACATGAAAAGCTTAAACAGCTGAGCAACAAATAATGTAAACAACAGGCGTTCACCAGAATATCCGACGATAGAGATGAGTATAGAGTCATGGCCGCCTATGCCCGTTCCCGCAGAATAAACGCCTCCTATTATAGACCGTTAGTGTTGTGCCTCTGACCCAAACGCTTTTTACCTGTTCCCTCTGATCAAAGCCGGCACGGCACTGTGGAGAAGAGGTTCTGAACGCGATTCGCAATCCACCATACCGTGTTTTAAGCAACTGCTGACGATTTGAAAGCCGACCGCCTTGCTCTAGTTTTCATACAGTGGTATGAGCGCCATTCGTTCAGAAAGCAGTAACAAACTGCGTAAACTTGCCTAGTAAATCACAAACAGTCAGACATGTTGGGGTTGACTGCGACATATTGAATAGGAGATGCAACTAGTTTAGCTCCCTCCGACCCAGACAGTTATCTGTTCTCTCCCTGACTCATGCAGTTATCTTCAGCTCCCCCTGACCCAAACGTTTACCGCAGTAAAGTTACACCTGTCTGGGTCACAGCGTTAAGAAATGTTTGGAATTACGATTAACTAATGAACGCTTAATGGTTTGTAGTGGTATCGAATGAGTTATATTTTCTCGTCTCTGTCCTGGTTGTAGGAGACTTCTTCTGGTGAGTATTGGTGGTTCTGCGCCGGCAGTTGCGAGAAATTGCTCTACGGTGCTTCAACCAACTCATTACAAGGCAACTAGAAAAATAACTTGGAACATATTGTGGCATGACGAGACCGCGGTGATAATGTGTGTCGGTATCAGCAGTTAACCACTGTACACAGATGAATAGTGCTTGTGATATTCTCATAATACTCAAAGCTTAGCCACCCCACTTTGGCGATTATTTCTTTATTATCCTTTCTTTACGATAGCGCCCACGTGGATACGTTTGTTTAGGCCGGTCACAGCTTTATACAGGGTGTATTTTTAATGACGGTGTAGTGTTTGAAAATATTGCCGGTCCAAGTTTTGTATTTACCTATTAGGTTGTATGAACTTTACAGACGGTGAATACAACACTTGGACCAGCAGTATTTTCAAACACTGCACAGTCATTAAAAACACACCCTATACAAGTATACTTCTCACTCTGGGGGTCTTTCCTGCCGAAGTAGCATTAAATCATTCGCTGCTCAATGCCGATAATGACAGCCTGGTCCCTACCAGTAGGATCATGGCCTACCCTTTCCAAGACTTCTAACTAAACAGAAGTCGCTGAAACAATCATCAGCTATGCCGATGGGCGTGGTCGGTCACGGTTCGCCATCCACAAGGTTGGACCAGGTTCTTGTCCCGATTATGGCATGTGGCTGAGCCACCCAGCTAATTTCTTCTTCTTCTTCTTCTTCTTCTTCTTCTTCTTCTTCTTCTTCTTCTTCTTCTTCTTCTTCTTCTTCTTCTTCTTCTTCTTCTTCTTCTTCTTGTTTGCTTGAAATTTGTCTAACTGCAATTTAACTGCAATTTTATCTCTTTTCCTTCTCCTTGTTCTTTTTCCATCAATTTTGCCAACTGTCACTAAAACAAACAAAAGTTGCGAAAACAATCAAATCAAGTCGGCATAATTATTGTATAGTCACGATCAGCGCTCAGCAGTCCATCTGGAATCTTAGCTTATGCTAATATTATGTCTAAGACTAGGTACCCAACACCGATACAGAGGTGTGATGAATTCACCCGACTAGAACATTTCATCACTTATAATATTAATAATAGTAACAGATGCTATCACATGCGGGGGACAAGAGTCGCCTTCACAATCTTTATGCTACGCGGACAGTCAGCGTTCACGTCTCCATCTGCTATGAGAGACCGCATATATTATGTGTGTGTGTGTGTGTGTGTGTGTGTGTGTGTGTGTGTGTGTTTTCGCGCGCGCGTGTGGTTTTTTTTTTTTTTTTTTAAACAGTGCGGTGACGTCGATTTCCATTAATGAAAAGCACCCCATATCCCTTCACAATAAAAATATAATTCATTGGCTTACAGGCAGATGGATTTGTTTATTATTGCGTAGAGGCTGTCTTGTTCATTGACTACCTGATTGGGTATTTATATCAGTCTATTCAATCCGAAATGTTTAAAACATGTTGCTCCACCATACACCTGTCGTTGTCTCCGCCCACAAACTTAAGTTTTTATTAAGGTGGGGAAAAGGGGACGGGGGTGCGGAAATCAAATCAGCGCTTTCTCTCTCTCTCTCTCTCTCTCTCTCTCTCTCTCTCTCTCTCTCTCTCTCTCTCTCTCTCTCTCTCTCTCTCTCTCTCTCTCTCTCTCTCTCTCTCTCCCTCCCCCTTTATATTGTACAAGCACACATAAAGCCCATGCTATATTGTGTAGGTTTTTTTTTTTTTTCCCCGCGTTTCCATCCTGTTTCAGGATATTGCGGTCAACACCAGCATCTTTCAGCTGTATGTTGATTCCTAGGCTAGATTACGCTCATCAGCACGCCACGACTTTCTGAGCGACCGGCTCCATACTCTCATAAGTCACTTTTGCGATTCGAACCACTGCTAATTCTCGTCGCGTCACGTGACGAGAGTATTCGGAGTTAGCGGAGAAAGCTGCTAACCCCTCGGCCACGGAGCCGGTATATTGTGTAGGTTGCTTTTCTAATTTTTGTTATTGTTGCGAATTCTGCTAGGGCGCCAGAAAATTAAAGTCTAGTTGACGATATCCAACACCCGAGAGATGGTTAACGTGCGCACGGGACCTGCCGTGTGTTTTGAAACGTTATTTGTATCTGTGCTAAATTTTAATTGAAGGAAGACTGGCTCATTATCAAGTGCTTTGTCGACCTGTTGTCGATCATTCTTCTCCATATTTTGCGATCTGCAACAGCGTGTATCAATTCGCGTGCTGACATACTTATTTGCCATGACAAAAACTATCACGAATCTTCACATTTCTGTTCTCATCTTCCCCTGTCTCTTTTTCCATAAATCATTCCAGTTGTCAGAATGCTTCAGTTATTCCCCCCCCCCCCCTCATGGAAATCACCTCGACCAATAAGGAGTATCATGTGCCACAGATGATACCAGTTGTATGCAAACTAAATGTTAAAAATAGCTTACACATTGACACGGAATGTCAGAACAAACTGAGAGACTGTATAACACATAGAATAGATTGGATAGAAGACTCGCTAAATGATTTTATGTTATGCGCCATTCATTTTGGTTGGAATAGAAATGTTTACAAAACTTGTGGGTGAAAACTAATTGAAAAAAAAAACTATTCTGTGAACTTTACTCTCTCTCTCTCTCTCTCTCTCTCTCTCTCTCTCTCTCTCTCTCTCTCTCTCTCTCTCTCTCTCTCTCTCTCTCTCTCTCTCTCTCTCATACTCTCTCTCTTAACGATAAAGCAACTGGTCACTATGTGGCGATGTGGGGGAGCTGTGTGAGGTTTTCCGTCCCCAAGCCGCCCCTAACGGGGTCTACTCTCCGGACGGACATGGACAGCTTGCAGCGGCAGCCTGTTGACTTGTCTTCATCATCTTCTTCAGTATAGGCGATGAGCATGGCCGAACGAGTAAGCGCGCTCGCTCTTAACTGATTTATAGCCCAGGGTTAATATGTCGCCAAATTGACCTTCTGTTTGGACAGAAGGACGATATATCGCCGTACTAAGGTTTTCGTGTTATTTGTTTTGTGGTATCCTCCGCAATTGTACCGCTCAGTGAACAGAAATTTACTTTACTATACATGTTCACTAGATTGTGTACCATGTTTAGCAGTAAATCAGTGAAACTTCGAGTCTGCTGATGCCGGGGTAGCGGGTTCAATCACACTGGTCTCTTGGACTCAAATGTTGACTTATCGTCCTTGACTTTGGGACATAAATTACAAGTACCTCAGAAGTCGGCGTGGGTTCGCCAGATGGCGGGGGGTTATGGAAAGTTAATCCATAAGCACAAATCAGCGCAGTACCCTAGAAGTAGTAGCACATGTGTGGAGAACGCTTGAGTTCAAAGCGAGCAGATAAGAAAACATAAATTCAGTACTACTTTATCAACTACCTAATGTGTCGTGCTTCTGGCTCAGGCCATCATGTTCCGCCGCAGTTATATGTTCTTGATCAGATACGCAGTGATGATCTTCAGTGTCTAGACAATCTATCAAGCCTTGAATTCTGCCATCCTTCCTACTACAGCTCTCTCCATCTGCCCATCTGTCACGATGTTGTTCATATTCTGTCTCTAGATTAAAACATGACCGTTGTCTTATACTTATGTCGATAATGGATGTCTCTTTTGAAATTTGCTTTTTGTTGCACTTAAATATTGGTGTTCTTATACGATCACCGGATTCTCAGAATTTGTGAGAGAACTCGACATCCCTGGTTTGTTTCTATTATCACTGGCTTTATGCGGCATCCCACGAATCTGTTACTGACTTGCGTATATAGGGATCTTTTAACAAAATGTTCATTTCATGGACTTCTACATTTGAAACAACAATTCAATGTATTCTATAGCTGAGTGTTTTTTTTTTCCCTTTCATGTATCGCTTATATCTTTGTCAGCGTCACGCCCTCTCTCTCCCCTCCCCTCACCACCCCCCCCTTTTTTTCCCCCTTGCCGTCAAACTCACACATCACCCCCTCATATCCCCGGCTTCATTCATGAACTTTCTTCTAATTATGGGCCATATTGAAATTATGCTACTGTTGAGGAAAATACCTGGACGGCTTGGCCACATGGCATGGACGAGACAGGAACACTGAGCTGATCGACGACTCTGGTGATCAAGTGAAATGGCGAGTCATGACCGCCCACGCTTTCCGGCATGGCACATGATTGTTTGCTAGGACCGTTTAGTGTAAGAAAACTTCATTAGGAAGCCGTTTTCTTTTATGACCGTCTCCGTGGCGAAGTATTTACGGACGCAATTCGTATTCTCGTATACCCGGGTTCGAAACATGTATGGGTGCCGGTCGTTCTGAATTCAATGGCAAACTACTGAACGTAAAACTTGCCACGTAATCATGAACACCCAAAATGCTGGGGTTGACTGCTACGTCTTGTGAAGGACATGCAACTAAATTTTTGTTTGTTTCTTTTATGACACTGATGTGCTGAGACGATTGCAAGGCTCCCGCCTTTCCTTATGCTTCGCCGTAATCGAAATCTCTTATCGCTGGACAACACTCAGACGAATCTTTTCATGGCTCCGCCACACTCCACGGTATCGCTACAGGGATAATCGACTACGCGTACGCTGTATGCTGCTTATCTGGGCCCGTGTGTCACGTCTCGCCTACCTGCACACACTACACACTCAACACGGCTGTGACCTAACCCCGTTGATAATACGGCCTCAGGGCTGAAGGATTAGACTAGCCCTGCCCCTGATACTTTATAACAAATCCTATTGGCGCTATTATATAAACTAATTTATACTAAATTATAGTAACTGTTTAAAAGGGCACTCACTATATTATATTTTATGCTAACGCTAATTTGATATTTCATGGTTGGCTAATTTCATTTTTTTGTGGTAAGTTAAGATGGTACTCAACTGTCAACTTAATGGATTTAATTTCAGCACTATTTGTTTGTGGACACAATTACATATCTGAAATAAATTAATAATTTCTGATGTAGAACAAGAGTCATAATACTTTTTTTTTTTACAATAAAGCAGGCATATTAATTATGTTTAGAATAATAGTTTAGTTTAGTTTAGTCGATGGATCAACATCACGGCACAGGGGTGCAAACCCATAGGTGCCCCGTTCTCTTCCCAACTCAAACCCGAGTCTGGAGACACTCAGCTCAGTGCACGAACTCCGTAGCACCGGCGAGGATCCTGAAATACTTGGGTAGATTTTTAACTCGAAATTTTGCCCGGGCAGCGCCATTAGGCTACTCTTTTTCGATTTCCAACTGCCAAGGGATTTTTTACGTGCGTTATTACTAGAAGTCCATGAGAAAAAATCCCGGTCATTACCGGGGCTTGAACCTGGGACCTCCAGCACTCGAGGCGGACACCATACCCCGAGACCACGCAGCCCCCCCCCCCCCCCATGTGTTTTGTTTAGAATAATACATTGCCCAAGTTATACTACAATCACAGTATGACAAGTACAACCAAGCATACACCTGAAACATCTGTTTCGTTGTCATTACATCTTTTGTGGATGGGTTTCAGTTTTTGTTGGTTAGCATTCACTTGCTTTGAATTTGGCTGTAAACCACATACGCGGGCAGTAGTTGCTGCTACTAATGAGTGCACTGGGGTGATTTTTATATGAGGTGAACCCACTCTGAGGTACTTGTAACCTACATCTACCAAAGCCCAGCTGACCAGCGTGTGGTACAAACACTCGAATCCATGACCAGAAGAGACAGTTTAAGCGCGTTAACCGCGGCCAAGCAGACCTCATTGTTTATTAAGAAAGAATGGTTGTTGAGCACACTTTGTCCGCAGCGGGAAGTCAGTCGCACCAAGTAGTCTGAATAGACCATCACCCGGCTACATTTCCAACATTAGAAAATGGGAGAATTTATTAGCAAACATTTGCTAATAATGTACGGACATTATTCGCAAATGGCTGGTCACATGACCTTTACTACCGCCGTCGATTGGCTTAAGAAGACTATTATTCTCCCTTGTTGTCTGTCTTTTGTTTGCAAGTTCTTTTTCTTCAAACCTCACTAAGACGATATTTGTCTGGTGGTCTGGGTGCCAGTGACACGTTTACAACAAGGTTTAACAGGCGAGAAGACATATTTCTGATGGTTGCCGAAAGCGTTACACAGAGAACGAACTCAGTAGCTCCAGCGACGACCTCCCTAAGTTCTTCTTTTTCAAACCTCACAAAGACGATATTTGTCGACAAGGACAACACTACGTACAGTGATAATTTATGTAGCAAATAAAATTCAAATTAAACAAAGACATCTATTGGATCCATCGATTCCAACACTCGATCACTCCCCCGCCCCCCGCCCTGACAGCTGCCATAGAGCACCTTTATTCACAAGCTTCGAGTTTCTCAGTTCCATATCTTAGTTCGTAACGTTCAATATTTTTTCGATAATCAGGATATATAATCAGGAGATCTAATATTTTTAAAAATTAAACAGTAAAAAAAAAATTTGACGGCGGGGAGACAAACCGCAGTCTCCCGCTTGACAGGCGGAGATACTAATCGCTACACTACCGAGGACACGATAATTTTTCCAAAAACATCAATACAGTAATGTAGTCAAACCTAGGTCACGTGACCTTTTTATGAATAATCACATGGCCAGCCGTTTGTGAATAATGTCCGTACATTATTAGCAAATGTTTGCTTATAATCACTTCGTTAGGAAATATGCCTACAATAATAGCATAATGTGTGTGCCTACAATATGTATAGCATACTCACTGTGAGAGTAGATGAGCACAGCCAAGTAGAGCTCTAGTCCTTGAAGATATTATGATGGTTAGTTTGTTGTTGTTGTTGTTAGTTGTATGTCCGCTATGGGACGGAGCAGTCAACTCCAGCATATTTTGGCTATTTGTGATGGTTGGTTTGCACTGAGTGGTGATGCTTAAGTCTTGGTTCATTTGTGATGGTTCGTTTGCACTGAGTGGTGATGCTTAAGTCGTGGTTCATTTGTGATGGTTGGTTTGCACTGAGTGGTGATGCTTAAGTCGTGGTTCATTTGTGATGGTTGGTTTGCACTGAGTGGTGATGCTTAAGTCGTGGTTCATTTGTGATGGTTGGTTTGCACTGAGTGGTGATGCTTAAGTCGTGGTTCATTTGTGATGGTTGGTTTACACTGAGTGATGATGCTTAAGTCGTGGTTCATTTGTGATGGTTGGTTTGCACTGAGTGGTGATGCTTAAGTCATGGTTCATTTGTGATGTTTGGTTTACACTGAGTGGTGATGCTTAAGTCATGGTTCATCTGTGACTTATGGATTTATTTGATTTGTGAAAAATGTAATCCTGTGCATTGCTAGGCCTTAATTTCTGTGGTGAAAGTCAGGAGAAGCAAATTTCTCTGCTACCTGTATTACAAGGCTGGGTCAACCCAGAGCCACACTGGGCTGAGGGGAAAAACAATCACTATTAAGATTAGTATCAAGGGTCACTGTGCTGGTAAACCAGTGCTTTAAGCACTTTGCTTTGTCTGCTACTAGCAGGTATTAATTATTATGATTCAGTGGGTAGCGGTGGTAGTGCAGCAGCTATACACTCACCTGCCGACCTGTAAAAATATGGGTCTAGGCCCGCGCCCCCTCTCCTCCCCCTGACCCCCATTTGACCAATGTGCCATAGGCGTGTAAACAAGACCTTTACATTTACTATGATCAAAGGTATGGTGAAGAAATATAATGGACTGCAATGTTGTTCCATCATGTAAAACTGCCTTAAAGGAAGAAAAAAAAAAAACAATAGCCTGGCCTGAGACACAGACTTCTACTCAGGCATGCTTTTTATATGACTCTTTTCAGGAAGATGGTGATGGTGGAGTGGAGTGATTTAGGAAATAAAAAATTTAGAGGTTTTTGTGTCAGGCCATGCGGTTGGAAGAAGGGTAAATGAACAAGCTGATGGGCTTGGTAGCCAGGCTACTGTGAAAAGCAGACAAGCAGTGAACCATTCTGATATACTGAGTGCCGTCAGAGAGGCAGGGCGATTGAATGAATCAAGTGACAAATGGCGAATCTTCAACCTTGACCAGATTGCAAGAACATATGTCAAAAAAAGGGTGAAGCCAAACAAGAGCACTATACAGGGGACCAAAGAAAAATAGCCAACCAACATAGAACTGGTGTCATCGACTGCTACACGCTGAGGGAAATACTGAGGAGGGGGTTTGAGCACTCATGGACTGAGTTTAGTTCGATATGCAATGATGGTAATCTGATAACCAACCAACCAACCAAACATGTCTTCTTCTTCTTCTGCGATCATCCAGAGTTGTTTTTTTCCGGATGTGATTGCGTTGTGCCTGTTTACAGCAGAGATGCGTTCTTGCGCCGTTAGGCCGACACATCCGACTTCTGCGGGCATTTGTTGACCGGGTTAACCTTCCCGACAAACACGTCTTAACCTCTGTCAATATCATTGGTGTACTATTAATGTAAACTAATTTGGATCTGTTTGAAGGATATGAATATCCCTGAGGATTTAAGTGGAGACAACTCCAGAGGCTCAAGTGGAATTTTGCGCCCAGCACCATCCCCAGTTGGCTCAGGAGGGTCAAGATCAAACACTCCAGCATCAATATCCGGTGAGTTATCTTCTTGGCCATTTTATAACACAATAGATAGTTGATTCTCAGCCGCATCACATCTGCTCAGATATCCTTTGCTTGATCTAGTTGCTTTTTCCATATCTTTATGAAATTGCTCAAGTCTTTCTTCAAAGGATGCAAAGACTCCTTTTGTCTGGACTGGCTGAGTTATGTAGCTTGTATAGAATAGCTAAACCCAGTTAACCTTCCTGGTCCATTTCCTTGACCTGCTTGGTAGGTTACAGTGTTGTTATTCTTTATTAATCCTTTACACGGCACACATTTTTCCATTTTTTTAAACTCTGGGCAAGATTTTTCAGATTTAGGGTTACATTAGTAAAAACATCAAATCTAAAGTGTTAGTGAACAGATTTTTGTGAAATAAAAAAGAAAATGAATGCAGATTATTTTACTCACATGTGAAATAAATAATCCAATGTTGCCAGTAATCCACACATGAACACAAATATTTACAAAATAGAACATATTGTTTGTGATTGTCAGTCATTTATACACTATTTACAAAGACATTTTCAGAATCAGAATCACTTTCTTCAAAGTCCGAGAGATCCGGAGTGTGTACACTGCTTATGCTGATATCTAGCCCCGATTCATAGTCAACTTCGTGCACTTCAATATCACTTAAATTGAACCCAGCGAAATCTCCGCTATCATTTGAAGAATCGTCAAAATCCATTTTGAAAAACAAAGCATAAAAATGGGGCTGGTCTGGTTCGCTAGATCAGTTCCGCGTCTAGCGTTCGTTGTCTCGGATGGCTGTGTGAGGTGCACCAAAATGGGATCTTCCCAGCCAACGTGAGTTAGCGAGGCAGGCGTTTCAAGAATGTAACCGCATCGTGCAGCCAGGGTCGTGGTTTGAGCGGGCAAAAGAGCAAAATTTGTACGACCGTTCGACAAAGTCTCGATAAGCGCCCACTCTCTCTCGATGAGTAGTGGGCCTGCAGTCAGTAAGCTGGTATAGCTTTTGTTTTTCGGTTAGTCCTGCCGGCGTAGCTTGAAAGCTCGTCGGTAGGCGTCCAGTGGTTTTGCATGTATCACCTTGTACCGGGAGGGCGCGCTTTAGCGATGCTACTCTTGGCTTGCGTGTGCGTGAATAGTCCGTCTGTCCGATAGATATCTGGTTGATCCTGCCAGTAGTCATATGCTTGTCTCAAAGATTAAGCCATGCATGTCTAAGTTCACACTGTCTCACGGTGAAACCGCGAATGGCTCATTAAATCAGTCGAGGTTCCTTAGATGACACGATCCTACTTGGATAACTGTGGCAATTCTAGAGCTAATACATGCTTACCAAGCTCCGACCCTCGCGGAAAGAGCGCTTTTATTAGTTCAAAACCAATCGTCGTTGCCCTTCGCGGGGCGCGGCGTTCCCACTGGTGACTCTGGATAACTTTGTGCTGATCGCATGGCCTTACGTGCCGGCGACGCATCTGTCAAATGTCTGCCCTATCAAATGTCGATGGTACGTGACATGCCTACCATGTTTGTAACGGGTAACGGGGAATCAGGGTTCGATTCCGGAGAGGGAGCATGAGAAACGGCTACCACATCCAAGGAAGGCAGCAGGCGTGCAACTTACCCACTCCCGGCACGGGGAGGTAGTGACGAAAAATAACAATACGGGACTCTATCGAGGCCCCGTAATTGGAATGAGTACACTTTAAACATGAGCAGGACGCGGAAACTCCTTGGGTGAGCCCAGTCTCAGAGCAATATGTGCCGGCTCTGCAATTATGGAAGCCTCCTCGGATAGTGAGATGATGCCCATGGTCTGCCCCTGCCTTCCCTTGAGGGCCGTCCGCGATATCGTTGATCGTTCTGTCTTGACCAGCTGAGATGTGGGTGACATTACAACAGTCTAACGTGTCTCGAAATCAGAGGAAGGCTAACCTCACTAAAAAATGCCCGCCAGAAGTCGGAAGTGTCGGCCTACGGGTGGCAAACTAAAAATTGACACTACGCAATTACGTCCGAGTGAAATGTCTCGCCCGAATGTCTCTCGTGCTAGGAACAGCTCTGACTACCTAGTTTCCGAATGCCGCTCTTGTTCGGAACAGCTCTGACTGGGTAGTTTTCCGAATGTCTGTTGAGCCTGGAAAAGCTCTGATGGGCGCAACGACAAGCACATGTCCGAAAACTCGCTGAGTGGATGCCGTCTGCAAACTTGTCTGGTTTGTGCGGGAATGACCCGAGGAAACGAAATGACCAATATATTGAAGTGAGGATTTAAAGCAGCCATGAGCAGGACGTGACGATCTCCCTCGGTGAGCCCAGATCCAGGGCGTTATGTGTCGGCCCTGCAACTATGGAAGCAACCTTGGATGGCGGAAAATGCTATGGACTGTCCCTGCCTTCCTTTGAGGGATGACCGTTGTCTTCGACCGTTCCACTTTGGCCAGCATGGTTGCAGATGGCGCCACAAAAGTGAGAGTCTCCCAGGAATGCTAACCTGGTCAAAAATGCACGCTAAAAGCCGGATGTGTTGGCCTAAGGGTTTCGATCCAAGGGTGCCTAACTAGACACACCGCAATCACATCTGAAAAAACACTCCGGATGAACGCAAAGAAGAAGAAGAAGAATGCAGATTATTTTACTCACATGTGAAATAAATAATCCAATGTTGCCAGTAATCCACACATGAACACAAATATTTACAAAATAGAACATATTGTTTGTGATTGTCAGTCATTTATACACTATTTACAAAGACATTTTCAGAATCAGAATCACTTTCTTCAAAGTCCGAGAGATCCGGAGTGTGTACACTGCTTATGCTGATATCTAGCCCCGATTCATAGTCAACTTCGTGCACTTCAATATCACTTAAATTGAACCCAGCGAAATCTCCGCTATCATTTGAAGAATCGTCAAAATCCATTTTGAAAAACAAAGCAAATAAATCCTGAAAACTATAACAAAAAATCTGATCAAATTTAAAGAAAACACTTGCAAATGGCACCCACGTTATCAGGTTATCAGCAAACCGGACGTAAACAATAGGAAGTCTCGCAAAGTCTCCAGATCGCATGTTTTCAACCCTTAGTTGTCATAGAAGCTTTCAGATGTTTTGCCCGTTCGGTAGTAAAGATATTTTCTGCCGTTGTGCCCTGTGAAGGGTTAGAGGGGTTAAAGGCTAAAGAATGACCCCTTTGAAAACTTGGATCATGCTCGAGACTTGATCAAGTAACTTATATTTAGGATCCTGATACACATGCACAGAGAGAGAGAGGGAGAGAGGACTGAACTGCTAAATGTGAAAACCATGGATGGTTGTCTAGCAACTATGTCAAATGAAACATAATTGTTTCCTGCAGAAACATGGACAGTGAATGAATAATGTAAGAGGGAAAATGCACAGAGAAAAACTGGAAATAGTATAACTAGAGAGGCTTTTGGAATGCATAGGACAAACAAAATAGAGGAAGTCCTAAAAACACATGGAGAAGAGAAAGAGAAAGACATAAATCATGTGGGGAGGACATGGACAGAGTTGCATGGAATTGCTAAAGATAGGAGAGCTTGAAGTGAGTTGGTTGTGGGCGTATGCTGCAATGGGATATACAGGACGAAAGAAGAAGACTGAAGGTTTCAAAATGAAGTTATTTAGACAAAGGAGAAGAATATCATGGCAGGAGACATGGAAAACAGTATTACAAAAACTGGATCTGAAGAACACTTTGTTGAATGAGATCAAGGTAAGACAATTAAGGCACTTCCACCATGTAAACAGATGCAACTTCTTATTAAAGGATGTGGTGGAAGGGCAGTGTGCAGCAGGAAGGAAATGTTATGAAGGGGGGGGGGGAAGAGGGGGGGGGGGGGGAAAGAGATAGAACATTGAGAGATGGGCTGAAGGAGGCTTGAGTGAATGCACCATAAAGAGGCTGTTGGAGGCTCATTACTTTCAGTGAAGAGATGGCACATGATGATGACTTAAACAGCCAAATATTCCAATCATTTTAGTGGATAACTGTCAATGTTTATCAAAATATGATACAGATTTAAATGTTTGTTTATAATGTTGCTGGCACTGTAATGTGAGATTTATATGCCTTTTAGGTGTCCAAGCTGGCAGCCCTATGCCTGTTCGTCCCACTTCTGGTCAGATTGATGGACAGAATCGTATGACAGTGTCCCCCATGGCCACCCAAGGTAGAGAAATTTGCATATTTTAAACTAACATGAGAGTAAAATGTAAACATCTGTGAAATTATGTGCGTGCAGATAATAATTCATGAAGGAAATTTTAAGGACCGTGTTTCCATGGCATATTGTGGGTTAGCTTGTGGAACATGAAACTGGTTTGATGTGCAAAGGGGAGGAAGTTACATTCTCTCCCCATACCTGTTCAGTAACTATGTAGAGAATGTAAGAAGAAATGTCCAAAATAGTGACATTTTTGGTCACTCATATTTAGTGAAAATGTGATTCCATACCTTGGATATGTTGAATATATTGTTTGCCTCTTTTTTTCTTCTTCTGAGCTATATGACACAAAAATGTCTCAGACAAAAAATACACATTAACAGAAATTTTCTATCAATAATGAAGATACTGAAAGTGCTACAACCTTTGATTACCTTGGCCCATCATAATTAATAACATTGAGGACACTTTAATGGAACTAAAAATATTGGCATAAAGGCTGCCTGCACAGAATAAACAGTAAGACGAACCTGTTTCATAACAACAGAAAACCAATAAAAGTAACTGTTTAGTTTTCTTTGGCAACATATACATGTAAATTGTGGATCAGTTCACAAACACTAAAGAAGAAAATTAATGCTGTTGAACACAGAACATTTCAGAAGGTTTTGGCATTGTTTTGCGCTTGAAAATGATAATTGGATTAAGTTTAGTACCGTCAGCACAACATGAAAGGACAACAGAGTAGTGCATTTTTTCATGTCCACTTATTTTTATAGTTACAGTGTTAGCACCTTTCATGGCAAATTCTTAGAATACGGCAACAGAAATTCAGTAAATACTGTCTGGAACAGAAGATGATAAAGCATTAGTTTTTAAATTAACTTGTGAAATATTCTTAACTGTATTTTTGTGACTGGCTGAAGATTGCTCAATATTTCTGTATCTCAGGTTACAGCCAGCACATCATGCCACCACCTGTTAGCATGGGGTTTGTTTCTCCCAATGCAGGAAAGATGGGTGACACACAGATACCAGGCCATTACTCACAATACAGCTCTCAGTATCCTCAAGGTATGTGCAGTTTGTGACATCAGAATTTCTGTCCGTATGGGGTGTGTTGGGTGTCAGCAGTACAACATAAGTTAGTGACTGTGCTATGTCTTGACTGGAAGCACTACAACAAGTTAGT
This sequence comes from Cepaea hortensis, assembly GCA_963921405.1. Classification (NCBI taxonomy): domain Eukaryota; kingdom Metazoa; phylum Mollusca; class Gastropoda; order Stylommatophora; family Helicidae; genus Cepaea; species Cepaea hortensis. Next base: position 66,377,109 of record OY992886.1, read on the forward strand.
GTCTGCATTATGTGTTGATTGTTAGCAATACAACAGGTTAGTGTGTATGCACTGTGTGTTGGTTGAGCAATACAACATAAGTTAGTGTTTGCCTGAGTTGTGTGTGTTAATTGGAAGCAGCACAATATAAGTTAGTCTGTGCAGTGTGTTTGTTGTCAGCAATACAACATACATTAGTGGCTGTCTGTTGGTTGTCAGCAAAATAACATACCATATTTTATATGACACACTTTTTTCTTCAAAAAATTGCCTCCAAAATTCAGGTGCGTCTTATACTCGAAATTAATATAAAAATGTCCAGTGTTTGATTTAAAATTCCCGCCAGTCTTAAAAATGGCCATATATTCGATGCCGCGGGAAACCTATCTCTATCTGGCAACATTAGATTCAACTGGCAGCAGCAGTGCACCGATGCGACGAACATGAGTTGCAGGGATTCACAAGCTTGCTAACACTGTCTCCCTCCCGCCCCGCCATCACAAACCCAGAACATTGTCTTGCCTATGATGCATCATTGCAGTCTACAGTTCCAGTGAACTTGACTTGAAAGTGATTTGTGTTATCGGTAACAGTACAATATTTTTGTTAGTAGCTAGTTTCGCAATGGAAAAAAATAAAAGGTATTCATATGGTGCGGGCTATAAATTGAAAGTAATAGCATATGCAGAAGAACGTGGAAACGGAGCAGCTGAGCGGCATTTCAGCCCTCCACCAACAGAAAAAAAACCATTCGCGATTGGCGGGCTAGTAAAGAAGAACTGAAAAAAATGAGGAGGGCTGAATGCAAAATGGCCAAAACTAGAAGATGATATATTGAAATGGATTCAAAGACACCGTCAAAATGGCATTGGAATTAATACAAAAATTATTCAAATACACACTCGTAAGCTAGCACTATAGTGGAACTTAACTGACTTTAAGGGTGGAGTTGGTTGGTGCTACAGGTTTATGAAGCGTCATGGACTTAGCATGCGAACTAAAACCAAAATATCTCAGAAAATGCCACAAGAGTATGAAGAGAAAATATTATCTTTCCATCGCTTTATTATCCAACATCAAAAGAAAGCCAGTGTGGAACTAAGCCAAGTAGCGAATATGGACGAAACTCCTCTGACATGTGATGTGCCAAGTAACAGAACTGTTGCCATGAAAGGTGCTAACACTGTAACTATAAAAATAAGTGGACATGAAAAAATGCACTACTCTGTTGTCCTTTCATGTTGTGCTGACGGTACTAAACTTAATCCAATTATCATTTTCAAGCGCAAAACAATGCCAAAACCTTCTGAAATACCGCCAGGTGTTGTTGTTCACGTACATGACAAGGGTTGGATGGACGAGGCTGGTATGAAATTATGGATTAACAGAGTGTGGGAGAGAAGGAAAGGTGCTTTATTGAAGAAGAGTTCTCTTCTTGTGCTAGATCAGTTTAGTAGTCATTTGAAAAATTCTGTGAAAGAGAAATTGAGACAGGGAAATACAGAGCTTGCTGTTATTCCGGGAGGACTTACTTCACAATTGCAACCTCTTGATGTCTCGATAAATAAACCATTTAAAGTGTATATGAGAGAGGAATGGAACAAATGGATGATGGAAGAAACCCAACATGAATTCACGCCGAAAGGAGCTTTAAAACGACCTACAATCAAACAAGTGTGTCAGTGGATAAAACAGTCGTGGTCTAGAGTGAGAGAAGAGATTATTGTTAAATCTTTCAAGAAGTGCGGCATAAGTAACGCTCTCGATGGCAGTGAAGACCATCTTATATATGAAGATGATGACTATGAAGAGGAAGAAGAAGAAGAAGAAAGTTCAGATGACGATTTTCAGGGATTTTAAAGGATAGTTCGGTTTTATAAACTAAGAATTTTGTTTTTAGTCTGGCTTTGCAATCTAATGGTAAAAATATTTTTTTTTTAAATTGCTTTAAAATTAAGGTGTGTCTTATAGTCCGTAGCGTCTAATAGTCTGTAAAATACGGTAAGTTAATGTTTGTACACATGTTAGTGCCTGTGTACTGTGTGTTGGTTGTCAGCAGTACAACATAAGTTAGTGGCTGTATGTTGGTTGTCAGCAGTACATTATGTTAGTATCTGTGTACTGTGTGTTGGTTGTCAGCAGCACAACATAAGTTAGTGGCTGTATGTTGATTGTCAGCAGTACATTATGTTAGTATCTGTGTACTGTGTGTTGGTTGTCAGCAGTACAACATAAGTTAGTGGCTGTATGTTGGTTATCAGCATTACAACATGTTAGTGTCTGTGTACTGTGTGGTGGTTTTCAGCAATACAATATAAGTTAGTGGCTGTATGTTGGTTGTCAGCAATACAACATAAGTTATTGGCAGTGTGGTGGTTGTCAGCTATACAACATAAGTTAATGTTTGTACACTGTGTTGGTTGTCAGCAATACAACATGTTGGTGTCAGTGTACTGTGTGTTGGTTTTCAGCAATACAACATAAGTTTGTGGCTGTATGCTGGTTGTCAGCAATACAACATAAGTTATTGGCTGTGTGCTTGTTGTCAGCTATACAACATAAGTTAATGTTTGTACACTGTTGGTTGTCAGCAATACAACATGTTGGTGTCAGTGTACTGTGTGTTGGTTTTCAGCAGTACAACATAAGTTAGTGGCTGTATGTTGGTTGTTTGCAATACAACATAAGTTAATGTCTGAGCACTGTGTGCTGGTTGTCAGCAAGATAACATAAGTTAGGGTCTGTCTGTGTTCAGTGTGTTGGTTGTTTTCAATACAACATTAGTTAGTGTTTGTCCATGTATTGTCAGCAATACAACATAACTTAGTGTATGTGTAGTGTCAAGAATACAACACAAGTCATTATCTGTTCCGTGTTTTGGTTGTCATTAGTGCAGACTACATTTTAAACACGAATGCATTTCTGGGTCGATCCTTAAATGATGCTCCTATGGAGGGCCATCATAAAACACGTGTAGATATCATTAAGGGATATTGCCTATTAGGACTTAAAAAGCAAATTCCGATGTATGTAAATGGTTCATGGACAATGTAAAATTGGGGATGGCGTTAAGATGCAATTTGTATTCCCGTTCAGAAAGCAATGGCAAACTACTGAAAATAAACTTGCCAAGAAATCACAAACAGCTAAAGAATGCCGGGGTTGACTGTGACATCCTGTAAAGGACATGCAGCTAACTTAGAAAAACTGGAAAATATTGTGACAGCAAGAAGATTGGAGTGAGCGCAAGGCAGAGAGCAGACCTAGAGAGAAGGTACTGGGCAGAATGCTTTGGAATATGGAATTTGACATATTCCAATTAGAGTGGCTAGCATCGCTTGACAGGGTGCTGAGTGAGAGAATATCACGGGTTTTCTGCCCAGGGTATGATAAAGCTGATGTGGTGAGGACTCTGGCATCAGGAGGAGGATGAGACTGAACAGTGAAGTACTCACATCTGGAAATAGTGACTCAGAAGGGTTGGGACTGAAAGGTTTGGACAATACTTAAAGCATAGAGGGAAAACCAGGTGGACTTTTAATCAGTTTGCTACCGGGGTTATCAGCATGAGAACAGTGGCTTTTAAAGAAGGGTGCAGAGCATGTATGGGAATGTCCCGGGTGAAGTCATGTTGATTCTGACATTACGTATTAACAATAAATATAACAATGACCGCATTGTACATAAAGTAGCCTGCATCATCTTTACATAGATACTGGAACATCCGCACAGCTTTCAAATGACACTGGTTTGTTTTGTCTTCATGCCTTCATACATGTTTTTTTTTACTCTTTGAGTTCATTAGCTTTAATATTCTTAATCAAATGTAAATTTGAACATCTTCATTGCCAGATTTTATTCTTTTAACAGGTAGCTTTGGCAGACTGCAACCAAACATTGGAGGTATGAGTGGATCACCAGTGTCAGGCCCAGTACAGAACTATCCAGGATCTCAAGCCAGCATGTATCAAAATGGTCCCAGTCAGATGTCTGCCACGCCCATGTATGGAGGCATGCCTGGGATGGTTAGACAGCAGGGTTATGTTCCAAACTCTGGACCATATTCCCAAGGCAGTGCTAGCATGGGAGTGATGATGAACAGTCAGTATGCTGGTTACAATTCACACATGGCACCAATGTCAGGCCAACATAGCATGCAGCAACCACCAGGGGGTGCAGGTTCCATGCCTCCTGGCATGACTGCCCAGCAGCATAGTTCCTCCTCAAACAAAGCGGCCCAGGCTGCTCAAGCAGCAATGATGGCAGCAGCCAATTCCGTAGGACCTCGTATGGCTCACATTCGAGCTTCCATGAACCCCTCTAGAGGTATGTTTGGACAGGCAGGCGGGGGACCTCTAGCTCAGATGAACAACATGACAAACTCTCCAAACCTAGGCAGTCCAAGTTTGAACAGTATGTCCAATGCTGTAGATCAGTTAGTGAGGAGTAGCTCTAGTGGATTATCAGCGTCATACACAGGGAACACATCCACCTCAACTCCCTCCCCAGTGCCTAAAGCAGCTCATAGTCCTGCAACAATGACCAGTAGCAGCACATCCTCCAGTATTGCTCACAGTGCTGGGCATGGTGGTCTCCAAACGTCCCCGACACCCACTTCAGAAATTCACGAATCTTCGTCACGTCCCAGCTCCACCACAGCTCACCATCCAGATTTTCAGAATTGTGAGTCCACAATGGGCTCTGACAGCTCAGGGGGCATGCCTAGTGACTCCACATCGGTGGATAGTGGCTTTCATTCCTCAGATCAGGGTGACAAAACATCAGACTCGTTAGGTAACTTGACTCATTCTGGATCCTCTCCACCTATATCCGGCCCCTCAGCCAATGGGGAAGCCTCACGGACATTAGAAAATATTAGCCCACCAAATCATGCTAGCCACGCCAACCAGCATGTGAACCAGATGCACATGCATCATCAGCCACAACATTTTCACATGGGTCCGGAGTCCAAGATGCCTTACAGCAATGACAGTGGTGTTTCTTTGCCTCCTTCTGCCATTTCATCAATGCCTTCATCCAGCAGCAGCTTTGTAACGACGGCCAACATAGGTAGATTACAGCAGCGATGCATGTTTTGTTTGCTTTATGGCAGTGTATCTCAGAGTGTGGCCTGGAGGTCCTTGAGACTGTTGAATTAGCTTGAGGCTATATGATATTGACAGAAGAGCCCAGAAGGCTCGTGGGGATTTTTTTTTGGCAATATGAATATAGAATGTATTTTTAATGAGTGTGCAGTGTTTGAAAATATTGCTGGTCCAAGTTTTGTATACAGGTAAATGCACAACTTGGACTGGCAATATTTTCAAACACTGCACAGTCATTAAAAATACACCCTGTACAAGTGTCTTGGGAAAAGTATAATAATATAAAATATCAGAAAACCAAACATTTTGAGAACCACTGCTTGAGAACATAATTTCTGCCTGTGTTATAGAATAATTTCTGTGTTATATTGTATTTATTTGTTGTGTTGATTCTGTTAATTGGTGCACAGTAAGTTGGTTAGTACAATACAAATAAAAGGGGTCTTTTCCCAGGCCTTGAGGTGTATTGGGGATAAGGTACGGGCCTCATATTTTATAGACTGGCCGGTGCTCTACGGGTGATGTGGTCAGGGTCACGCCAGCTGCCTGTACTTCCCAGAACATTTCCTGGTATTCGTTTTAGGCTGGGTCAACCTGGCAGCTTAGTTAATTTCAAAAAAAAAAAAAAAATGGCTGTCCTCGAAGGGGATCTGACCACAGAACCCATTGGCCGACAGGCATGTGTGCATCACCACATCTCCCTTTACGTTCCTATGAAAGATTAATCTATACAGGTTTCAAGTGTTTACTAATTTACATCAGTAACAGCATACCCAAGCAAATCACCATAGAGTTTTACATAAGTCATACTTAGTATACTAACTCATTCTGACCCATAGAAACGAATGAACACAAAATATACTTAGGAAGCTCAATCAAAGGAAAGACACATATATGCAAGCAAACATTTTAGTCAAAATCTTTATCAATGAGCATAAAACAAGAATACTTAGCTTAGAAAACTGAGGTATTAATCACAGATACTTAGTTTTCTAGCTAAGTGTTCTTGATTGATTTAAAAAAAATGTTGATCATGACTTTTGACTGAAACGTTAATTTATACATGTGTGTGTTTTTCCTCTCAATTTGCATCATAGTTATATTTTATGGTCATGCAGTTTTCAACAACAGTTTGGCAGCAGCCACCTCATTTTTCTTGAAGCCCTACTCATCTGTCCACAGAGTTGTTGCATTAACCTTAATTCAGATTGATTGCTTAGCTACTTCTGTCATAGATTCAATCTGCTGTCATGGGATTGAGAACTTGCATCTTCTGAGGAAATTAGCCAGTCAGTAGTCCATCCTCTTTGGTACAGAATATGTTCCAATTTAAAGAGAATCGAAAGGCAGATATAAGACAGCCAAGCAGTTGTTGGTTTGTTTAATGGGAATTTACAATTAATAGTCATACAGCTAGCATACGTGGAAGAGAGAAGAGATAGCATTTATAACCAAAATGCATTACAACACTGATTAGAGTAAGCGAGCAAGGCAATACAGTTTCAAATATGTTGAAACAGATTAATCTGAGAATGGCTGTCTTTAATGTATATAAATATATACATCATATATGATCAGAACTTAAGTTTAGTGAAGAATAGAACTACTTGTGTAGGCCGCAAAGATGTTGCAGCATAAAAGCTAGTTCACAGTAGTGGTAGGACCAGTGTCATGAGTTTCTGTTGGTATCTCATCTCATCTCATCTCATGTTCCTCTTGTACCTTGCGGTGTCGAGGTGAAGTATAAACAGTGGGAGAGTGCCCGCTTATGGGCTTCATGTATCAGTATTCCCATGGACTTGGTATATTATGAGATAATCCTAGCCACTTTAGTAACTTTTTCTAAATTGCTTTTTAATTATATAACCTGCATAGTTTTGGATAGTGCTTGAAAAAACAAATCCAACTGTACCTTATTCAAGACCGTAGGTCAATTTTAAGCCACGATATTAAGTTTTGTGTGTAAGTTTTTGATTTAACCCTTTACAGGGCAGACGCTTGTCCGTTTTTTAGCCCTGAACGGGCAAGATTTTTTCAGGGTTGGTAAAATTTCGGGTTGCGTTAGTAAAAACATCAGAAATAAGGTGTTAGTTAACCGATTTTAGTTAAATAAACAACACAATGAAGGGAAAAGCATGCAGAATATGTTACTCAGTGATTGTTGTTGGTAATCCATATATGAACACAAATATTTACGAAATACAGCATGTTTGTGATTTTCCGTCATCTATACAGCAATTTACAAACACATTTTCAGAATCATAATCACTTTCTTTAAAGTCCGACTCACAACTGCTAATGCAAAGTAACGCTTTGCACTGATATCTAGCTCCGATTAATAGTCAACTTCGTGCCCTTTAATGTCATTTAAATTGAACCTAGCGAAATCTCGGCTATCACTTGAAGAATCGCCAAAATCCGTTTTGAAAAACAGCGTAAAAGTCCAGAAAACTGTTCGTAAAAGTCCGTTCAAATTCATAGTAGCGCATTTACAAATGGCGGCCACGGTGTCAAGCTATCGGCGAAAGCGAAAGTAGCCGTCGGAAGTGTTGGAAAGCCGAGAGATCTCGTTTTTACAATGCATAATAGTATCGGACGTAATCGGCCGATCCGCTCGTTTAAGCGATCGGCCGCTCTGCCCTGTAAAGGGTTAAAAGGGACATATAGAAGAAAAACGATTTTGACCTTTCACTAGTTGTGACCATGCCTACACACTCGCACAACTATCGGTTTACAGTCGCCAAGGGAGATTACACAGCGGCCTGTCTAACTCAAGGGAACATAACTCTGGCGGTTTATGTATATACACACACGCACACAGATATATCCATCTTCAAGTCATCTGTGTGACGTTAGACCGCGCATGACTGCAGGCGAGTCTTGTCAGCAGCTTAGATAGAGATGCATTTTGACAAAAGAAGTCCCGTTGGAAAGTTGAAAAAGTAACAATGATATGGTCCATATAGAATGATGAAGAATTAAACATACATACAATAATGGGTCTTGAATGTAAACATGCATTCATTATCATTGTAGTCGCTCTTAATATTCCATAACAATATTAAATGTTCATAGCTGGAGAATGACAAGAAAAACTGCCATCTCCCGCCATTGAAATGCTAGTGAATACTACATTACAGCATGCGATCTTCATAATTTCAGTGTGACATTTATTGTCACCATAAATGGTCCACAATTACAAATTAGACATAAAAATGGATGCTAAATTTAATAATGCATAGTATAACAATGTAGTAAGTCTCATAAAACGGTATTTACGGGTTTACTTACCGCTTAGAATAGACAGCCTGATTCTCCAGTATAACAAGGGTTTCCGATTTGCCAGAAATGCAGAATTCAAAACGAGGTGGTAAAATCTTTATCAAGTAATCGGTGTCTGTTTTAACTCGATCTTGAAATAATCGGGGAATTTAACATCACGAGTACTCTAAACCTCCTTAAAACGGAGACTCAAGAAATAGTTGCCGAACAAAACCGCAAATATATTTTCGTTAAAATTTGGTAATCGGTTACTAAAGTGGCTAGATAATCCACCCTTGCATAATGTTGAGACACTAACAGTCTGGGCATACACCACATTCTCAGTACTTATGTTACTTGTTATAGTTTGAAAAGAGGCTTTAATGTGTTAGAAAATATGAGCTTCAGAGAATCACCATTGTGGTGATAGCTGAAATGTTCATCTTCTTCTATTCTTTTGCCCTTTATACCCCATTGAGCCGGCATTATGGTAATTCATTAGGGAAAGCAGTGGCAAATTACTGAACGTACACTTGCCAAGAAATCACAAACAGCCAAAACTTGTTGGGGTTGACTGTGATGTCCAGTAAAGGATATGCAACTAACTTAACCCCATTATGGCACAGGCCTGGAACGAACTCATGCCTAGCGAGCCCAACCTTTGACAAACTCATGCCTATCTAGCCCAACCTTTGATAAACTGCAGCACAAACTCATGCCTAGCTAGCCCAACCTTTGATAAACTGCAGCACAAACTCATGCCTAGCTAGCCCAACCTATGACAAACTCCTGCAGCACAAACTCATGCCTATCTAGCCCAACCTTTGATAAACTCATGCCTAGCTAGCCCAACCTTTGATAAACTGCAGCACAAACTCATGCCTAGCTAGCCCAACCTTTGATAAACTCCTGCAGCACAAACTCATGCCTAGCTAGCCCAACCTTTGACAAACTGCAGCACAAACTCATGCCTAGCTAGCCTAACCTTTGACAAACTCCTGCAGCACAAACTCATGCCTAGCTAGCCCAACCTTTGACAAACTCCTGCAGCACAAACTCATGCCTAGCTAGCCCAACCTTTGACAAACTCCTGCAGCACAAACTCATGCCTAGCTAGCCTAACCTTTGACAAACTCCTGCAGCACAAACTCATGCCTAGCTAGCCCAACCTTTGACAAACTCCTGCAGCACAAACTCATGCCTAGCTAGCCCAACCTTTGACAAACTCCTGCAGCACAAACTCATGCCTAGCTAGCCCAACCTTTGATAAACTGCAGCACAAACTCATGCCTAGCTAGCCCAACCTTTGATAAACTGCAGCACAAACTCATGCCTAGCTAGCCCAACCTATGACAAACTCCTGCAGCACAAACTCATGCCTATCTAGCCCAACCTTTGATAAACTCATGCCTAGCTAGCCCAACCTTTGACAAATTCCTGCAGCACAAACTCATGCCTAGCTAGCCCAACCTTTGATAAACTGCAGCACAAACTCATGCCTAGCTAGCCCAACCTTTGACAAACTCTTGCAGCACAAACTCATGCCTAACTAGCCCAACCTTTGATAAACTGCAGCACAAACTCATGCCTAGCTAGCCCAACCTATGACAAACTCCTGCAGCACAAACTCATGCCTATCTAGCCCAACCTTTGATAAACTCATGCCTAGCTAGCCCAACCTTTGATAAACTGCAGCACAAACTCATGCCTAGCTAGCCCAACCTTTGACAAACTCCTGCAGCACAAACTCATGCCTAGCTAGCCCAACCTTTGACAAACTCCTGCAGCACAAACTCATGCCTAGCTAGCCCAACCTTTGACAAACTCCTGCAGCACAAACTCATGCCTAGCTAGCCCAACCTCTGATAAACTCCTGCAGCACAAACTCATGCCTAGCTAGCCCAACCTTTGACAAACTCCTGCAGCACAAACTCCTGCCTAGCTAGCCCAACCTTTGATAAACTCCTGCAGCACAAACTCATGCCTAGCTAGCCCAACTTTTGACAAACTGCAGCACAAACTCATGCCTAGCTAGCCCAACCTTTGATAAACTCCTGCAGCGCAAACTCATGCCTAGCTAGCCCAACCTTTGATAAACTCCTGCAGCACAAACTCATGCCTAGCTAGCCCAACCTTTGACAAACTCCTGCAGCACAAACTCATGCCTAGCTAGCCCAACCTTTGATAAACTCCTGCAGCAACCTCCATCACCTCCCTATTTTATCCATCTCTAGTCTTTAATTCCCTTTGCCGAGTATTTTTAGGACTCCATTATTATTGTTCATCTTGTGGTGATAACTGAGATGTTACCTGCAAGATGTTGACATCAGTAACTCAGTACTTTGTTTGTTCTCAGCATTACCACTCAGAATATTTCCTCCGCTGTTACTTGTGGCTTATTTCTGAAGCAATACAAATTTGCTACAAGCAACATGAAATCCACCCTTCTGTAACCTCGTCTTGGGACCCACTTTGTTGCATCCTGCACTTTCTGACATATGTTGTGTACATATCATCTTTGAGACTATCTGAGACTTGCAAATTTTCTCCACAACCTTTTAATTTAAAACTTAATTTTAACAATTTCATATTTAAAAGAAAATTTGCAGTTCCCAAATTTTATCATATTTGTAATTGCCTAAATTCTTTGTATATTTATTGTGATATTTATAATGGAACTGCCGCAACAAATTGTAGTACATTTTCAGGGATATCACATGGCTTCAAATGTTGATAATTTTAAATGTTAGCTATAGTAGTCAAGTTTAGGATAAAGTAAATTACAGGATCCTTTCATGTCATGGGGCCTATTGAATCTATGGTGCTAACCCCATATTGTTAGATCGGCATCCCAAGGCTTGTGTGGAAAATATCATGCCTGCTGCTGTTATTTCCTAGGAAATTTCCTAATATCCCTTTTAGGCTTGGTCGGCCTGGGAGCCTAGGTGAATGAAAAAATTCTCACCTCTAGTGGTAGGGTTTAAACCTAGGACCACCAAATATCAGGGTTAGCATACTGGCCACTGCGCTGCCATGGGTCCTGGTATAGAGTTAACCCACAAATTGTCCGCCTGTTGCTCCAAATGAAACAAGATTATATTGAGGATAGGTAAATCCTTACTGATAAATGCATAGTAATAGTAATAATGTTTTCTGACATGATAGTTTCCAGAGAAACTATCCCTGTTAGGTAGTCATGTTTATCCTTGCATGGGTATATTTTATCCCATTTGGTGATTTTCCTCTAACCGTGAAATGGTTCCAAAAGTATATTTATGAGAGCAGAATATTTGAAATATAAATTCTGTAGATTTTATGTCATAAGTTTTCTGCTGGATTTGATAGCTGACATCTGCTTTAAGCATCTTAATGTCACACTTCATAGGTTTCAGTGTTAATAGTCTTTGCTGACCTATTGAATCCTAGTTACACATGGGAGCTAGAGTGTTAGATCATTGGGTTGGAGTCTGTTTGCAATGCAGTATCTAACATCCTTGGGGACCAACCTAGGCCTAATCCCAGCCAGCCACTAAGTGCTGCAGACATGAAGCTCCATTGCTTGTCGTACACCCTCTGCTGGTTTCTGAGCTTGGAGAGGGGAAGAGATCTCCACAATACAGTTCATGTGAAGACGGTACTTAGGTATCAGGTTGAGAGGAGAGTCTACACTAACCACACACTGCTAGATGCTAGCTCTTTGTATGGTCCAGGTGACCTGAATGCCATTCCTTCAGACTTCAAAAATACCACACCGATTCCCACACCAGCAGTAAAAGAGCCTGTTCCTCTGTACGCCAAAAGCAATTGTATTTACCAATTCACATGTAGGTGCCAGGCTTCCTACATCGGCAGAACAGAGCGGCAGCTGAACAAAAGAGTGTCAGAACACATACCTCAATGGGTCGACAAGATACGACACACAGGCGATGCAAGCCTAGTGGGGCCGACACACCGGAAGCTTCCCGCGTCAATTGCTAGGCACATTCTCGAAAGCGGCCATGTGTTTGACAGAGATATTGCCTTTCGCATGTTGTTTGACACACAAAATACTCGCTTGTTAAAGTTTGCAGAAGCAATAATGATCAATCAACGCAAGCCAGATTTGTGCAAACAGAAAGATATGTTAGTCAGCTTAAAATTACCGTGGTAGACAATTGACATCACTGTGCGAACATGTGTATATTTCAGCTTGAAGGATTTATCTAGTTAATTTACTTTATGGTGTGTGAATTCTGCAGTATGTACCTGACGAGATGCAGCGAAATATGCCAGGCAATAAATCGTGCAATCTATTTTTTGTGTTTTCGTTATTCAAATTCACTACGGGAAAACATTGTTTTGAATTTGAGACTTCAAAGAGTTAAAATTAAAACTCAGTTGTCCAGAGGATTCACAAACATCACCAAACCCTTGGATTATGTTCTGGTGATTGATTATTGCAGAAGTAATTTGCTAGTGAATAATGTTGCCATGATTAATTATACATTTATTCTCTTATATAGGGATGGTCTGTAGTAAAGAATGTTACATTCATTATACATTTAAACTCTTTTACATTGCCAGATAATATTTGAGTCATTTGCTGATGAATAGTTTTGCAGTGACTAATTGTACATTGCATGTCTTGTTTGCAGGCCCATTGCTAACATCAGTCACACAAAGCATAGCATCACCAGTCACCAGTGTATCCACATCTGTTCCCCATCAGTACCCTCTCCCACATCCACACCATATTGGACCTCATGGTGGTTCTCCGCACATGATGGGCCATGTAATGGGTCCAGGCCCACAAGGCATGGTGTCAAATGGGATGCCCCTGAGTGGAATGATGAGTGCAGGGCAGATGGGCAGTCCTGGTCAAATGCCGCACAATATGGGCGTGCCACCACACATCATGGGAGGGCCACATATGAATGTCATTCAGAATGGCCAGATGATGGGTCTGAATCGGCCACACATGGGGCATGGAGGCCCGGTGATGTCTAGCCATCCAGGAATTAGCACCAGTAACAATGCCGCCATGTCTCACATGGGTCATATGCCAACCCAACAGCAGCCGATCAACTGCGTCTCCCATGGGGGTAACAGCAACAGCACTTTCTCTGATGAGCCACCAGAAAAAAAGAAGAGGACCAAGGTAGTTCAATTTGTTCTAGCCATGTATTGTTGACTTTCTTAAATGTTCTCTATCCCTTTTGACTCACATATATTGTAAACTTTTGCTATATGCAAGCCACTTCATGGGTTCACAGTGTGGCTCCCAACACGTAGGACAATTCAATGTGTGAAGACAGCAACATTTAATTTATTTCATTCTAAGTAAGTAGTTCTGACTATGAACCGTATCAACTCCTCTGAGAAAAAATGTAATCAGTTGACCAGTAGAATTAGTCTAGTCTAACAATTTCTATCATTAGATTGTTTTATATTTCATCATGATGAAATGTTTTAGTGTACTGTTACCAGTGCTTCAGTATTTGTACTTCCATAATTAATCTTCCACAAGTTTTCATCCCTTGGATGTATTGTCTAGCCCCTACACATCTTCATGAACTCCTTCCATTTTATGTAGCATTCTTCCCTTTTAACTCCCTTTACCTTTTTTCTCATTTATTTGAGTTTTCACTCACTCCCTCTCCCACTTCTCCCCAACCATTCCCATTTCTTTTATTTTGCTTTCTGTCCGTAATCCCTCCCCCTCTATTCCACTCCCTCTCCTCCCTACTTAACCTCTTCCGTTTCTTAAATGCCAGCTGCTATCTCTTCTCCAGCCATTTTCTGTAATTATTCTTCCCCATTATTTCTTCTTTCCCTGTCAATAATTTTAACCCATGCATGTTTTCTCCCCTCCCTCCATTTTTCACTTTCCTTATTAAAGAAATGTTTACAAATTGTACTGTATGCAACAGTACTAAAACATTGTATCTAGTACATTATTACATTGGTAATTTTGTTTGGTCACAAAGCCAGCACCATCCTATGAACTTGTGCTACACATGTGCAGAACACCAACAACTGACAAATGCAGTATGTGATGGTTCTACGACACGGCAGCACTTCTCACTTTATCTTATTGTCAGATATTGCGTCCAGCTGCTTTCAGTGTTGCTGGATGCACATTGCACATCTCGTGTTTTTATAGACAGTTCATTGTATGACATCCTTTATTCCATTCATATCAGGAGCAACATGTTTAGTAATTGCATCATTAAGTTGTTGAATGACTGCAGTGAATCCCTTTTTTTCTGTTCTCATCTTGAAAATTAATTTGACTGCTTTGGACTGTAATCAGATACTCGCTGCCAAATATGTTCATATTATATTAATGCTCACTGTCAAATATGTTTAGATTGTTAATACTCATTGCCAGATATGATTAGATTATATTAACTTGTCTGACTGATTTATGTCAGTTTTCTTCCCTTCTGTTTGTGTAAATATTGTTTCCACCAGATCTCATCTTCTTCAGTGATCTGACCATGCCCAGCTCACAAGCACATCTTCATTATCTGCTTATTGTGAGCAATGCAAACTTAAAATTGGTACACAGAAAATAAATTGTATTTACCAATTTGGGCGACCTCAAAGCCACAAAAATAACCAGAAAAATTAGGCTCAGTGGGGAGGTGTTATAGTGTGTCCAGAAATGAATGCCTTCATTTACGATCAATTATTTTGAAAACTGTCTGTTGCATCTTATGAAATTTTTCCTGCCGTCTTATATTTACCACCACCCAAGGGATATGTCCTTGATAGGTCCAAAAGCAATTTAAATCATGGAAAGCGGCAAAATGTCTTTGATGTTTTGGTGAAAAACTAGTGATTTCTCACTAACACTTATTTTAACGCCCCATTCCACTATGCGAGGCTCTTGTTATAAGGCCAATCCCATGTCCCAGAGGAAAATTAACTATTCAACGCTAATGTTTCCGTGTGAAGACGTAATACATTTAATAATGTGCACTTCATCTCTGAACCGTAAATTATATACTGCATAGAAACAAACTTTGAAATCTGCTGTACAATCTCCAGAACAAAAATTTTTTTGTTGGGTGGACATAATGATAAAGTTATATGCTAAATCTCATCATTTTCCCCTCATTTGGTTACTGAGGTATGTAATTTTATAATGGGGCAGACAAAAGTAAACAGACTATAACAAAAGAGGTCTTCCTGTAAGTCTTTGGGACAGCCCATGATGAACGGGACCATTCATAATAACGTGGCTGGCAGGAGTACATTGGCATTGGATCAACGTGTCTCTTTATCATCTTTGCAGCAGTTTGCATCATTTATCTTGCCTACTGTTGGCAACACTTGCATTTGTCTACCGTGTCTGTTGTGTTGTCTTCAGTTTGTGTGTTGTCTTGATTATTGTTTGTTGTTTTGCCTACTGTTTGTGCCAGGTTTCTTGCTTACTGCTTACACCAATTTTATTGCCTACAGTATGTGCCAGTGGTCTTACCTACAGTTAGCACTACTTATGCTTAACTGTTACTGCCAATTACCTTTCCTACAGTGTGTCATTTGTCTCACTTGCAAGTTTGCACCAGCTGTCCTGTCTGTATACTGTCTCACTTCCAGTATGTACCAGTTTCTTGCCGACAGTTTGTGCCAACTGTCTCACCTAGTGTGTGTGCTATTGTCCCACCTGCTTTTTTGTGTTTTCTGTAATGACTGTCATCTTGCTGTAAAAAAGATATATAATTGCTCTCTCTCTCTCTCTCTCTCTCTCTCTCTCTCTCTCTCTCTCTCTCTCTCTCTCTCTCTCTCTCTCTCTCTCTCTCTCTCTCTCTCTCTCTCTCTCTCTCTCTCTCACTCACTCACTCACTCACTCACACACACACAACAGTCACCACCACCTTGTCCTTAACACCGGAAAGCTTGTGTAGTATTAAAACTCTCTGCTTTGAGGATTCAATATCGGCAGAAACAATGGTCATCATCATTTATAGTATGATTAAAAATCTTTCTGAACAATACTTATTTCATTGTGCTTGCACACCCATCATTTTGCAGTTGCTCATAAAAAATTCACTTTTTTCTTACTCTTACTCATGAAAAATTCAGATATTTTTTTTTTCACTTCTCCCCTCCCTGTTGTTGTGTTCACATACAACACACAGTCATCACTTTAACTCCGAGCTTCTGTATTGTTTTTTTCTCTGTCTTTTGCCTGCTATGTAGGAGTTGGATGGCCAGACTGGGCCATGTGCTGGCTCTACAGGGCCACTCTACTCAGAGGAACCAAACAGTCCTGGGGCCCTCGTAAGTGGGCGCACGGATTATGCCAAACATTACCTTCATTGCTCAGAATTTGAATATACTAGACTTTTATTTGGGAACGTTTGTGTTTTATTCCTTTCATATTGTATTCTGTTTTTACTTTGATGTTGATGGTAGCATCCTTTGTGGATTATTATTTTTATGCCCCCTGCGATACTGCTACCGCCTTCCTCCCTGCAGATATAAAATATTTACAGCATCAAGAATAATGCTAGCGTTTCGTGATGTTGTGCATTCTTAATCCTGTGCATCGGCCATTTCTGGATTTAATGAATTGGTTGAATGTGCATAAAGTGGAAGCCTAAAGATGGCAACTGTAAATGTTCTACAAAAATAATTATAAAGTTATGACTTAAATCAAGAAGATATTGTCAAAGTTGAATCTGTGGCTCTAAGCTCTTGTAGCATAGTGCTCTCATATTACAACATAGTGACCCAGGATTTATCCCCCAGTCTTGAATGATTTGTCCAAATGTGTATGGTTCTGGAGTAAACCCTGTTTGTAGAAGGGACATAGGATAATTCGTAGACTTTTATGTTGAAGGATCACCTCGTCTTATAATGCCACAACCTAGCATTTGTGAAGGCTTAAAGCTTCACACTCCAGTCTACTAAGCTGTTAGCATACCTTATATATATATACATATATATATATATGGCTTTTTAAAACTCTCATAACACCTGTTTTCTTGATCAAGTTTTTAACATTGAAATAGTTTTATCTAAAGTGACTTTTCTTTATGTCACAAGTTTTGCACTTTGTCATGTAGAATGTTTTCTGTTCAGATTTTAGGTTTCCCAGTGTTATCTTACTGTTGTTATAGTTATCATCTGCAAGGGCTGCTAGTGTTACTAGCCAGATTTTAAAAACTAGTTATAATTATTTATTGATTTGGTAGAAGAAAAAAAGTAATTTTGAGTATTGTTGACGAGTGATATCAACTGGTAATTGTTAATGATCAGGTTTCTTTTATATATATATATATATATATATATATATATATATATATATATATATATATATATATATATATATATATATATATTTTTTTTTTTCCGCGTTTCCATCCTGTTTCAGGATATTGCGGTCAACACCAGCATCTTTCAGCTGTATGTTGATTCCTAGGCTAGATTACGCTCAGCAGCACGCCACGACTTTCTGAGCGACCGGCTCCATACTCTCATAAGTCACTTTTGCGATTCGAACCACTGCTAATTCTCGTCGCGTCACGTGACGAGAGTATTCGGGGTTAGCGGAGGAAGCTGCTAACCCCTCGGCCATGGAGCCGGCATATATATATATATATATATATATATATATATATATATATATATATATATATATATATATATATATATATATATATATATAAATAAAGAGAGACAGGGAAAGGGTTGGGCAAAAAACGTATTGCCGGATAATTTTATAGATCAGATATTTAATGCCAGGTTGATAGAATAATTAACAATGGCTACAAACTTTAAAAAAAAAACAACAGCAGCAGCAAAACTCCAAAAATAAACTAAAACAAAGCACAATAGTCCTTAGACTTATATTTCACAGTTAAGTAAATAAACAGGCATGTAACCAAAATGTAATAACTATGTTACTGTACGTGACCTAATGCCTGCTAAACTTCCTGAAATCCAAATAATTGTTTCAGTAGATTTTGAAACGTTAGAAGGGAATATTTCACTAGTATATGAAGTAGTGCGAAGCCACTTGTTGCACCAACATTAAACAGCATTATTCTGGAGATGGCTGATGCAGGACATTATGTGAATATTTATTTTGGGGTTGCCTTTTTGAGTTTCTTTTGGATTTTGTGCATTTGCTTTTCTTCCCCCATGCCATTTATATTTTTCATTTACCAGCTGCCACTAATACCAGATTTGTACAAATCCTGCTTTGTTTTCTGCTGTTGCCTCCAGAAACTTTGTAATTACCTTGAAAATGCAGTATATTCTTTTCATGTTATGTATGATATTCCTAGATGTGTCAGAATGTCAGTGTGACTTCTCAGGAGGTTGCTTTGATAGTGTGACTGTGCAAACCTTTTGCAGCAACATCTCTAGCCTTTCTTTGCTCCTAACAGCTTTCCACCTGGAAATGTTGTGACGTTGATGGAGTTGTATTGTCGGAAGTATAATTAATGAATGGATATAAATTTCTGCTATGGAAGCCCTTTGGTTTTTTTCACTGCATAGTGTTCATGGATCAGTGATATTTTATTGTAACCAGTTGCTTCAACCCGGCTTCACAAAATGAATGCCAGAGATATATTTTGCAAGGAAAGAAGATAAAAAGGATACTTCATAACCACAAGACCTAGAATATAAAGGCATAAGACTCCACATCCTCCATTGCTGTGTCTGCCACATTACTTGTACCCTTCCTTATAAACTGTTTTGCTTTGGTGTGTTGTGTTTTGGCCGAAGTTACATGTCTTGATAATCTTGCATGACAAGTTGTAGTACATGGCTATTTTTACTTTAGCTGCAGTTTGTTATTGGGCAGATATTTAAGCACAGTTTTTGACTTTTATTATTTTGACATTTGAAGACCAATATATTCTTTAATTATCAACTATATTCTTTAAAGCTGCAATGCTTGATCCAAATCAATAATTATTTCAAACAAAAGTTACATAAGTTTAAGATGTTGCAAGTTACGTAGGATTAAGATGTTGCCTGGCGAAAACAGTGTTTTGTAAGTGTAAGTGTAATCCTGGCTGGTTGTATTTTAGCACAACAGTTTTTGTTCTACTTGTCCATAATCAATATAATCTGGTTAAACCGGCAGCATTATTATTATTATTAGAGCACAGTAGCAGTCTGTGTTTGTGGAAGTCCAGCCTGTATATTCAAGAATGTTACTTATTGACACTGCATGAAATTGTTCTCTGAAATTATTTTTTGTATTCTTCCTTCATATAGATTATATATTAGTGATGAAACAGTGGTAGTATAATCTGGAGAAAATAGCTACGCTCAATGTTTTTTGTCATTTATTACAGCAGTATGCAATATAATATGTGGAGGTAGACATAATTATTAGGATTAACATGTAGCCAATCATATATTTATAAAATTTGCAGATGGTAATAAATTCAGTGCTAAAAATTTGTCTCAAGAACATTTTAAAAAATTTAGTTGCATGTCCTTCACAGGACGTAGCAGTCAACCCCAGCATTTTCGCTGTTCGTGATTCCTGGGCAAATTTTACGTTAAGTAAGTAGTTTGCCATTGCTTTCTGAACGACCAGCTCCTATACCTTTTTCGAAAAAACCAGCACCGCTGTGTTTCGAACCCGGATATATGGGCTCACAAACCACGTTCGTAAACCCTTAGCCACGGCTACCGGATAAGTGCAGGAATTTTGTTATTTATGATATATCTGCTGTTACATACTTTGATATATGCATTGACACTATGAAGTTTATAAATATCATTAAACTTTGCTTTATTTTGTATTATACAATGTTTTTGTCAAGCCATCTGATCTACTTACATATATCCAATTGCAGAAGTCAACATCAGACCTCAGTAAATTATTTGACATGGGGCCTGAACCTGACAGGCGTCCCTTCTTGGAGCGGATTCTTGCCTTCCTGGAAGAGAGCGGGCAGCCAGTCACAGCTCTGCCAATAATCAGCAAGACTCCACTAGATCTGTACAAGCTGTACTTTTGTGTTCGAGAAAAGGGTGGATTTGAAGAGGTATTTTGAAGATGCTTCGTCTGGGTGTACTTATGTGAGAAGAGTTCTTCTCAATGATTGAGTTAAACAAGGGTCTTGCATTTTCCTGATATTAGAAAATGTAAGGAAGTGATTTATTTGTTCACAAGCATCTGAGCAACTTAAAAGTTAGGGTGCTTACTTGTGGCAACAGAATCTGGTTTGATACAAGATCACTTGTGATATTATAACACACCTTAATTTGTGTTGTTGTTTCAGCAGTAAATGTTTGTTGGGTTTATAATAAACGGAGACAATGTCAATTTCAAGGAGCAGAATCATAAATGTATTTGATCAGTGGTGTAGATAAACTATGGGTGAAGAGCAGAATCACAAATGTACGAGGGTAAGTTAATAAGTAAGCCACAAATGGCTGTAGAAAGATAACTAAATATGATAACTTGAAACCAGTTTATTTGTATACATACATTGTCCCTTTATTTCTGAACATAATTTCCACCAACATTGATGCACTTATCCCGTCGTTTTATCAGTCCTCCCAAACCGGCTGCATCGAACTGCGTGCTTTGTTTTCATTTACCTGCTATCCCACAGAACTGTGTGACTTACTTATTGACTTGCCCTCAGACCTTTTTCTACCCAGCTACCGCTTTATGGGATAAACATTTGTCAGCATAAACACTGAAAACCCACCTTGGCGGGAGACATTTCGCGAATGACACCGAAGTCGAATGTTAAGAGAAAAACGTTGGTTAGAAAACAGAGCACACAGTTCTATGCAGCCGGCTTGGGAGGACTGATAAAACGATGAGATAAGTGCATCAATGCTGGTGGAAATTATGTTGAGAACTAAAGGGACAATTATGTATAAAATAAAATTTGTTTCAAGTTATCATATTTAGTTATTTTTCTACAACCATTTGTGACTTACTTATTAACTTACACTCGTATTTGATAAGCAGTGTAGATAAACTACGGGTGAAGAGCAGAATCATAAATGTATTTGTTAAGCAGTGTAGATAAACAATTGGGGAACAGATAGATTAAGTTAATAAACAAAAAGCAAGAGAGGCTTTCATAGCACTGGGAAATGTGTGGAAGTTAAATTTAGCACCAAACAATAAATTTTCCGCTGTTAAACCCATATAACTGTATTGGTCAGAAACATGGATAGCAACTAAAGAAATTACTTATAAACCACAAACATTCACTAATTCGTGCCTGCGCAGAATAATGGGAATGAAATGGTATGACAGAAGCACCAATGTGGAGCTCATGGAGAGAAGTGAATAAATTCCCGTGAACCAAGATGTGAGGGAAAAGATGCTGGAGCCAAAGAAGACACACACTGAGAAAACCTGAGGACCATATAAATAAATGCTCTTGTCTGGACCCACAAGATAAACAAAATATTGGGAGACCTAATAAACACATAACATATATAGACAATGAAACCAGGCAAACAGAGACCACAAGAACCATCTGCAAATCTAACCATTAGAGAACTGCTGTTTGAGGACGACCAAGCACTAATAGCAAAATCAGAAGCTGAATTACAAGACCACGTGAATAGTCTAAATGAAATGTGTGGGGAACATAACATGAAAATTAACACAAGTAAAACAGAGTTAATGACTGTAACTAAAGAAGAAAAAGTAACAACAGTTCACCTAAACGAACATCCCTTGAAACAAGTAAAGAGTTTCAATTACCTAGGAAGTATAATATCATCAAATGGCAAATCAGAAGATGAGATTGAAGATCGATGCAATAAGGCAAACCAACTCATTGGACAAATGGCACCAATACTAAAGAACAAACATGTATCAATAACTACTAAGGAAGCACTTTATAACACAATCTTTCTACCAACTCTATTACCAATGCCAAACCTGGACAATGACAGAAAAAGAGAAAAGAAAAATCACAACAGAAATGAGATTCCTGAGAAGAATACTCAATGTATCAAGGAGAGATAAGATCAGAAATGAAGAAATGAGGACTAAAGTGGGGGTTGTAGCTGCACTAGATTTTATTAGAAGGCAGCAAGTCAAATGGTTTGGCCATGCAAGTAGGTTACCAACTATCAGTATACCACAACAAGCGTTGATGTACAGACCAGAGGGAAGCAGAGGAAGAGGTCCCCCACGTAAACGATGGACGCAGGGAATAACAGTCAATGGGAATATCGATACATGAAGCCCATAAGCGGGTACTATCCCGCTGTTTATACTTCACCTTGACACTGCAAGGTACAAGAGAAACATCAGAGATGAGAATAAACACATGCAGAATAGAATTAAAGGAGATAGCAAAAGATAGAATGGCTAGGTTTGGTTTGGTTGAAGGCCTATGCCACAATGGGGGATACTGGCAGAAGAAAACAGAATGTAGAGGTATAACATCTATGAATGGCAGAACAGCAGTAGATATATAACATCTATGAATGGGAGAACAGCAGTAGATATATAACATCTATGAATGGCAGAACAGCAGTAGATATATAACATCTATGAATGGCAAAACAGCAGTAGATAACATCTATGAATGGCAGAACAGCAGTAGATATATAACATCTATGAATGGCAGAACAGCAGTAGATATATAACATCTATGAATGGCAAAACAGTAGTAGATATATAACATCTATGAATGGGGGAACAGCAGTAGATATATAACATCTATGAATGGCAAAACGGTAGTAGATATATAACATCTATGAATGGCAGAACAGCAGTAGATATATAACATCTATGAATGGCAAAACAGTAGTAGATATATAACATCTATGAATGGGGGAACAGCAGTAGATATATAACATCTATGAATGGCAAAACGGTAATAGATATATAACATCTATGAATGGCAGAACAGCAGTAGATATATAACATTTATGAATGGGAGAACAGCAGTAGATATATTACATCTGTGAATGGCAGAACAGCAGTAGATATTTAGCATCCATGAATGGCAGAGAACATTCATAGATCAGCATTAGGGGTATAACATCTAGTGATAGAACAGCAGTATGGATATAACAACTAGAGATAGAACAGCAGTAGGAATATAACATCTAGTGATAGAACAGCAGTATGGATATAACAACTAGAGATAGAACAGCAGTAGGAATATAACATCTAGTGATAGAACAGCAGTAGGGATATAACAACTAGAAATAGAACAGCAGTATGGATATAACATCTAGTGATAGAACAGCAGTATGGATATAACAACTAGAGATAGAACAGCAGTAGGAATATAACATCTAGTGATAGAACAGCAGTATGGATATAACAACTAGAGACAGAACAGCAGTATGGATATAACATCTAGTGATAGAACAGCAGTATGGAAATAACATCCAGTGATAGAACAGCAGTATGGATAAAACATCTAGTTATAGAACAGCAGTAGGGATATAACATCTAGTGATAGAACAGCAGTATGGATATAACAACTAGAGATAGAACAGCAGTAGGAATATAACATCTAGTGATAGAACAGCAGTAGGGATATAACATCTAGTGATAGAACAGCAGTAGGAATATAACATCTAGTGATAGAACAGCAGTACCAATATAATATCTAGTGATAGAACAGCAGTAGGAATATAGTCATAGGAACTCCGACGCGGAGCAAACACGGCAGGGGGCTACCGATCTTCAGAAGTAAACCCCCTTCCCCAAGCATTTCGGACACTTTAATTTCTTAATACTTTCTGGGGGCGGTCCCTTCGGGTCATGACTCCGGGCGTCTGTCCCCTGCCGTGGAGATGTTCTTTCGGTCATGTTCATTATCCCTGATTTAAGCTTGTCCCTTTGATGTTACCTTGTCCACTCTAAAGTCCTCCCTCCCTCGGTGGGGGAGACCGTGCAGTCTGTGTCTGCCCCTTGACACTTGTGGTCATAGGATGCTTGACTCATCCCCCGCCACGGCCTCCGGCGCCTCCACTTATCCCTGTTGCTGTGTGCCTTCCTTGCGCCCAGTTCACGGCGTCACACCACTTTAGGAAGCCGGATTCTTCCTTTCTACTCGGACCCACCGCTTGGTCTGTCTGCACCTGACTAGACCACATAGTATGCGTATCTCGAGCCATACCGAGGTGGGGGTTACTATGGCAGCTTTGTTATTTGCACTCGGGCTTGGTGCGACCTAGGGTCGATTACAGCTATGTTGTGGAGGTTGGACGTCTGCCGACATTTGCGTGATTGACTTCACTGGGACGCGCCCCATGTCGAAGGAATGGCTGAAGATCTGACACAAGACGTTTGTAAAGTTCGTGGTTTTGTTGTGAAATTGTTGGTAGTGCAGTTACCGCTTCCAACCATACTAGTGCCGAGACTCATTCCAATTTAGGTTGCAGCAATTCCACAGCCAGCACGAGGCCTTTTCGGCTGCTTCAGACAGTTGTTTTTGGGCCCAGATCCTTGCTTTTCCTTTAATTCCCAGCCTTTTCAGCAGAATATAATATCTAGTGATAGAACAGCAGTACCGATATAACATCTAGTGATAGAACAGCAGTACCGATATAACATCTAGTGATAGAACAGCAGTAGGTATATAACATCTAGTGATAGAACAGCAGTACCGATATAACATCTAGTGATAGAACAGCAGTAGGGATATAACATCTAGTGATAGAACAGCAGTAGGGATATAACAACTAGAGATAGAACAGCAGTACCGATATAACATCTAGTGATAGAACAGTAGTAGGGATATAACATCTAGTGATAGAACAGCAGTAGGGATATAACAACTAGAGATAGAACAGCAGTACTGATATAACATCTAGTGACAGAACAGCAGTACCGATATAACATCTAGTGATAGAACAGCAGTAGGGATATAACGTCTAGTGATAGAACAGCAGTAGGGATATAACGTCTAGTGATAGAACAGCAGTAGGGATATAACATCTAGTGATAGAACAGCAGTAGGGATATAACATCTAGTGATAGAACAGCAGTAGGGATATAACGTCTAGTGATAGAACAGCAGTAGGGATATAACATCTAGTGATAGAACAGCAGTAGGGATATAACAACTAGAGATAGAAGAGCAGTAGGGATATAACGTCTAGTGATAGAACAGCAGTAGGGATATAACGTCTAATGATAGAACAGCAGTAGGGATATAACAACTAGAGATAGAAGAGCAGTAAGGATATAACATCTAGAGATAGAAGAGCAGTAGGGATATAACATCTAGTGATAGAACAGCAGTAGGGATATAACATCTAGTGATAGAACAGCAGTACCGATATAATATCCAGAGATAGAACAGCAGTAGGAATAGAACAACCAGAGATAGTTCAGCAGTATGGATATAACAACTAGTGATAGAACAGCAGTACCGATATAGCTTCTAGTGATAGAACAGCAGTACCGATATAGCTTCTAGTGATAGAACAGCAGTACGGTTATAAAAACTAGTGATAGAACAGTACGGATATTTTAAAAAAGTTAGTTGCATATCCTTTTCAGGACATCACAGTCAACCCCAGCATGTTTTGGCAGTTTGTGATCCTTTGGCAAGTTTACGTTCAGTAGTTTGCCATTGCTTTCTGAATGACCTGCACCCATACCATTTCACACAAGCGTATACTAAATAAATTACATAAAAAACTACATGGAAATATATATACAACAGTTACTTATGTTTCCTTATTATGGACACATGTGTAGTTCAGCGCTGCATGTATCTGTAATGAAAAGAATGATTTACTCTCCCCTGATATCTGGATATCTTATTTTGTTTTTTTGATAAAGGCAAAAAATAAATCGCTCCTATGTGTAAGTTGTAAGAACGCCCTCAAAAAAAAAGAAAAGACATTGATAGTTGTATATAGTAAAGAATACCAAATCCATCAATACCCTTGGAGATCAGCATGTCCAAATTGATAAAAGCACCGATTCTTAAACATTCGCTGTGTTGATGTTGGAGTGGCACGTTCAATCCCTACACAGTCAGTTGGTCAAAAATGTTGACTTCTCATTCTGACTTAGGGACAAGTACCTCTGAATCTGACACTGGTAATGGGGAAAGCTAATCCACATGTAAAATCAGTTCAGTGCACTAGAAGTAGGAGCACATGTATGGACCACGCTTGAGTTCAAAGCATGAGAACATTTTTTAAAATAAAAATCACTATTATTTCCAACATTGAACTTTACCTACCAGCAATAGAATGTTTATAGTTTGATTCTGAAATACACACATGGGAATTCTCATCTGTGCTATTCAATCTGTGCACTGAGCCTGCACCATCCTACATATCCTTGAATCCAATCATGCGTTTTGTTTTTGTTGGAGATATTTTTTAAATGTATAATTTCTACTAAATGATAAAACATAACCAATATATACATATCCAGGATTAGGATTAAACTTGATGTTTACATGCTTTAACATTTTGTTTCCCAGGTAACAAGAAGTAAAAAATGGAGAGATGTGTGTACAGTTGTAAATATTGGCACGTCAGCGAGTGCGGCTTTTACCTTGAAGAAAAACTACATTCGATACTTCTTTAACTATGAGTGTAAATTTGACAGAGGGGGGATTAACCCTGCACCCATTCTTGCTCAGATGGAGGCTCAGTTGGCTCATAAAAGGGAGCAGAAGAGCAAAAGGGCACCGTCTCCAGGTTTGGCACTTTCTAGCTTGAGTAGTAGAACGGGCAAATGTTGAGTGTCCTGTTAGCTCTTTGTGTCTGTCTGTCTGTCTGTCTGTCTATTAGCTCTCTCTCTCTCTCTCTCTCTCTCTCTCTCTCTCTCTCTCTCTCTCTCTCTCTCTCTCTCTCTCTCTCTCTCTCTCTCTCTCTCTCTCTCTCTCGGTGTGTGTGTGTGAGAGAGAGAGTGAGTGAGTTAGTTATTGAGTAGGCGCATAACCGTAAAATGTGTTGGGAAAGTTAATGCAAGTGCATTATCAGTGAATGACTAATTCAACACCACAGACTCGGTATAATTTTCCCCAGCAGTGATTGGTGACTACAGAATGCCGGACTTAGTAATAATAATTTTGTTTCCAGCTTAACTGAAATCATGTTGTGCTGTCTGGGCGGTCAGTGCCAGACTTGAGGCTGCTGATTGTCTCCCATAATCAGAGGCGATTGCTGCGACCCTTCCAGCTTGCCACGATTGTGGCTTCACAGTCCATTCACAGCGGAGATCATAGTAAATCTTTCCTTCATTAGAGTGTCCAGAAAAGTAAAGAGAGGCTTGGTCAGTCTGAAGTCCTCTGTATCCTTGTGAAGTTAGTAGTTAGTCATCAGATTACCCTCTTCTACGCATTGAACCAATCAGCCTATAAGTGCTTGATCCCCTCCTCAGCGTCTCCCTCATCATGACGACACCAGTTTTGTGTTGTCTGACTATTCTTCTTTGACCCCTTGCATAGCGTTCTTGTCTGACTTGATCCCTTTTTGACTTGTTCTTGCATTCTGCTCAAGATTGTAGATTCACAGTTTATTCACCCTGCCTCTCTGAGGATGTTCAGTATATCAGCCGGTCCATTAGTCAAGTGCTTTACACAGCAGTCCAGACCGCAAGCCTATCAGTTTGTTCACTTTCTTTTACACTGAGTGGTCTGGCACAAAATAATGCAGCATACTGTGTTTTGCAATTTATTACTATTGATACTATAGTGTAACGATGAGATTGAAGAGAGGCCAGGAATACTAGATGGTACTTAATGCAAACAGTCTGTGCTTGGATGACACAGCATTGAAAGTACAAACAAAAATGAGATTCCTTGAATATTAAAAAAATTGGTATAGAAAAGATGGATTACTAGATTAATCAACAAGCCCTGTTCACTTGTTATTGCTGAGTAGACAGATTGATATAAATTCTTTGGTTTAAAGTTGCATATACTTTACAGGACGTCACAGTCAACCCCAGCATTTTTTTTTTGGCTGTTTGTGAGTGATTTATTGGCAAGTATACGTTCAATAGTTTGCCATTGCTTTCTGAACAACCGGCACTCATACCATTTGATGAAAACTAACGCAAGGCAGTCTGCTGCAAATCGCTCGCAGCTGTGTTTCCAATAGGGATTACAAACTGCGGCCGTAACCCCTTCACATTAAAATCATTACAGGAAAGACAAATGTCTAGATTGTCTAGAATAATCAGCAGTCTTGTAGTGTATCTCTCTTTAAAGGGTAAAAAATACCTCAGAAGTTCAAGTGGGGTCGACTAATGGCGAGGGACACTGGTAACAAGGAAAGCTAACCCACGCGCAAAATAAGTCCAGTGCACTCCCCAGTAGTTGTAACTACTGGTGATAGTAGCACGTGTATGGATTACACTAGAGTACAAAGCTAGTGAACGCAACAAACATACAAACAGAAAGGTCAAAAATGTAGTCACAATTTGACATCCGTAAATAACACTAACAATGAAGGTGAAGTTTGTCACTCTAATCTTATAAAGTCATGACTTGTGTTTTGTAAGCCCTTAGCATCGCACATCACTACTGTCACAGATATTACCTTTCTATGATGTGTGTTGTAAGCCCTTAGTATCTCACATCACTACAGTCATGGATATTACCTTTCTATGATGTGTGTTGTAAGCCTTTAGTATCTCACATCACTACAGTCATGGATATTACCTTTCTATGACGTGTGTTGTAAGCCTTTAGTATCTCACATCACTACAGTCATGGATATTACCTTTCTGTGACGTGTGTTGTAAGCCCTTAGTATCTCACGTCACTACAGTCATGGATATTACCTTTCTGTGACGTGTGTTGTAAGCCTTTAGTATCTCACATCACTACTGTCACAGATATTACCTTTCTGTAACGTGTGTTGTAAGCCCTTAGTATCTCACATCACTACAGTCATGGATATTACCTTTTTGTGACGTGTGTTCGTATCTCACATCACTACAGCCATGGATATTACCTTTCTGTGACGTGTGTTCGTATCTGACATCACTACAGTCATGGATATTACCTTTCTTCTTCTTTGAGTGCCTGGTCTGGGGCAGACATCAGGATTATCACTCTCCAATCCTCTCTGTGCACTAACATTTTGCTGATGTTGATATTGCTTATGCTGTTATAATTTACCCTGCTGTTCAGCGTTCCATACATATCTTTCACTATCTCCCACTGCTTCTTTTACTTTGTATTTTCCCCACTTTAGGCTAATTTGTCTATTCCACCTCTTCTATGTCCCATAAATTTTATTTATCTGATGGGTTTCTTTAGTGATCTTGTAAGACATGTAGCTTTCAATACTTTTTCTTCCTCAATACTTTTTCTTCTCTGTTCATGATATTCTCTGCATTCTTCTCAAAAACTAAATCTCCACTGCCACCACTTTATTAACCTAGTCATTACTCACCTCTGCCCTGACATATGTGACTATAATGTTGTAACTTCAGTATTTTGTTCACTCCAACAGGTTCAAATTCAAATGAATCATTCCGACCACCAAGTGTCCCCAGCAGTGATTCTTCCTACCAGTCACAAGCCATGCCGCCCCCTTACATGCAGAACCTTGATGGCAATATGCCTAACCCACATATGAGTGGAGGTGTGATGATGGGTCCAAATAGTATGATGGGAAGTCCAGGCCCCAATTGTGGAATGGGCAGCATGTTGGGAGGCCCTCAAGCCATGGGTCCGTCTGGGATGATTGGGAGTCCAGGGCCCAACATGATGCATGGGCAACAAGGAATGATGCCATCAAATGTTGGAACAGGGAATGTCATAGGCGGTCACATAATGCCAGGTGGGCCTGCAGGCTATGGAAGCCCAATGATGCAGCATGCAGGAGGACCGGGGCCTCAGAGTCAGACACCCTCTAGCAATGCTTGTGGTCCATCCATCCCTTCTCATGGTGTGTCAACAGCGGGACCTATGTCAGCTCCTGGGGACAGTATCAGTGTTCAGGATCCTTTTTCAGATGAGTCAGGCTACCTACAGCAGCGCGGAGGTCCTCTCCAGCCAGCACTCTCTCCACAGTTGGTATCAGTAGCCACTTCCACCCACGCATCTGGATTTCCTGGCATGCAGCAGAGTAGTACAGGAAGTGCCACAATGACGAGTACCTCAAGCCGGTCAACATTAGCTGCTGCATATACAGGCCCAGAGCAACAGGTTGGTGGATTTCCACCAAGTTCCAGCCGACTGAATGATCCATTGTCTGCTAGCGGGGATCATTTTCCATTTGGTCAGCAGTATGAACGACCTGACAGGTTGGTGAGGACATTTCTTGTATATATGGTTTTATTTCTGTTACAGTTTTTGTTGTTTTAGAACAGTGGTTCTCAACCTTTTTTTGTCCGTGCCCCCCCCCCCCCCCCCCCCCACCATATGTTCAGAACATCATTTCCCTCCCCCCTTTCGAATTTCCTCCCTATATAAATATGGAAGCTAAATTTAATAACACATACTAGAACAAGTCTAGACATCTACATAAAACGTGATTTGCTGGTCTTCTTTCGTTATAAAATGAATTTCATTAGGGCGAAAAGTACAGAACTAAAATTTAGAGGGAAAAACAATATTAGGTAACTAGTTCTTGTATTAATGCGATCTATCTCCCCCCCCCAACCCCTGGGGGGGTGTTCCCCACCGGTTGAGAACCAGTGTTTCAGAAGCTGGTGGTGATGAAAGGATTAGAAAACTGGTCTTTCAAATTGGGGAGATCAGAGTTCTCTCATGAGCTCCACATTAGTCATTCTGTTATACCATTTTAGTCTTATATTGCACAAGGAAAAATTAATGAATGTAGTTTATTAGTAATTGTTTGAGACATTCTCCGTGTTTCTGATCCATGCATATTTGACATTAGAGTGAGATATTCTAAGCTTGGTGCTAGATTTACATTCCTTACATTGACTTCCAGTTTCCTAGTGCTGTCTAGGCCCCTCTAGCTCTTGTAGCCTTATTTTAATTTCTGTTTCCCCCAACATTTTTTTCAGTATTGTTACTTATATGTGTATGGTTCCACTTCTTGAAGTGAGGTTTCATCAAGGGAATTTGGGTTATCATTTTCTGGATTTATTCTTATCGTTGTATTTCTCCTATGAATATTTAGAGCTAATTGTTGTGACCTCCCACTACGTATCTTGCATCTGATTTTGTGTGTGAGGCAGGGGGCAGTGTCTTCGGCAAAGCCTAGACTATCAAACTGCTCTGTCTGATGTTGTCTCCATGATCCAGTCTATGTATGGGGAAAAAGGATAAAGGTAACAAAAGATATCCCTTCCGCACTCTTCTTATTTAAGATATATCCATTAGTTTACTGTCTTGAAGAACTCTGCTTTTCATAACCTCCTTTGTTGCTTTTACTCTTCTTATTCTTCTGTGGAATCCCATAGAGCCTCATTAGTTTCCACAGAAGTTTCATATCAATATAATAGTTGCAATGAAAGACATAAATATATCACCAGCACACTGTTTTAACATTACATCTAAAATAATGTAAGCATATTAAAAGGGGCGTTCATTTGAAATCCGCCTGTGCCGCACTGCACGTAATTGCATACGTTGAGCATGATCATGTCATAGTCATGTGATAAGCACTGACCAATGAATAAAAGAGCAAGTGCTTATCATCCCATGATGTATAGGTTCTGTTTCTGACCGTTGAGAAATTGGCCGGGTTGATCCAAAATTCGTCCAAAGAAGATCAAAGAGCGGTGATTCAGTTTTTTTTCACTTGAAGGTTATCGACCGGTGGACATTCATCGAAGAATGCAGGCAGCGTAAGGTAATAAATGTGTGTCGAAGACAACAGTGACAGACTGGGCACGAATGTTTCGGAAAGGATGTCAGTTCACGACAGATCTTCAACGGCCGGGTCAAGCGCATATTGTTGCAACAGAAAAAACCATCACCAAAATTGATGCAGCAGTACAGATGAACCGTTGTCAAAGCATACGCTCGCTAGCGAAAGAATTTGATGCGTCAATTGGGACAATTCAAAAAGTCATTCGTAAGAAACTGCAATATCGGAAGATGTATT
Source organism: Cepaea hortensis (assembly GCA_963921405.1). Lineage (NCBI taxonomy): Eukaryota > Metazoa > Mollusca > Gastropoda > Stylommatophora > Helicidae > Cepaea > Cepaea hortensis. The sequence continues at coordinate 66,409,424 of OY992886.1, forward strand.
CACAGTGGGTATCACGGATGTTGACCGACCACCAAAAAGAGGAATGCATGGGATGGTGTTTGAACCACTTGCTGCGTTACAAAGTGGAGGGTGATGCATTTCTCTTCCGCATGGTGGCAGGCGATGAATCATGGTGTCACCACTTTGAGCCGAGCAGCAAAAGAGAGAGCATGCAATGGAAGCATGCTGGATCACCAAAAGCCAAAAAATTCAAGTTGCAGGTTTCCGCTGGTAAGGTTATGCTGAGCGCATTTTATTTACCATGAAGGGCTATTGTTGGCCGACTTTAAAGAATCTGGTGTCAACAACAACTCTACCCACTACTTGCAAACACTAGGCAAGCTGCAAAAGGCGATCAAGAATAAACGACCCAGCATGCTTTCTCGCGGTGTAATTTTGTTGCATGATAATGCTCGTCTGCATGTCACAAAGATTGTGCAGGAAGCATTAGCAAAGAAGTGGGAAATTCTGCAACATCCAGCCTATAGTCCTGATTTGTCACCATGTGATTTTCATTTGTTCGGCCCTCTAAAAAAAGCTCTCAAGGGGCAACAATTTCACACAGATGCAGACGTAATGAATGTGGTAAACATTTGGTTCAGTGAGCAACCACAATCCTTTTTTGTGGACAGTATTTGCCGCCTACCTAAGCAATGGGATGCTTGCCTGAATGCCTACGGCGACTTCTTCTGACCAACCCATGGTGCATAATTCATTCAAAATGAATGCTTTGTTTAATTTCACCACACCTGTTAATGTTTCTTTCATGCTTTTGTAATAATGCCATTGGAACGGGTTTCAAATGAACACCCCTAATAGTTTTTTCTTTGTCTGTTATAGACATTAGTAAATTTATAAATGTTTAGTCTTTTATCTGTTAACATACTTAACAAAGTCTTCAATTCTGTGTACTCTGTTACTCAGGTTTGATCAGTCCAGTCCTAATATGGGTGTGAGACCCGCTGGCCCTAGTCCTAATATGCCACCATCACAACAGTCCTCTCAACAGCCAGGAGACCGTAGCAGCCCGCAGATGTACCCAGGACCTCGCTTTCCAGGACCTCACCAACCAGTTGGCATAAGACCTCCACAGGGATCTGAACCTACTGGACCATATCCCCAGCAGGGGCCCATATATCAGGGTGCTTACCCAGTACCTCAGTACCCAAACTACCCACAGACAGCTACTGGACCATACCCTGGGCCACGGCCAACAGCAGCTGTAGGTGGACTGTATGGAACTCCTAGCAAGCGGTTTCCAGATGAACATGCAGGTATCTTATTTTTATTTTTGGGGTTGTTGCTAGACTTATTCTTTTCTGTTGTCTTTATACTGTTCTCATACCTATAACTTTTAGCGCTGCTTGATATGTCTGGTCTCTCCACTGGTGCACTTTAGGCCAGTGTTTCCTCCTGATCATACGATCATAGCCTGCCATTAAGAGAGAGAGAGTTGTTCTCTCTCTCCTCTTTCCTCCCCCCCCCCCCCACCCCAAACTACTCCAGTATGTTATGCCAGGTGTTCTACTCTGGACCACAAATTCTCTTGCCATTATAGAATAGATATAAATAGTTAAAATTACATAAATTATAGCTTCTATTTTAATTTTTCCACATTTGTACCTCTAAGACTTCTGATATAAACTTCATCTGGTTTAATTTGTGTTGTTGACTTTTCTTCACATAACTTCAAAAAATTCTCTCTTGGTGTTTTAGGTGATTGTGTGATACGTAAATTTACCTTAATTTGTTTATAATCTTTGACAATTTAGTCTATTGTAGATTTATTAATAATTCTTTGAAACATATACTTAGAGTAAAGTTTTCAGGGTTTCTAGTCATACTGTATTGTTCAGAGCAATAATGTTATTAAATATAGGTAGTCTTATAGTAGATACTATATTTGGGATGTGCAGAATTAGGTATTTACACATACTAGATCACAACTTATGAGGTGTGCAGAGTTAGGTATTTACACATACTAGATCACAACTTATGAGGTGTGCAGAGTTAGGTATTTACACATACTAGATCACAACTTATGAGGTGTGCAGAGTTAGGTATTTACACATACTAGATCACAACTTATGAGGTGTGCAGAGTTAGGTATTTACACATACTAGATCACAACTTATGAGGTGTGCAGAGTTAGGTATTTACACATACTAGATCACAACTTATGAGGTGTGCAGAGTTAGGTATTTACACATACTAGATCACAACTTATGAGGTGTGCAGAGTTAGGTATTTACACATACTAGATCACAACTTATGAGGTGTGCAGAGTTAGGTATTTACACATACTAGATCACAACTTATGAGGTGTGCAGAGTTAGGTATTTACACATACTAGATAACAACTTATGAGGTGTGCAGAGTTAGGTATTTACACATACTAGATCACAACTTATGAGGTGTGCAGAGTTAGGTATTTACACATAGGTCACAACTATAATGGAAGGGGTTATGCCTGGGAAGAGAGAAAGAGGAAGGCCAAAGAGAAGATGGGTGCAGGATGTGGCAGATGATCTCCAGATGGGTGTATCGGACGCGGGGTATCTTACTTATGATCGAGAGGTTTTCCGGAAGGTTGTTATGGGAGCGAGGTACTGCTAAGGACATGCTACTGAATGAATGAATGAGGTCACAACTTATGAGGTGTGCAGAGTTAGGTATTTACACATTCCAGGTCAAAACTTATGAGGTGTGGTTGGCCAGGTCCCTTCCTCATTTCATTTCTTTCCCAGACAGAACATTCTGAAAATTGTCTAGTGCCCATTGTTGTGAGGCTGCGTCCATTGTTGTGAGCTGCACCCATTGTTGTGAGCTGCACCCATTGTTGTGAGCTGCACCCATTGTTGTGAGGCTGCGTCCATTGTTGTGAGCTGCACCCATTGTTGTGAGCTGCACCCATTGTTGTGAGCTGCACCCATTGTTGTGAGCTGCACCCATTGTTGTGAGCTGCACCCATTGTTGTGAGCTGCACCCATTGTTGTGAGCTGCACCCATTGTTGTGAGCTGCACCCATTGTTGTGAGCTGCACCCATTGTTGTGAGGCTGCGTCCATTGTTGTGAGGCTGCGTCCATTGTTGTGAGCTGCACCCATTGTTGTGAGCTGCACCCATTGTTGTGAGCTGCAACCATTGTTGTGAGCTGCACCCATTGTTGTGAGGCTGCGTCCATTGTTGTGAGGCTGCGTCCATTGTTGTGAGCTGCACCCATTGTTGTGAGCTGCACCCATTGTTGTGAGCTGCACCCATTTTTGTGAGCTGCGTCCATTGTTGTGAGGCTGCGTCCATTGTTGTGAGCTGCGTCCATTGTTGTGAGCTGCACCCATTGTTGTGAGCTGCACCCATTGTTGTGAGGCTGCGTCCATTGTTGTGAGCTGCACCCATTGTTGTGAGCTGCACCCATTGTTGTGAGGCTGCGTCCATTGTTGTGAGGCTGCGTCCATTGTTGTGAGCTGCACCCATTGTTGTGAAGCTGGGTCGACCGTAAAGTCACACCTGTTGGGGAACAGCCCTAGCACTGCTGGGGCTTGAATCTGACACTTTGACCAGATTTGACCAAATGTGAATGATAATGTTTACTATACGATTAGCTTTTGCATGCATTTGGATAAGATGAAACTTGCTGTGAAAGTTCAAATGTAATGAAAGGCATATATACTTTACGTGATTCCATTTATTTTGTTGATTATTTTTAGCTAATCCTTACACATGCATTTTGACAAATGAATTATGAGAGTTCTTCAACTCTTTGGTGTTTTTCTTTTAACATTATTCTATCTTTTTCCAATGTGGAGCCTTTCATTCCATCTCATGTTTGACTGACACCTGTTGTTTTCTTGAATTCACATATTCCCCCCTTCAAAATTGTTTATAACCTCTTATTGAACAGCACCAAATCAGTTTGCAGACTGGCCTAATTCAGGCTTGGCAAGTCATGTGAGTTACCCATCGGCACCTCCAGAGAGACAAGCTCCATCACCAGATGGTATGTCTGCAGTACATCTTTTAACTTTGTCTTATCTCTTGATGTTTGTCACTTTATCATTCCGCATTCGTCAGCTGACATTTCCAATTCCAGAGTCTTAAACATCGTTTTATACATACATACAATCTGCTCAAAGCCTGTTCATAATGTATGTGACATTTAGCCACAATAAAATACAATGAACTCACCTGGAGGTCTGAAACACGAATCCTCTTTTAAGTACTCTACTTGAGACTTAACACTTCTCACAGCAGTTCCACCATTATTGGAGCATTTCTGAAAAGCCTGTGGGAATGGAATTCAACGTGGCCGTTGCATTTCACATGTCTTCTCCTGTTGAACCGTGGGGAAATATTTTCTTAAAGAGTCTGAGGTGTGAACAATGAGGATGCAAACGATTGGTCCTGTGTGTGTATCATTAATTTGGCAGCTCCATCATGACAACGCAGCCGCTCATGCTGCCTTAGCTTCCTTGCAAAAGTGTTTGATACCATCCTTACAATTACATTTGTTTGATTATTTAGCATTCTTTCCATTTGTTAGTTACACTACCTAGTCTTGGCACTTCCTCAGCACACACTGAAATATTTGACCAGTGAATTATCATGTGCCATGCCAGTAAGCTTAGGCAGTCATTTTTTGCCATTTCACACAATCTCCAGTCTTGATTCAGGTTTGTCTTCTTCTTTCAATTATGCCATGGGTTTTCAAGTTTATTTTGTCTCACCCTACAAATCTTGACTGTCTGCGTCTAATTTTTCTGATCAAGCTTGTTTTCATTTGCCTAGTAACACTGTACATGCCAGTGAGACTCTTGAATTTTTTAAACCATCCTCTGCTGGCCTTTAAATCACTAAGCACACTAGCACTCGTCTCAGGCATTTTCTTAATGAGATCATCATACAACAGTCTGGCCTTTTCATTTATGATTGCCACCGAAACAATCGCCATCTGTTTTTGATTTAACCAAATTATTAATAACTGTTTGACATCTTCAGTTATTTGCGATCTCGGTTTCATTAGCACCATCATGTCTATCGCTACATTTGCCTTCTTTATTGCTTCCTTTTTCGCTACAATGGAAGTTATCGTGGACAGCGACTTCCCGTACATGCTGCAGATTTTAGCAATCTTAATGCCACTCTCGTATTTTTAAATGATTTCCTTCTTCTTCGAAGGGCTGCTGGCTCTGGAAACATTCTTTGGATCCATGATGGAGCTAACAGGAAAGAGTTAACTTATTAGCAAGTGATGCTCACACAACAGGAAACAACACCAAACTGAGCAGATGAAAGCGTGGGTCCCTTTGCTTTCACAAAATTAGCAGTGAGGTCCCATGGCACGTTGACAAAATCCATGGCAACCAATTAAAACTGAGGCACATTTTTCACGGAAAATATCGACAAAAACCAAGGTTTTACTGTATTCATGTAGATAAAGATGCCTAGGAAAATCACAGAGCATGACCGAGAATGTAACACAAGACCACAGATTATAACAGAGAATGTAACACAAGGCCGCCACAGACTATTTGAAAACAGATTCATGACAGCGACTGGCAGTAGCTAAAGAACTGGAACACCAAAACTAGCATTGCAGCTTCAAGAAATGGTAGCTGTTAAACATGTCCCTAAGTCTGAAGTCAAGGTATGCCTATATATCACAAGGCATACTTTAGAATTAGGTTATAGTTAGATTTAAAGAAAAAAAACACCAGTAAAATTCTTTTATCGTCTGTTACAATGTATAGAATACACATGTATTAGGCTAGAAAAATACGTGACGCCACTTAAAATATTTACCCGGCGCCTGAATTTGCATGTTTTCTTAGCCTGTATTTGCAAAAAAATGAAAATATTTTTGCTTGTCCTGCTACAGATCGAATTCGTGATGGAGGGCAGTGGTCACCCATGCAGAGATCTAGAATGTCACAGAGTGGGCCAGGATACTTGTCACCTGCCCCGTCTTCAACCCCACCCATTGTTGGTCAATATGGTCGACCAGTGACACATGTTGGCTCCCCTCAGACTAGAGAGACATCTAGAATTCCAACTACAAAAGTCCCAGTAAGATTTTAACCTTATTTGTTCATTGTCTTATGGTCTGTATGAATTCAATTGAGATACCATTGAAGTGTAGCTTTTGAAACAAGTAAAATAACATTTGGCATGTTGAATGAAGATATTTTAAGCACTTGTATATTTGAATTGGGAACTGCGCAAGTGCAGTGGCTGGTACTCTTCTGGTGGTCGTGAGTTTGAATCTCCATTGAGGTGGAGTTTAGAAAACGGACCTGAGGTCCCAACTCTACCCAACCTAAAATGGGCAGCTGGGAAGTAAAGGCGGCCAGTGTGGTGTTGACTGCATCACCTGTTGAATCAATTGGTCTGTACAAATGTGGAGCTAGCACTATATACCTGATCTAGTCCAGGTGTGTCACATGGTTATTTACCTTGACCTGTGATATTCCAACAGCTATTTCATAGATAAATATGTATCTTGTCTCATGTTTCAGTTGCTTCTGCACAATTGATCTTTTCCAATGTTACTTTGTTATATGAGTGATCCAGTATCTTCGTTTAAAAAAAATTTTTTTTTTAAAGGGTGGTTGTATGTTAGTAACAAAAAGAGGAGAGGAGTGGAGAGAGATTGGATTATTTCATGCACTCTGTGACATTTCAAAACATTCACCACTTTCTAATGTTTGTGACCTGGTTTTTAAAAATAAAGTTATATTGTTGTTTCCAGTGCCCAGTGGGTATATTGTTAGTATACATCATAACTAAAATTCTGTTCTCTGGAATAGCTTTTGGCTAGATATATCTGTTTGATAGAAATTGCTGATAGAAAAGTGACACTGTTCATGTTTCTGTTGAGTTAGACTTTTTTAAAATGGGACATGCATATTGTATATTGTTTTTACCCAGGTTTTATGGCTTCCAATAATTTTCTCTCTCTCTCTCTCGCTCTCTCTCTCTCTCTCTCTCTCTCTCGCTCTATCTCTCGCTCTCTCTCTCTCTCTCTCTCTCTCTCTCTCTCTCTCTCTCTCTCTCTCTCTCTCTCTCTCTCTCTCTCTCTCTCTCTCTCTCTCTCTCTCTCTCTCTCTCTCTCTCTCTCTCTCTCTCTCTCTCTCTCTCTCTCTCTCTCTCTCTCTCTCTCACACACGCACGCGCACCACACACATACACAAAATGTAGTGTATCAGTTTTGAGGTATTGATTGTTAGATATCTTTTATTATTGTTGTGAAAGTACTATGGTGTAGCTATTTGTTTGTTTAATAGTATAGACTCTCCACTTTTCTGCTAAAACTGCTATTTTCGGCCTGTTCTTAATTTTCTTCACATTAGCGAACGATAGCTTTAAGGAAGTGGGAATTAAACTAGACTTGACATTTATTATCTTCAGGCTATTTTTGTCAGAAAAAAAAACTTGTGAAAATCTTACATACAATATAGCTACAAATTGCCTATGGAAATAGTAAAATACTTTGTTATATACATGTGGAAGTGTTGAAGATATTATTTTAGGCCCGTTTTATAGATGAAATACCTCTAGAGATTTATATAAGTAGAGACTGAATCAGGTATAATGATTTTAGGAAACAAGTTGATCTAATACCCGTTCATCTAAAGACAGCCAGCAAAATGGTTTTTCACCAACAGCTATTTCCCCACAAAAAGCATTAACGATCAGATACATTGTAAAAAATAAAAAAGAAAGACTGCTATAGCAAAAGATGAATGAGTCTTCATATATTCTATGTCAAGGGTAAGGTGGGGCAACCCGCCCTTTTCTTTGTCCACACCTGTCCTGTCCAGAAAATGCTCAGATATATATTTTATGAGACTGTACTGAAGGGTTTACTGATAAGGGAAATGGTCATTCCTGTAACTGCTAGAAATTGAACACTGGACGGTGAGGGGGTAATTATGGTGTCCGCTGAGGCTAGGAAGGTACTAGGTTTAATCTTCCACATGGCTGGAAATTTTCCCAAGAACTACTGGTATCTAATGATATCAGATGTTCCTCTTATCTCTTTTGTAATGATATTGGATACCTAGCCATCTTGGAAAAGGTTGGAAAGCAGGAGGTCCTGTGTGCAAGTTATGCACATTAACTATTCCACGGCAGTTGAAAATCACAAAGAGTAGGGTAAAAGGCCACATCCCTGGCAATAAATTGTTAGGAAAGAAAACCTACCCACGGGTAGATAAGAGTCCGTTAACTTGGATGGAATCTGTCTAGATGAAGCTAACCTTACACGTTAGACAAACTACATTACCCTCGAAAGAGGAACAAATAACAAAACTGGCCCACTGCAGTCAGGTAAATAGTGTCTCATCATGTGACACAAGATTAAGCAAATCATCAAATAATCCTCCATGCTACTGCCCTTAGATAAACTGATAAAGTTGCAAATTTTAGTTTCCTGTATTAATATAAAGTTTGTGTATCACTTTGACTTCAGTAATATTTTTACTGTGAGAGCACTATGAATTTTTTTTTAACATCCTCCTCCTATCATAGCTGATATTGAGATATACATTTATCATAGAAGCCAGTGTATCATTTCAGTGTATACTCTTTAATCATTTGACTATTGTTTTTCTTCAGATCAGTGTCTTTGGGTTTATATCTACCTAACTTGTAGGTCTGACCTGTTCCCCCTGGATGCTGAGTACATCCACAACGCAGTCCTTTTACCATATAATGCTTTTCTCTTTTGTGAGATAATCATTTGTTGGTGACAATCTTAACCAAAGCCACAGCAGTCTGAGCTGAAATTGTGTCTCAACATTGTTAGATCTCTGCTGTTTGGTGACATATTGTTTCTTGCCTTCAATAGATTTCTGTTGTTTCATGAAATAAACATATCTCTTGTTTTGTGCGTGGAATTAATGCTGTTTCTTACATAGGGTTAAGTTAACTTTGGTTCTTGTATAGTTCATTTCTGCTGTGTAATATAATAATCATTGTTTCTGGCATAAAAAGACCTTTTTTTGATAGCCTAAACACTGTTTTTTGCCTAAAACGTATCTGTCAAAGTGAAATAGTTTTATGCTCTTGTCATCACCATGTAATTAAAAATCAGGTAAGGTAAAGATAGTAACAAGATAAATACGGCCATCTTGCCGTGATGTGCTAAGCCTGCACATATGCCAGGACACAACATAATGAGATGGGGCAGCCTGCTCCCTTCCTCATTGCTTTTATGTCCCAGATATTTCCTACAAGAAAATGATCCAGTACCTACTTCGTGAGGCAGAGTGAACCTCCAAGCCGTACTGTGTTGTGTCACTGATAGGGAGGTAAACCCAACCACGGTCTTGGTAAGAAAGACTAATCTCAACGCCATTGTCCCCCCAATGAAAATAATTAGTTGTTAATATAAAGTAGTATGAATATAAAGTAGTATTATTTTACCCTCTCTTATAATAATTAGCAGGTTTAAAAGTGCTAAATTAATGTCTTGGTGTTAATATTGAGTGGCCATTGGTCTTTGGTAGTTTTCCGTGAGCTAGACAGTTGTCTTTGTGTTTAACATCCATGAAAGCTGTATCTCCTCTTGGTGGGTTGGAAGTATGCTCTTAATGACATTTTTGTATAAATAAAAATTCAGCACTTTTTTTTTTGTAATCTACTGTCGTATGTACCCTCACATGCACAGTTACTGAATTAAAGTTTTTCCCCCCATTTCAAGCCTGCGTATGGAGGTCTACCAGCCACATCTTTGACAAAGAAGGAGGTGACCTTTCCTCCCGACTGTGTGGAAAGTGTACACATATCCACCACTAAGAGGAAGAAACTGACCAGCAAAGATATTGGTAAATAGTTAACAGTTGTGTATGACTGCAAGCTCTACCAATAGATTGTTAGTCTTACAGTTAAGCTTTACTTACTTGAGTAGTGGGTGAGAAAGTTTTCTTGAAATTAAGAAGTAAAACTTTTTTGTCAGATTATGTTTTATTATGTAACTTGACAAAGTTCTTTAAATTGTAAGTGAGACAGTTTGTCACAAATAGTAAATGTTTTAACTGTGATAGTTATGGTAGATTTTGATGCTTTATGTTCATGGCCGAGTTGTTTTATGGTTATTCTTTGTCATTTCCAGCACCCTTTGAACCCTGGCGACTGATGTTGTCCCTCAAGAGTGGACTGTTGGCAGAGAGCACATGGGCTCTGGACACGCTGAACATTCTTCTGTATGATGATAGTACCTATGGCTACTTCGGCTTGAACACACTACCTGGTCTACTGGAGGTGCTGTCGGAGCACTTGCGACACTGCCTCATGCAGATGTTCAAAGAGTTTCAGGATCTAGAAGGTCTTTCACACAAGCCGAGGAATCAGAAAGTGCTGGAACATGAGTCGTCACATTTATTGAAATCGCAGAATCAGGAGTCTGAAGAAGTGAAGGATAAGTTGCTGTTTCATTTGTCAGGTTCCAACTACACCATGCTCTCACGGAAAGGTTTACCTGTCAAAATCGACCAGAACCCAACAGACAGCTGCGTTCTAGAATTCAAAGACTGGGATATTTTCTCAAATTTTGACTCCAAACCAGACTATTGGGTATCCGGTCATGGAGATATTACGCATCATATTCTGACACATCTAGAAAGTGACAACTCCAGCAAATTTCTTTCAGGGCAGTTTAGAAGAAAACGAACCAGAGAACAAAGTATCGCCATGGACAAGTTATCTCAAAATTGTAGCCATTCTGAAGAAGCGTGTGAAAGTGTTACCACAAAAGAAGTATCACACTGTGAAAGCAAACTGTTTGCTGATAGTTGTAAGGAGGAGATAGAAATGACTGATCTGAATAGTGTGGTTAAGGAATCTAGGTCATTGACTGTTGAAAATGCTGGACTGACACATTGTGAAAACAAAACTGGTGCTGAACTACACAAAACTGCTAGAGATACTTTAAACTCTGCGGCTAATCATTCCAACTTGTGCAATGGTGATAAAATATGTGGGGAGAAGACACCCCTCAACAGTGATTGTAATTTTATAAAAAATGAACCTTCAATCTTGACTGAATCTGACATTCAAAACCAGGCTGATGTAAAGAATGAACAATTAAAGTTGAATTTGAAAGACCGAGAAAACAGGGGAGAAGTGGAAAATGTGAATGTTGAACATATTGTAATAGAAAAAGTGAATCTATTTAAGTATACTGAAAAATGTGATAATAATGTTGATGGTATTGAAGTGAAAACTGAGGAAGGAGAGGTTAGTCATTCTGGTAGTTCAAAGCCATGCGAAAATGGGGACATTGAGCAGCCAAAACTATCGCCCATAGCTAACCACCTGAACTCAGACAACTCTCTGTTGAACGACAGTGAAGTTAAAAACTCCAGTGAAACACCAGTACAGCAGGCAGCTAGTATGGAAAATGACAACTGCAGTAATAGTTCTCCTCCGGTGCTGAAAGCTGAGTGTTTAGATAGCGATGAAGATATGACCCAAGGCAGCAGTGAGCCCATGAACATCTCAGTGGATGACCGCAGTGCTGAACTCGGCATGGAAACAGACACCAGTGCTGCGATAGGCGTTTCTTGTGTTGATCAAACATATGGGGAAATTGAGAGAACTGTTGGTCAGGAGGAGAAGATCAACACTGAGCAAGTGTTGCATAATTGTTGCAGTACAACATTACTGACAGTTGGTTGCTCTAGTGATGCACTTGTAACTGTTAATGCGAGCTGTGTGTCCGAAAGTGAAGAATTATCTGCCAGCATAGTGGCTGAATTGGTACGGCAGGATGAGAGCATGGAGGAGGAAGCATTCCAGAGAGATGATCCTCCTCTGTGTGTCACCCCAGAAAGCCGAGATGAGCTGGGCCGTCGATGTGTATGCATATCCAATATTATTCGCTCTCTGTCATGTGTTCCTGGAAACGAGGCTCGTATTTCTAGACACCCAGGCATTATGAGAGTTCTTGGACGATTACTTCTGCTCCATCACAGACACCCAGCCAAGCTGCCACGCAAGAAGCTGCCATGTGGGGATGAGGAGGAAGAAAGAGAAGAGCCTCCTCGTATTTATGATGATGAGCATTGGTGGTGGGACTATCTTGATCAGCTTCGAGAGAACACATTGGTTACATTAGCTAACATATGTGGTGATCTCAACCTGGGAAACTTTTCGGAACAGGTCTGCTACCCCCTCATAGAAGGTCTTCTTCACTGGGTCATCTGTCCAGCCTCGGTAGCCAGAGACCCGCTTCCTACTCTTCCTCCAGGATCTGTACTCTCTCCACAAAGACTTGTTTTAGAGGCTCTTTGCAAACTGTGTATTCATGAGATTAATGTTGATCTCGTACTGGCCACAGGGCCTGTTAAGAGGATCATTGACCTTTTTAATGTGCTGGTCCATCTGTTGGCTGACCGCAGTCATCAGATCACTCGAGAATTTTCGGTGGTGCTTTTGTCCCTATTGGTCACGGGTGAATCGAGTGCGGCTAGAATAGTAGCTCTTCAGCACCCATCAGTATCTCTCCTGGTAGACTTTCTGGAAATTGCGGAACAAAATGCGCTGACTGTTGTTAATCAGCAGGGACTGGAAGTTTTGCAGAGCAATCCAGAAATAATGGGAACATCGCTAGACATGCTAAGAAGAGCTGCCACGATCCTGCTCAACATGGCACGTGTTCCAGACAACCGCAAGATGTTCATACACCAGCAAAGTCGGCTTTTGAACTTAGTCATGTCTCAGATCTTGGATCAGAGCGTGTCCAGCACGCTATCTGAGGTTTTGTTTGAGTGCTCTCAATGTTCATGACATCAGTGTACAAATAGCACAATTTGCCCATCTGCTGCTGAAATACAATCTGCGAGCATCGAGCCAAAATGTCTGTGGTGTTCTACTCATACATGGTGATCTGCATTGAGTTTCATACCTGAGGTTTATGATATTATTCGGTCATGATTTGAGGAATATATTACGTCGCTTGTAACTGTTCATTTTCTAGGATATTCAAGAATCACTTAAATATTTCTAAAAGTTGCCAGTTTTACTTGTGTCTGGCAAGAGCATTTCATGTTTGTTTGTATCTGTGTTTGTATGACTAAATATTGCACTTGTCCGTGATAACAATTTTGGGATATCTAAGTACACAATTTGTATGTTAAAGAATATCAATTGTCTATTACGGCCTAAATAATTATTGGACTTTTAAGAAGTCCAAACATGTTTCTGTATGTTATAAATATGTTTATATTTCCACACAGAGCTATATTTGAATAGCTCTTTAATAAGACTGTAAATAACCTATATATATATATATATTATATATGTTGTTTAGAATAGGGGTCTGTTAACCCGAACACACAGGCACATACTGAGAAATACATGTGTATTGTTGAATGTCGTGTTTTGAATGAATACCATGTGTGAACAATATTTCGTCTTTGAATTTAATTAAAGTTGTTGATTTTTTATTCATTTCACATTTGATATATCACTGCCTGAAAAGAACTGGAAAAAAATGTATTTGCTCAAACTTGTTCCTTTGTGTTTAAAATAAAATGTTATTTAATTGTTCTTTGATAAAAGATTGCAATTGTGTATTTTAACTATTGCTCATTAGAATCACACTATGAGATTTTGCTCTGTATAGATAACTCGGAACTGCTGTAGAGGTTATATTTTAAAGCATATTGACACAGGTCTATTTGTACGTTTGTTTAATTAAATGTTCAAATATTAACTTGATGCTGTAAAGAAAATAATGTTGAACTGTTTTGTCACCACATGAATATTCCAACATGTTTGTGGTGAGTTGCAGAGCTAGAATTATGAACGGCTGACAGTTTGCAGAAACTTCACTTCGGGCTTCAGGCCTGATTTGAGACATGATATAAAAACTGGCGGAGGATCCACAACTGGAGAAGCTGATTTAAGTGGATAGAGAGTATAGGATCTGAACACTCAGTAAATAAATACATTTTTTGCATATCCTTTACAGGACATCGCTGTCAACATCAGCATCTTTCAGCTGATTGTTGATTTCTTAGCAAGATTACGCTCAGTAGTTTGCCATTTCTTTCTGAGCGACCAGCTCCATACTCTCTCATAAGTCACTGGCGTGACTCGAACCGCTTCCAATTCTCGTGAGCTCAAGTCAACCACGAGAGTATTCGGGGTTACGGAGAAAGCTGCTAACCCCTCTACCAGAGAGACCGGTGAACACACAATACTTAGGGGAAAATATAGGCAGGTGTTTAATGAGACTGCCATCAACATTTGAACTCTTTATTCGCTACTGAAGAAGGGGATAGAACATTAGTAGGAATGTCCAAAGTGCAGTGATGTTGTTTCTTAAACTGTTACATGAGACCCGGTCAAGCCTGTAGGTTAGTGCATCCAATGTTCACAGGTATTTCTCTTATTTGCCTTTTCATGACCTTTGATAGTCTCTACCTGCAAGGTAGTAAGAGTGTCTCTGCTAGTCTAGTCCTAATACCATGGCCTGTCAGATGTGATGTCTGATGTAGCTCTAAGGATTATGGAGAGAAAAAAGCAAGCTTTTCTGCCACTGCAGGGCAGAGAAATAGGATAATGGAAATATTGATTCCACAAAATGAAATTCTCTTGGATATTTGAGGAAGATAGTCATTAGCAACAGTCACAATAATCTTTTAGCCATCAGGTTTTGTATTTCACCACAATAATCTGTCAGTATAATTTCTTATTTATTAATATTTTATTTTTTAAAGACACATATATTTGTATGTCATTTCAGGAGCGTTCCACACGAACTGTTACCTTTTTTTTTTGGTCAGACATACCATTGTGAGGACCTAGTGTTTCTATAATGGATATTCATGCAATTTTGTTTTAAAATCCAGTTTTCCATAGTTGGATAGTGGGTTTATGCCTCATTTGAGGATAGATGGTTTTCTGTCCCTATTCACGTACATTTCTGGGGTTAACTCGAGTCTCATTAAATTGGTACCAGATACTCACGAGTTCTTCTTTGTACAGTATGAGACATCAAACTGAATATATTTATAGAAAGCAGTAGTCAACTTCAGATTGTCAACATCTCTGCAGTTATTTTCTTCAAATGTTAGGCCAGAATAATTTTGTGTGTTTTGCATATGTTGGACACTTGCAGCGAATGTTTAGTCCTTATTTGATCAATTTCAATTATATTCATCAGTATCTTTTATCTCTGTGAACCTGAAGATTGCTACCTTTTTTACTTCATTCAAGCTGGTAATATGCATCATCTCTCTGGTCACCTGGTGCTGCGATTCCCACTTGGTTGGTTCTCTGTTTTTTTATAAACCCCTTGGTCTCATCATGGGTTATTGTTAATCGACAGATCATCTTCGCTGCACATAGAAAATTAAGTTCATTAGTGATTGAATCACTTTCTCAGTATATCACTCAACGTTTAGTGGCTGCAGGCACCAATTCT
This sequence comes from Cepaea hortensis, assembly GCA_963921405.1. Classification (NCBI taxonomy): domain Eukaryota; kingdom Metazoa; phylum Mollusca; class Gastropoda; order Stylommatophora; family Helicidae; genus Cepaea; species Cepaea hortensis. The sequence continues at coordinate 66,424,853 of OY992886.1, forward strand.
GTGTGGTTTTACTACTATGCTTTGGCCCCATGCATAGCCCTCTTAGCTTAACCCCCCCTCCCCCCCTCCCCCCCTCTTCTTTTTTTGCTCGCTCGTTTTGAACTCAAGCGTAGTCCATACACACTATTTATAGTGTTGATGGACTGAATTTTGCGTGTGGATTAGCTTTCCCTATTAACAGTGTCCCTCGCCATCAGGCGAACACACTCCGACTTCAGAGGTACTTGTAATTTATGTCCCCAAGTCAAGGATGACAGGTCAACATTTTAGTCCAGCTGTCCGGTGTAGGGGTTGAACCCCTAACCTCGGCATCAGCACACCAGATGTTTAAGAACACATTTTCTTATCCATTCGATCATGAGGACCTGCCTTAACCCCTTTTGACTTGATGTCCTTGCAGTCTAGATAGAGTTGCAGATTCAGTCATCACTTATTCATTTCTTCACTCTTCACCCTGCCTCTCTGAGGGCATTCAGTATAACAACCCTGTCCATTGTTTGTCTGTGTTCCAGGCTGAGCAATTCTATTCTTTTTGGCATTTTCCCTCTTTATCATAGGGCAGTATTTATTTGGCCAAGCCCTTTCTACCTCATTGTTCCATGAGAGAAAGGGGTTGTTCCCAGCATTCCCTACTGCTGTGTTGGATATCTGCACTTATTTTATCCACCACATCCTATCTTGTGCTCTCATATTTGAAAGGCTACCCCATTTTCTTGTGCTTTCTTCACCATATGCTACAGGAGTGGTGGCACTGCCATGTTGTCCCAGGGCACCCCACCGCATAATGCATTGAGTGGAGGGGAAACCAATGCCACGTCAATAGTACTGTCCTCATCCCCTACTGGGCTTGCTATTCTGATGACACAGCCACTGTTGGTGCAGTTCTATGGAGTTCGAGCACCTCATCAAGTTTCTCCGCTTGTGTGTTGGAAGAAATATTTCCCCATGATCTTGCGTGTAGCGTTGAAATCACAATAGAAAATATTACTCCGATGGCATAATTTCATTAAGATACTGTCACCTCTAGGAGACTACTTTCGCATTGCAGGCATAAACATTGACTAAATTGGAATAAAATAGAAAGTAAACTGGCATTGAGAAAATACCTATGCATATCTACATTAAAACATTCTCTGCACTAATAAAATAAATATGTACTCATGCAGTATAATGCTTCATTGATGAACACTTTTCTTCATTGCTGCTGTTTTGAATAAAAGTTAGCATTTTGATGCTGTTTGTAGAATACATAGTCTCCCCATTGGGTACCTCAACCGCTTATTGACTGACCATGCAATTGCAAATGCTTCATGTTTCGGTGTTAAAAATTTCATCTCTGGTGATGAGAGTTTTCTGCTGACATTTTAACACAAGGTGCATGAAACCATTGTGCTCTTGCTTCAGACATCCACCAGTTCCTGTTAAAGACAATCAACACAGAGTAACTGGTAAATCAGGTTTGGACAGATTACAATGGAGTGACTAGAAATTAACTTGTAATATTCTTGAGTGATTTCCCCATATTCTGGTGTTCATATGGCTCTGTTTGGTCTGCCCTTCTGTTTCAACTCTGACAACACCAGTATAATAGGTGGGAGAAAAGATGCTCATGGATTTGTAAGAGAAGCTTGCTAGCACAATAAATTTATTTCATAGTTTTATGTCTCTGAACGTCTAAACATGTCTTGACTTTTCTTTTCTCTGGTTTGTGTGGCTCACTATCAGTGACATGTCCAGGAAAAAATTTCTTTATATTTGAAATTTAGGTGGCTTAACAGAGTATGTTGTCTCAGGCTCTCAAACAGGCTGTAACCCTACAGCTTGATCTGCCAGGTTTTTGCTGTAAAGGCAAATGTCATTGATGTAATTTATAATGTCCTTACATCCCTGCAAAATTGTCTTCACCATCTTAACAAAAGTCACTGGTGAATTAACCAGGTGAAACGGCACAGACTTCCATTGGAATCCTATTTGGTGGTGGCATAAAGTCATAAACTGTTAATGGTTTGCCAGTTTCGTTCAGGATGTTTGTCAGTGCGAAGACTGGCTTACTAAAATACTTTACAGATACTATCTACATCAGTCAGGCTTGTGAACCTTGGTTTCAGGGTAAACAATAGTGACACTGTTTAGCCTTCTAAAATTAATATACATAATATTAATTTATATTCTTTTTATTATTACCAACACCATTAGAAATAAGTCTGGAGATTCTAATGTAAAAAATCTCCCAATTGTTCAGTAACGCTTTCACTGTCACTCTATCCACAGTTAATCTGTAATGATGTGGGATAGGGTGTGGTTGAACTCTTTTATCTTCAGTTAACTTGATGTCCTGAGTCATCAAGACCATCTTACCTTGTGCGTTAGTTAGGACATCAAAATATTTTTCAAACAGATTGAGGAGTCTAGTCTGTATCTTTTCTGTTGTGATTGTCACATTTTCCTATGCCTATGTCTGTTTCAGAGAAACTAACAAAAAAACTACATTATTAACAAGTCATCTTCAACAATTACATAAGAGGTAGCAGTATGTTGTATATCAACATCAGTGATTGATTCTGTCGCTGGCTTTGGGATGGTGGTCTACATGCGACTTGCTCAAGTCCTGTTCTAATGCCCACCTTCTGAGATCCCCATATATAGTATCATATATGTTTACATTCAGCATCTCTCTCTCTCTCTCTCTCTCTCTCTCTCTCTCTCGTTCTTTGGCTCGATATGATTGTGTACTTTCTCTTATGTGTGTTAGCTTCTTTCAGTGACACCCTGTGGTGAAAGTGTTCCCTGTAGTTGCTGCCTCATTTCCTGCAATAACACAGTGCAGAAATCCCCTGCAATGTCCAGTGTATTGTTGGCAGACCTTTAAAGCTGGTGAAATAATACAGAGCAGCTGCCCAATTCTGTGTTATTAGCACCCATTGACAAGCATCAGTATATGCGATAATACAAACTAATATTACTGGATAATACAAACCTAACTGCCATATTGTTTTGGAACCAAGTTAGATGTATCTGATGCTGGAACCAGGATGATCAGTTTGACTCAAGTCAAGCTAGTGTTGAACTATAACCCATGCTGTGAAACTGTTGGGACCCATATATGGCTAGCTGATTTGTATAATAACCTTCCTTTTGACATCTGCGCTCAAGGCAGCCGCCTAGCTGGCCTAGTAAAGAACCTAACCCTGAGTGGAATGTGTATAAGCAAAGCAGAATTGTGTAGTCACAGGTCAGGCTTACATGGTGTCTCACATTTCAGGTTGGTTGGTATGTTCATCTGCTAGAGAGTTTTTAATGATGCATTCTTTTCCCCGCTAATCACTGGTATCATGAAGGCTAATAGACTGCAATGGCTGGGGCATATAGAAAGAATGGAAGATAATAGGGAAACAAAACTCGCTTACACTCAGGAAATAAATGACCGTAGGCCCCCGAGGTAGACAAGAAGATGGTGGAGAGATAATATACATACAGACCTACAAGCACTTGGAGTCGGCGACTGGCAAGAGAAGGACAACCAGAGAGACGAATGGAGATGGCTTGTATCTGCAGCAAGGAACCTCAATGGCTTGGAATGCTGAAGAAGAAGAAGATTCTTGTTTCTTTAACTTTTTATTTTTATTTATTTATTTACTTTTTAAATTTCTTACGCTATCTCAAACACTGTTAGTCTTTATGCTTTTATAATGTAATGTAATTTGAAAATCTTTTCATGCTCAGATCCGCTGTTTTAATAAATCCCATCCATATTAGTGTTGGAGGGAAGGAAGAGAAATGTGTCCAGACAATGTAAAATGGTGTTCTGCTTTGTAAAATCTATCAAGTCATTGCCTTTATAAGTGATCTGACATGTTTTTGTGATTGAAACGTACGTGAAAATATCTTGTCATCAGTTGCTGATGTCTGAAAGACTTTGTTGGCATGCTTGCTGTGAATCAAGTTGTAACTGATTATCAGGGCGTTTAGAAGACAATATTTCAGTCACATTGGAAGCATTGCTTCTGTGGTGTATAGGATTCTTTGTTTGTTTGTTGTTCTTTTTTAAATAAATATTCTGTTGTCGTTTGTATCTATGGTACATTTTTTTCATGTTTTCAGGCCCTTTTTGTTAATGTTTTTAAAGACATGCCAATTACGTTGCTGTCTTGAGTTACACAGTTGTACATTTTATTCTGCAGATGTATGTATCAAAGCATAATGCATTTGTTTTTTGTTTATAGTTGTGTACATTTGTAATAATTTGTACAGGTAAATATGTTGTTTTGCAGGGTTGCTTTGGCTTTTAAGTCACACATTTTTGTTTTATTTGTTTGTTGTTATTTTTTTTTTTTAAATCAAGGAATGAACGAACTGTTAAGTAAGATTGTTGAATGATTGTTGAATTATTATCTATCTGTGTGACACTCGCATAACCATTAATCTGCGCTGCAGTGGTATGGTTTACTTTGAAATATTGAAGTGAGGATCGTGTTTACATTTGTACAATACAGTATTGCACTTTAATTGAATGTGGAAGATGGCTTAGTTACTTACACATTGTTCTAAATGCTGGCAAGGTGATGATCTGGCTGGAGCAAAGTGGTGCTGTTCTCTTCTTGTGTTACACATTGTTCTAAATGCCAGCTAGATAATGATCTGGCAGGCAGGGGCACAGTGATTGTGTTTATTTCTTCTTCTTTTACACATTGTTCTGAATGCCATCAAGATGATGATCTGGCTGGCTGGAGTAAAGTGACGTTTATTTCTTCTTTTGTGCTCTTAGTGTTAAATTGTGCAGGTCAGTCATTTGTTGTATATAACAGAAAGAAATGACGTCATCAGGATCTCATAAATTGGTAGGTTTACATGATTGCGCCCAGACTCTGAGATTGTTTATTATCAGTATATGTGTCAGCGGTCATGTATAAGGGGTATGCAGGCACTGAGATCTGTCCTTGTTTGAATATGCTTTGTGGTACTTTGTGTGCTTTGTGGTGTGCCCCTGTCAAATTACAATGGACTGTTTCTGGAGTCTATATTTTCTGTTATGGCTACGATGGTCAGTTAATTTTATATGTAAATACTGCAAGAGATTTGTCAGTTTATGTATCTGTCACGTCCACTTTTATTGAATAAATTTTGTGAATCTGCATTCCTGCTTTCTGCACGTGTGTTCTCTAGGCTAGTAGTGACTGATCGTATCATTTTAGTATGGTAATTATCAGACTTGAGATCTGTTGTTGCCGACTCAAAATAGCATTTACTAAATGAAATGAGGATGCTGCAGTTGCGTATTGGCTAGACACTCGGCTGCTGGTCCAATGGTCATGGGATTGAATCTGTATCGGGTGGATTTTTAACATTGACCTGAGCTCCAGGGTTGACCCAGTCTACATGGGCACCAGGAAATGTTGTGGGAAGTAAAGGCGGCAGCTGTGAGGTACTGGCCACAAAAAAACGAGTGCCAGTTGGTCTATACAAAATGTGGATCCAGTACCATCTGCCCAATGCATCTTATGGTGTCTAACAGGTTTCTTTACTTAAAACAAAATAAATAAAATGACTTGGGCATATATATATATATATATATATATATATATATATATATATATATATATATATATATATATATATATATATATATATATACACACACACACACACACACACACACACATGTGTGAAGAGTGCAAAGAAACCGTGCCAAATGTCCTCTAAGACTATTGACATTGAATCACAGTGAATGGTAACACATGGTGCCACACATTTTCCCAGCCCAAAACCTGGGCATATCTGTTCACAGAAGAGACCAAGAGAGATAACTGATTTCATCAGTGCCAGGGAAAGGAGAGCTGTAGATCAGAGCAAACAAAGATGATGACTAAAACTCTGGCCATGTATTCAGTGTGTGCAGTTGTAAACAGTTGTTTTCCCTGGCAACATTTGCTGTGTGTCCAACATGTACATAAAAGAAAATTGTTTGACGTCCAACAAGTACATAAGAAACCACTGTTTCGGTCTGCATCGGCTCCCATTGTGGGCAAAGTCTGTGGAGGTTGACTGCTGCTTTCTTTAAATATATTCATGTTGATATTCGAAGGTGTACGGGGACATTTTTCCCGGCAAATTGTGCCTGAGTTCATGAAATACATTTACTGGTGGTGGAAAGTGAACACAAAATGTTGCTGATGAAGCATGACTACATGAAAGCATTTGTGTAGTGCTTAAATAGATTGTAATCACGCTGGCAAAGTGGTAAGTGCACTGGCTTTACCAGCACGAATCACGCTGGCAAAGTGGTAAGTGCACTGGCTTTACCAGCACGGCGGTCTAGGTTTTGTATCTAAGTTGGAATATATTTGGGCTACTAATTGCTTCTTTCAGGTTTTTCCGCTTTGTAAAATGAGTACCTGAGATGTCTCCGAGACAGAACCTGGCTTCGTAATTACCGATCTAATATATGTAGAAGACAATCACACCATGACCCAGGGCTGTATTTATCATGTGAATGTTGAACTTAAATATTTCAGTGATTGAATACGGCCAGAGGTTACTGATAATATCACAGTCACTGGAGAAGCTGTAGTGCTTGCAAAGTGATCATCAATTATTTTGTGCTGTACAAGAGCTAGCAGAAAGTGAGCAAAAGTTACAGAAACTAGTGGAACAAGTTAAGCAGGCATATGCAGAATGTGGCTTAGATATGAACATCCCAAAAATGAAAACTATGATAATTAGCAGTGGAAAGAGGAGGTCATTAATGAGCATCACAGTAAATGGGGAGACACTAGAACAAGTAACAAGTTTCTCCTATCTTGATGATGGCAGAAGTGAAATAGAAATCAAGAAGCGAATAGGAATGGCCAGAAATGCTTTCAACATCATGAAATCAGTATTAGCATATAGAGAGATTAACAATGCATTAAAAATGAGAATTGTCAAATGTTATGTATATTCGACAATACTGTATGGTGCAGAAGCCTAGATAATGAACAAGCAATTAGAAATTCAAATAGAGGCCCTGGAGATGTGGATATACAGAAGAATATGTTGTATTTCATGGACAAAAAAATAGTCAAACACAGAGGCTCTAGAAAAACTGGGAATTCATGAAAGAAATACAAAAGAGGCAAGTGAAATTTTATTTCACATTTAAAAAATATAACACACATGTTTTTTAAAAACCATACTGGTGGGTACGGCTGAAGGCAAGCCAACAAGAGGTAGATAAACGATACAATGTGGAAGATAACATCACGAGATGGAGAAACAGCAATCTGACAGAATGTACAGTAAGGAAGAGAGACAGATGGTGTTGAAGATGCATTGCAACCAACCTTCATTGTGGAGACAGCACCTGGTTGATTGATTGTACAAGGGACACACACCCACTGTATATATTCAACATATACTTGCTCTACTGTCTAGGTATGAAAGGCACAACATGCTCCAGGCAAAAATATACCTTAGCATCGTAGTATTGGGCATTGGGTGAGACCAGGGGAAACGGGTTGAAGAGAGGCAGTTCTTGGATAGCACAGGCTAAAGATATAATCAGACATGTTTGTGAAATTGGTAACAGTGTGGGAAAGGAATGGGCCATAGCCGACCAACTTATATAGAGTGATAGATTCGTTTTTTTTTTTTGGGGGGGGGGGGGGGGGGTGAGACAGGCATCTGTGTAACTGCAAATATAGGTAATAACTCTGCCCAGGCGATGTGGTACTAGACAAGGTTAGGTTTGTGGTGCGAGGTAAACAGTGGGTGGGGTTTCATTGCTAAGGTGAAGGGACGATGTGTGAAAAAGATGTGTCTGGTGTATTATATAACCACTTCCAGTGTGAGTATGGAAGTGGGGGAGGTAGTAGTACAGAGCGACTTGATTTTATGACAGACTCACAAAGCATGCAGCGTAAATATAAACTAGTTTGTTCCACGTGAGCGCTATCAAGACAAGTCACCTGAACAAGTCAAGAAGCCTGATATGTAGGAAAATGGCACGTGGCAAGAACACCAAAAGATACGTGGCATCCAATATGTGCAGCGTGGGAGCCGACAAGACCGTCAAGAAGACGAACGTGGAGAGCCCGACTGCAAGCTGCAACAAAGAAACTGAAACTACAGTTACTACTGAAGCTACCACGAGGAAGATCGACGACAGCCCACCACAGGCAAGAACCAAGACAGCTGAGAAGGAGAGAGACACCAGAGTTGGTGACACCGACTCAAAAACAGTCCAATGGGTTGTCAAGTGTAGCTGTCAGACGAACAAATCATGAAGCAGCTACAGGAAGAGAATCACAACATCTGAATCTTGAAGGTGGAGCGGATTCTAACGTACTCAAAGATCCCTACGACGCTAGCAGTGATGACAACAGAGGGCAGCGAGATACCACACCAGGTATCGATCAACCAGAAACTACAACGGCTTGAAGGATTCATACCAAGAATCACTCAATGTTCCAGAGGGTCGGCCACAGCAGAGCAGCATGTCGCAGTAAGAGAGAGATCTGCAGATACTGCGCCGATCACCATGCCTTCAAGGAGTGTCCGCTGGCCAAGCTGGACACGGACTTCCGAGCACCCAACAACAAAAGAAAGTGCGGCAACTGCCTGGGCAAGCATGGAGCAAGATACTTGGGCTATCCGTACCTCCAAAGACAGAGACGTCTTAAAGATCGCCATCACTACAAAGACACCATATAAGGATGCAATGCGGAGGTGCGAGACAGCCCCGTGCATATCACAAGCTGAAAGAGATCAATTGCAAAACCAGATAGACGAGCTGAAGAAGCAAGTCAAGGCACTGTTGACGCTGGCACCAATCAGCGACAATGAAAAACTGCTGGCTGAGATAAAGGTGATCCAGCAAAATATCCAACAAGAGGTGGAGCTCATGATCCTGACGACAAAGAGGAATGAAGAGATCCTACAAGCAATAAAAGCCGAGAGAGAGAGAGAGAGAGAGAGAGAGATGCTAAAAACTGAAAAGGAGCCAACACAAATCAAACCAGCAGAAGACACAGAAGATAACTTAGATGAAACCCAACAAAAGACCGAGCCGGAACCGCAAGCTAAAGCCAGCAGCCCAAAGACGAAGCCCCTTAAACTCAAAGGGAAACCAATATCCAGCCAGGCCTCTGAAGATAACCCAGATGAATACCATAATGACAGCACGAAGGACACCCCGATTTTGGAAGGATTTACTGAGGAAGAAATCGCAGCGATAAATAGGAGATACGAAAGCCAGTGCAACAAATACAGAAGGCGCATGGAAGAAAATGACAAGAGATATAGGAAACTCAAGGGGAAACCAATGCACCACCGTAAATACGAACTCCCAAGAATACACGAGGATGACGAACACCCATGGCCATACTGTTTTGTCGACGGAGAACTCGCCCCATGGCTGACAGAAGAGCAAGAAATCGAAAGGCAACAGAAACTCAAAACTCGAAAACTACAAAGGCGCAAGGAAGAAAATGAAAACATCGAAAAGCTCCTAAAGGCAATACACAAAAAAAAGGAGGCAAATAGACCACATAAACAGTCTTCATAAGGACTGCACCAGGCCATGTGAAACGCACAAGAAGCCAACGCTGACAAAAGAAATAACTCACCAGAGAAAACGGACTCAGAGGAAAACTTGTCGGCCAACCAATCCCCCAGCTGACGTCACAGACACAAACTTTGCAAACCGATAAACCAGCTAACACTGGCGTAGAAAAAACTTATTCCGTACCATGAACCACCACAACTATAACCAACACCATTGAGGCGGGTTGAACGAGGTGGAAAGTTTCTTTCTTTTTTTTCTCCCTTAGAATCGGAATCGAATGTGGAGTGACTAGCATTGCTGGGAAAATATGAAGGTCATGACTCATGAGTATTCAATGATCGTCTGCGCAGGGCATGTGGGTGGGCGAGGGAATAGACAGGCTGGTACTCTGGCCGCTGTCACTTCTTTGGACGGCCAGCTATATAGTATTTCATATTTGTATGCTTAGGTGTATGATCATCCAGTGCCTTGCCGGCTGACGTGGGCAATCCTGCCTCTACTCAGATTACGATCTCCGACGTCAAGGATCAATTCGTGTGTTGACTCCCTTCCGTGTATGACACAAGACTGTCAAGAACCTTCTCACACTGTCTTCTCTATCTCACTTTCCGCAAATATTTCCGGTCGTCACAACATGTTAAAAAAAAGCGATAACTGCCTTTTTCTGATATTTGTGATAAGTTGTCTTTGCGACTTAGCTTCCCTTAAAATGTCCTAATTGCTCATTTTGGCTGTCCAATTAATTTTCAGCATTCTTATATAAAACCCACATCTCCAATGCTTCCGGGGATTTTTTCGCCTGTTTACTAATTGTCCAGGATGCACATTCGATTGTTAAAACTGGTTCTATGCAACATGCAAGAACTCTTTTTTCTTCTTCTAACTTTCAAGGATAGTGACTTGTTGCACAAAACGTTCTTCATTTGATAGAGTGTAGTTTTTACTTGTCCTATTCTGTGTAAGATAGACACAAACTAATGATACCTTTGTTATGGATATAGAGTGGCCATGTATGAAAGTACATTTACTCCTGCAGCAAGGCACTGTTATCATTTGGATTTGACAGGTTCGAATCTCAATTTGGTATCTATAGCTTTTCAATTGTGATTAAGGGAGCTGAGTGGTCTCGATTTATGGCGTCCGCCTTGAGTGCTGGAGGTCCCGGTGAGGGCCAGGATTTTTTTCACAAAATTTACCCTGGTCTCTAGGTAGTGAGATCGGACTCCGTGTGTATTGTTGCACACGTTTAAAAAAAAAACCCCCTTGGCAGTTAAACATCAAAAAAGAGTAGTGTAACAGTGCTGCCCGGACAAAATTTTGAGTTAAAAATCTAGGAGTAGAACGGAGCACTTATAGGTTACACCCGTTTGCCGTGATGTTGATCCGTCGACTAGACTAAACTGTGATGTCTGATGTGATCTCTAACCTCTACTGATTTCTTCCACTTCTGTGAAAGCCAACTGATACTTGTGAATGTATGTGCTGTCTTAGCGGCCTCAAGGGTTCTGCAATAGTTGATATTTCTGCGAGTTATGTTTACGTTATGACCAGGTTGGTGTGAAGGCTATCTGGGATCGAGTGGACTTCAGCAAAACAGAGGATCCACGTTTGGAGAGGTTAATTCAGCTGGGGTGAGCAGAGGATCTAGGTGACGCTACAAGTAGCCGAAACATATGTGAATGTTTCATCAGGATGTCCCTAGTATCATCAACAAGGGGCTCTTTGATGGCTACTGAAGAAGGCGATGGATCACGTTTGGGAATGTCCCTAGTGCAATGATCATTCTTATTTTCATAATTATATTCATCTATTAAAACTGAAATTTTTTAAAGGCCATCCCTGTCAACATCAGCATCTTTCAGCTAATTGTTGATTTCTTGGCAAGTTACGCTCAGTAGTTTGCCATTGCTTTCTGAGCGACCGGCTCACATACCCCGTAAGTTACCAACGCGGCGAGAACTGCTACCGATTCTAGCGCAGGTTACGTTCCTCACGTGGATATACTGGGTTATGGAGAAAGACGTTATCCCCTATGCCAGGGAGGTCGACCAAACTGAAATATAGGATTTAAAACCCAGCCTCATTCAGGCCAAATTAGGCAGTTGTTAAAACGTTTGTACCACAAAATACAGCCTCATTCAGGTCAACTCAGACAGTTGTTAAAACATAGGTATCACAAAATACAGCCTCATTCAGGCCAAACCAGACAGTTGTTAAAACATAGGTATCACAAAATACAGCCTCATTCAGGCCAAACCAGACAGTTGTTAAAATGCTTGTATCACAAAACCCAGCCTCATTCAGGCCAAATCAGACAGTTGTTAAAATGTTTGTATCACAAAATCCAGCCTCATTCAGGCCAAATCAGACAGTTGTTAAAATGTTTGTATCACAAAACCCAGCCTCATTCAGGCCAAATCAGACAGTTGTTAAAATGTTTGTATCACAAAATCCAGCCTCATTCAGGCCAAATCAGACAGTTGTTAAAATGGTTTTATCACAAAATCCAGCCTCATTCAGGCCAAATCAGACAGTTGTTAAAATGTTTGTATCACAAAACCCAGCCTCATTCAGGCCAAATCAGTCAGTTGTTATAGTGACTGGCGACTGCACTAGCCAGACGGCCTTAATTCCTCAGGCTCAAGGACTCTCTCTCCCCCCCTCCCCCAGGCATACACCGTAAGGTGCTATATAGGCAGTAAATGACAGTTAAAATGTGTGTATCACCAAAAAAAAAAAAAAAACATTGGCTGACGGGATATTGACCATACCAACCACCAAGTGACACTTGTTTAAAAAAAAAAAAAAAAAGCCAGCACCTTATAGTACACCTTATAGACCTCAATGTGTATAAATAGTTTCTATTTTAACAGAGTAGGGACACTAATTTTCATGGCTCAGTCAAATATCTTGAGTGCATCAATAACATGAGTTAAGTGGTTACATGAATTGTGGGAACGATCTAAGGCAGTGGTTCTCAACCTTTTTTGGCCCGTGCTCCCCTTCACCATATTTTCAGAACGTCATTCCCCATTTCGTATTTCCTACCTAAAAATCCCGCCCCGCCCCTACACAGTATACGTAATAAAGGAAGCTAAATTTAATAGCACATACTAAAACAAGTTTAGATGTCCACATAAAACATGGTTTTTAGGGTCTACTTACTTTATAAATTGAATTTTAGAAGGGTGAAACGTACAGAACCGTACAGTATGAAGGGAAAAACAATATCAAGTAATCAGTTGTATTAACGCGATCTTGAAATAATCTTAATTCCCCCCCCCCCTGAAAACCCTAACCCCCCCCCCCTGAAAACCCTAAACCCCCCCCCCCCCCCCCCCCCCACCCCCGAAAATTCCCCACCGGTTGAGAACCACTGGTCTAAGGGAATTAATCAAAGTTAAAAGAGCCTAATAGGAGTTTGATCCCTTAATAGCAAAACAAAAGGATCGATCTAGAGAAGGTAGATTTCAGGGGAAGATAAAGCGAAGGGTTATCAAAATAGAAGTTAAACCACTTATTTGGGTTGACCGAGTACGGGTATATGTAGCGTTCACGATTACCCGTGCAAGAAATGATACACGGGAAGGACAGGTGACTGAAGGTTGAACTGAGGGGAAATATATTTGAAAGTCATCTGAGACCCAGGGCTTGAACCGTCAACAACTATTAAGAGTATTTCCTTACAAGAATGAAAAAACAGTGTGCAAGATATTTCGCGGAGGTCCATGCTTGAATTACGGTAGCAGCCACACAGTGATTCTCTTTACAACCAGGGAATGTGTTATACGCTGACCAGAAGTTACCGCTACAGGGCGACTTGCCAGGATGGTAGTCAGGTGTGTGTGATTTTCACGGCCACCAGTGATGTGTGTCATAGTGACATAGATAAATTGTTCGAAGGAGTACCTATCGCAAGTTGTAACATTTTCTGTTTTTTATCAGTATGTTATGCAGAGACCCACTTGGGCTTAGACGTATCGAAACAACAGACAAGGGAATATACGCCATGATTGGCACAGCTAGAGGTACCCCCGACAGACATTCAAAGACTAGGATCTGAACCAGCTGCGTATAGAAAGAACAATGCTAGGTTTTGCCAGCGGGTTGCTGGTACAGTTGGGTGCACTCAATAAAAGTGTGTTGATAATATGAAACGGTTTCCAGCGTCTGATGGTTCAAGTTGAGTGACAGTGTAGATAAAGTGCTGTGTTAACAGATACGAGCCATGATAATTACAGACATTCAATAAATGAAACATGGCAATCAATAACATTTAGCTCATGTGGTGTGATTAACTGATCAATTTATGGTGGTTTGTTTGCTGCAAAATGAGTTGTTCCTTAAGATTAATTAATAGCAACTAGCTTACTCGAGGACCAAGACCACTTCGATTTGATCTCACAAAAACACCAGACGCATACAGCTTAGAAATAAAGAACCGTTTTGAGGCCTTGATGACTAACCATGCAGGAGGAGATGACACCTGGTGAATTGTAGTACACGCTAGTAATATCGTGATAATATCAGCCAAAGATCTAATTCCGACCAAAAATAAGCAACATAAGCCACGGAATTCACACTAGAATTAATAAAACAACGAAGGTAACTGAAACAGAAGAGAGGGAGTCTCCGTGGCGAAGTTGTCAAACCGTCTGGCTCAGGCACCGAAGGCTGTGGGTTCGATTCCTGGCCGCATCCTTCGGTTCACGAGTGCATTTTTTTCGGAGACTCCTGATGGTCGTCACTGGAGCTACGGAGTTCATGCTTTGTGCGACGCTTTCCGCGATGCGGAAAGAGACTGGGCCATATGGATAAAATCCCGGTGCAATGAAGTCGATCTGTCGACTTTTAACCCTCCTTTAAGGAGGAGAAACCACAGGATGAAGTATAAATCTTTAACACAAGAAATAGGAAAGAATACAAGAAGGGACAAAAACCAATATAAGCAAGAGTGTAATACTAGAATAGAGCAATATGATAAGTGTGGCAGAGAAGTGATCAAAGAAATGAAGTGATTGACCGGAAATTGTCAACCTTAATTAAAATATATATAGTTTAGTTGACGGATCCACATTATGGCACACGGGTGTAACCCATAAGTGCTCCCTTCTACTCCTAACTCAAGCCTGAGTCTGGGAAATCTCAGCTCAGTGCACGAACTCCATAGCACCGGCGAGGATCCTGAAATACTTCGGGTAGATTTTTAACTTGACATTTTGCCCAGGCAGTGCCATTAGGCTACTCTTTTTCGATTTCCAGTCGCCAGGGGATTTTTTTTACGTGCGCAACAATACACACGGGCGTCCGATCTCACTACCCAGAGACCAGGGGTAATTTTGTTACTAGAAGTCCATGTGAAAAAATCCTGGCCCTCACCGGGAGCATGAACCCTGGACCTCCAGCACTTGAGGCGGACTCCATACCTCGAGACCACTCAGCCAATACAAACGTTGATCTATTTAGAATCATCCGCCTTCTCCACCGTCCCGGCCTTTGTGTACTAGGGATGGACATTCCCTTAGTAGAATATTACTCCTACTTCACTCATGTAGTTTAGCCAATCAGCCAAGACTGTTGCCCGTGGTGTGGCCACCGCCGTACACAAGTGGTATTCGTGGAGCCATACATGAGCTACGTAAAGAGATGGGAACCAAATAGGATCCTGGTCTATCCCTTGGAATTTATACTGCAGTGAAGTATGTACGCTAATTTCTACTCTTATTCCTCTTAAGCGCCAGTTTCCTGAGAACTTCCTGACTATGAGACTCTTTCACTTAATTCTTTAAATAAAAAGTCGCTTAAATGTCGACTTCACTGCACCGGGTTTTGTCCTATATAGCTCAGTCTCTTTCCGTAGCGCAGGCTGCTGAAATTGTCGCACAAAGCACGAACTCCGTAGCTCCAGCGACGATCCCAGGAGACTCCATAAAAAATACACTCGTGAACCGAAGGATGCGGCCTGGAATCGAACCCATCACCTTCGGAGCCCGATCCAGATGATTTGACCACTTCGCCACAGAGTCGACCACTTAATTCTGTGCTTAACAATTACATAGAGCAGACTCAGGTCCCTGTTCAGAACAGATTTGTATAACCATTACTTGATACCGTAGGGAGCCTGGATTTTATTATAGCATGCTGTAGCACATCCGTATTTTAGCGCCATACTGAACTCAAGAATGTATATTGACACAAAATTGCTGGCTCATTGTTTTCCTGAAAATACTACCAATACCCACACCAAAGACGTTAATAAATGTCTCATTGAAATCAAAGAAGCTTCCATACTATCACAATTCAACGTTGTTGGTAAGAAAGAAAAAAAAAGTCGCTTAAAAGTCGACAGGGTCTACTTCATTGCACCGGGTTTTATCCCATAGGGCTCAGTCTCCATAGCGCAGGCTGCCAAAAGCGATTTCAACGCTAAAGGCAGATCATGGGGAAACATTTCCTCCAATACACATGGGGAGGAGTTTGAGACTGCACTTGAAACCATTGACCTGGTTTGCATCAACAGTGGCTGTGTCACCAGGACAGAAAGTCGTCCAGGTGATGAGGTCAGTGCTATTGATCTGGCGCTGGTTTCTCCTTCACTCACTTCAGTGTGTTGATGGGGTGTCTTAGGGTACCACTGCAGCGACCACCATCCATGCAGCATATTGGGGGAGAAAGGCAAAACAATGCAGCACAAGTCAACGGTCAAGACTTTCCAGTATGACAGTACAGGGTAAGATGTAGTGAGTAAAATAAGACGCGACAAGCGTAGAAAGCGTCAGGGCAGGAAAAAAAAGCTGGGAGCAGCCACCTTGGTGGAATTTTGAGGTGGAAAAGGCTTGGGTGGATAAGCATAGTGCTGTAAGGAAATGGCAAAATGCGAAGAAGAACAGAGTTGCCCATTCTAGTCCCTGCCTGCACTTAGAAAGAGAGATACACACAAAAGTAAGCTATTTCAAAAAGGTGGTTAAAAGTGAAAAATGGGCAGAGGTATGTCAAAGAGTAAGCACAGACAAGTCACTAAAATTGTTCTGGCGACTACATAAAAGCATGAGTGGAGTTGTCAAGAATAAGAGTATTCCTGACTTCCAAGGTGCTGACCTCATCTGGCAGAGGACTAACGAGAAAAGAGGGCAAAGCCCTCTTCGAACGCTATCTAGAGCAGAGCAACAAGACAGACATGAGAGGCCGAAATCTTGCCACTGAGGTCACCTCACATAGGTGCAAGGCCCAGAACATTTAGGACGAAGACAGTGACAGTGAAAGAAATCAAGGCTGACAAGAAAATCCAGCTGCTGTAGAGGCGAAAGTACAGGCTCTGATCTTCGAGAATTCTTTAGAGGATGATGCTGTCATTTACATGGATGGGTCGGTTGTCTGAGGAGTGAGAAGTTTATGGGCCTTTATGTATGGCTCAGGCCGGAAGGAAAATTGTGAAGGAAGAGTCTGGCACTTTTTTTTTAAGTAAAGCAATAACATGGCTCGAGACACAGACATTCAATCGGGCATGTGTCCTTAGTGACTCAATGAGTATGCTCAGGAGGATAGAGATGGGGTGGGCCTGAGAAGTTTATGGGCCTTTATGTATGGCTCAGGCCGGAGGGAAAATTGTGAAGGAAGAGTCTGGCACTTTTTTTTTAAGTAAAGCAATAACATGGCTCGAGACACAGACATTCAATCGGGCATGTGTCCTTAGTGACTCAATGAGTATGCTCAGGAGGATAGAGATGGGGTGGGCCTGAGAAGTTTATGGGCCTTTATGTATGGCTCAGGCCGGAGGGAAAATTGTGAAGGAAGAGTCTGGCACTTTTTTTTTAAGTAAAGCAATAACATGGCTCGAGACACAGACATTCAATCGGGCATGTGTCCTTAGTGACTCAATGAGTATGCTCAGGAGGATAGAGATGGGGTGGGCCTGAAGCGAGTGGCTGCTGTCTCTAGAGCGGTCTCGGCTAGCAAAGATTAGTTTCATCTTCGTGCCAGGGCATGCGGGTGTACAAGAGAATGAGCAGGTTGACAGGCAGGGCTACTGTGTAAGGCAGATGAGCCATGGACCAAGCAGACATTCTGAATGCTCTACGAGAAGTAAGTCGTTTACGAGAAACAAGCGATGACTGAAAATTTACAACCATTGTCAAGCTGCGAGGACAGCAAGTTAAAAGAGGTGTGGCCAAACAAGAACACTAAGCAGGAAGCCAAAGAAGAGCAATAAACCAACACAGAACTAGTGTCACGAGCCGCTACATGCTGCGGGTAGTGCTGAGGAGGGGATCCGAGCACTTATGGACTGAAAGGTTCGATGTGCAATGAGGATGATCTGTCGTTAGTCGTGACCATTTTTTAAAGACCAAGTACTGGATGGATAGGAATTTGATTCGGCAACGTGTTTGTCAATCCATAAGGATTTTCTGTTGTCCGTTAAATAATTGCTCCCCCCCCCCCCTCCTTTCCCTCCCAAGAAGGACTGTGAATTAAGGATACTGCATACTTAAGGTTATATATTTAGGTCTATATATGTACGTGCGAGTTACAGAGCAGTCTGAATATTACACTGGGGGTAGTGAAAGCCGATTGTTTTGTTCTTTAATGAAATTGTACATTCAATCATAATTTTAGTGATTAGTATGTTTCATTCTTTGCTTGTTTTGTCTCATTACTTTTATAGCTATTAAAATTGGTATTTAACGTTACCCATTTAGTTGTCAAATAGTATATTGAAGCATTCCTTGATTTCCAATTCTTACGATCGTTAGTTATTAGTTAACGGAAGATAGTTAATGGTTTCCACCTTTCCATAGTCACCATAAGCAATGGAAAACTAGTGAGCGTAATCTTGCCAAGAAATCAACAATCAGCTGTAAGATGCTAATGTTGACAGTGATGTCCTGTAAAGGATATGAAAAAAAAAATAGTCACTGTGCGAGTCATTTACTGCCTTTTGTTACCCTAATTCTGCTTGCAAATCAGTCTATTCTTTAAAACATATTGATCCCAAGCGAAGACCTATGTACAGAGTGTATTTGTAATGACTCTGTAGTGTTTGAAAATATTGCCGGTCCAACTTTTGTAGTTACCTATTACGTTGCATGATCTTTACAGGGGATGAATACTATACTTGGACCGGCAATATTTTCAAACACTGCACAGTCATTAAAAATACACTCTATGGATGAACCCTGGGACGGATGGATAGGTAGTAATATTCAGGGTAGTTAACATCAGCACATGACAGTGATAGATCCATATTTTTAACGGACGAATCAGCACATCGTTTGATGTGGTTAGTATCAAGCTTGCAACCTTTATTGTCCCAAGATATTTTTGGCACCATATTAGGTTGGGTCGACCTGGGTGCACGTGTTAATTTTTAAAATTCGAAACTACCCCGATGCGGATCAAACCTTTGATGACGACCAGCCTATAATGCGAGCGTCTAGCCACTACTTAACCACGCTGTCTCATTGGCGGATAAAGTGAAAAACAGGAGATACTGTATTCCATTTGTACACAATAAACACTCACTCCAAGCCGCCCCCCATCTTTAGCTATCCCATGCAGCCCTGACCACGTCCTTCTCATATTGTTCATTTCTGTTTGTACTTTTCTTCTCCGCAAGTGTTTATGATCATGAATTGATTTTGTTGCTAACGTTTTTCTACAGGGAGGGCGAGGAAGCCGACAACAATCCCAATCATCCTTCGTCGCCTCTTATGACCTGTTTGGTAATTCCTGTCATTAAAACGTCATGGTAACACTCGGGTGGGGGAGGTATAGTTATGAGACCAAGAGAGAAGATGCCGGGCAGATTGACATCATAGCATGGAGGAATGTGGATATAAGAACTGATTTGTAGTACAAGAAACAGAAGATTAGAGAGACATGATCATCAAGGCTACACAGTGTGGACAAGGAGAAGTAGAAAATGTATAAGAAGCAAAAAAAAAAAAATACGGCAGAAGAAGTCATTACATGCCACTTCACTCTGCTAATTAGCTACCTCCACTAACAGGCTACTCTCTTCACTCCGCCAAACAGATTGATGGCAAACTATTGTTTTGAACATATTCCTTTACTTCAAATATGAAATGTTGATACATATATTTGTATTGTCTGAAATGTGAATACATTTCACATTGCATTTAATTGTTGCATGAATCACCAAAAAAGTCAAAACAGTGTGCGAGTATTTTTGGGTATGTGAATAAATGTGTGCAAGTATATTAATGTTATTATATACATATATAATATATTAATATTAATTTCACAATCACTAATGCAGAAAATCTGGGCTTTTGAAAATATTTTTTGGTGCACTTTGGGGTAGCCCATACACATGCTCCTACTTCTAGTGCTCTGGACTGATTTTTCACGTGTGGATTAGCCTTCCCTATAACCAGTGTCCCTCATCATCAGGCGAACCCACTCCGACTTTAAGATACTTGTAATTTACATCCCCAAGTCAAGAACGAGAAGCCAACATTTTGGTCCAACTGATCGGTGTGGGGGTTGAACCCGGAAGTTCAAGAACGAGGGCTCTTATCCATTCATCCATACTGACCTCTTCTAATGAAATTCAATTTTACAGGAACATTCTTAGAATATCATGGACCAAGAAGACATGAAATACTGACATTCTAAAAGGTCCAAATATAGAAGAAAATTGGCTCATAAGCAACATCATTTCACAGAAACTGAAATACTTAACTTATGAAATGTCACAGTGGTTTGGAGAGAACAGTCATGGAAAGCTTCGTTTCCAGAAGAAAAGAAACTGGTGTCATAAACCTCTGTGCATGCCTAAGGCATCAGGTACACACTGGTATTCAGCTCACTCACGGAATGTCCTAGGACATATGAAGAATTGACAAAACTCCATGTAAACATTTATTCATCTCACACAACTCTATGTTACACAGTGATGTCCTCATGTACTCCCAGACCCAACATCCACCACTCTGATGGCTAGTGTATCATTATTATCCAGCCTCACAACCTGGGTGGGCTGTGGATACATTCTCCTATCACTGAGGAACAAACAAGCGTTACTGTCTACTCCAGTGGCATAATTGCCTCATCTAGTTGGGCACTCCGGTGTCTATAAAGATGCCTGCTATATTTCTAGCAATCTACATAGTTGATATTTCTTGTCTTCTGTCCGTCGAAGAGATAGTCCATGAGCTCTGTTCCACATCAAGCCCACTCCTAAACTTTGTTGTTGTCTTGCTCTGGCTATCGTCTCTCATGTCAGGGGTGTCTAGCTGGTCCCGCGGCAAAGTACATTTGTTCCGGTCGGGAGCGCAGTCATCATTAGATCAGGGAAGCTGGAATATATTAACATTTGGTAAGATTATGGGAACAGAGATAAGAGAATGGCAGTGAGAGGTTATGAACAGTCTATCAGCATACCATGAGAAGGATAGCATGTGAATTGATGCATATATCTAAAGAACAGAAGTTAAGGAGAACTGCTAGAGAAGAGAGGATAAGGAGAACTGCTAGAGAAGAGAGGCTAAGGAGAACTGCTAGAGAAGAGAGGATAAGGAGAACTGCTAGAGAAGAGAGGATAAGGAGAACTGCTAGAGAAGAGAGGATAAGGAGAACTGCTAGAGAAGAGAGGATAAGGAGAACTGCTAGAGAAGAGAGGATAAGGAGAACTGCTAGATAAGAGAGGATAAGGAGAACTGCTAGAGAAGAGAGGCTAAGGAGAACTGCTAGAGAAGAGAGGATAAGGAGAACTGCTAGAGAAGAGAGGATAAGGAGAACTGCTAGAGAAGAGAGGCTAAGGAGAACTGCTAGAGAAGAGAGGCTAAGGAGAACTGCTAGAGAAGAGAGGCTAAGGAGAACTGCTAGAGAAGAGAGGATAAGGAGAACTGCTAGAGAAGAGAGGATAAGGAGAACTGCTAGAGAAGAGAGGATAAGGAGAACTGCTAGAGAAGAGAGGATAAGGAGAACTGCTAGAGAAGAGAGGATAAGGAGAACTGCTAGAGAAGAGAGGATAAGGAGAACTGCTAGAGAAGAGAGGATAAGGAGAACTGCTAGAGAAGAGAGGCTAAGGAGAACTGCTAGAGAAGAGAGGCTAAGGAGAACTGCTAGAGAAGAGAGGATAAGGAGAACTGCTAGAGAAGAGAGGATAAGGAGAACTGCTAGAGAAGAGAGGATAAGGAGAACTGCTAGAGAAGAGAGGATAAGGAGAACTGCTAGAGAAGAGAGGATAAGGAGAACTGCTAGAGAAGAGAGGATAAGGAGAACTGCTAGAGAAGAGAGGATAAGGAGAACTGCTAGAGAAGTGAGGATAAGGAGAACTGCTAGAGAAGAGAGGATAAGGAGAACTGCTAGAGAAGAGAGGATAAGGAGAACTGCTAGAGAAGAGAGGATGGAAAAGGAGAACTGCTAGAGAAGAGAGGATAAGGAGAACTGCTAGAGAAGAGAGGATAAGGAGAACTGCTAGAGAAGAGAGGCTAAGGAGAACTGCTAGAGAAGAGAGGATAAGGAGAACTGCTAGAGAAGAGAGGATAAGGAGAACTGCTAGAGAAGAGAGGATAAGGAGAACTGCTAGAGAAGAGAGGCTAAGGAGAACTGCTAGAGAAGAGAGGCTAAGGAGAACTGCTAGAGAAGAGAGGATAAGAACTGCTAGAGAAGAGAGGATAAGGAGAACTGCTAGAGAAGAGAGGATAAGGAGAACTGCTAGAGAAGAGAGGATAAGGAGAACTGCTAGAGAAGAGAGGATAAGGAGAACTGCTAGAGAAGAGAGGATAAGGAGAACTGCTAGAGAAGAGAGGATAAGGAGAATCGCTAGAGAAGAGAGGATAAGGAGAACTGCTAGAGAAGAGAGTCTAAAGAGAGCTGCTAGAGCAGTGGTTCTCAACTTTTTTTGGGTCCATGCACCCCTTCACCAGAATGTCATCCCCCCACCCCTCCTTTCGTATTTCCTCCCTATAAATCTCCCCCCCCCCCCACACACACCTTACAGAGTATACGTAAAGATGGAAGTTAAATTTAATAACACATACTAGAACAAGTCTAGACGTTTATATAAAATGTGATTTGCGGGTCTACTTACGTTATAAAATGAATTTCAGAAAAGCTGAAATACAGAACCGTAAGTTATGGAAGGAAAAACAATATCAAGTAATAGGTTCTTGTATTAACGTGATCTTGAAATAATCTTAATTCCCCCTGTTACTGTTAAATTAGTAACATTTATCTTGCATTGTTAGTTAATTCAGTGCCATTAGACACATGTCATAGGCTTATATGTTAAATATGGAAAGTTTTCACAGCATGAGTGTTGAGAAGACACCAAGAGTTGTAGCACAACATACCAACTTCCAGAGGTTGTAGCACAGCATACCAACTTCCAGAGGTTGTAGCACAGCATACCAACTTCCAGAGGTTGTAGCACAGCATACCAACTTCCAGAGGTTGTAGCACAGCATACCAACTTCCAGAGGTTGTAGCATAGCATACCAACTTCCAGAGGTTGTAGCATAGCATACCAACTTCCAGAGGTTGTAGCATAGCATACCAACTTCCAGAGGTTGTAGCACAGCATGCCAACTGTGAAAAATGGTAGCGCAGCATACAGACTCAGAGATTGTGGCAGATATTTTGTTTATACTACTGCAAATGAAAAGGCCAGATGTTTCACATACACGAATACTGACCTATGAAATGGAACCTTTTGTTGGTAGTCTCCACGTACCGGGAGGTGGACACACCACACCAGATGTGACGCCAATTATATTCTGAAGAAAGATCCGCATTGGTGAATCCTTTTTGAAGGCCTTTTCAGCATATTGTCTAGCATACTCATAGGCTCGTCCTACTTTGATCACCTGTAGGAAAGACAGTGGTACTAAAGTGGTATTTTACTTTATTACAATATATACAATAATTGTAAAATTATAGCTAAGGCATTAGCACTAATGCTGGGTGGCGGCAGGTTTTTTTTTTTAATTTCAAAGTAGATGTAAGGCACCTCCTTTCCTCAGCTAACCTTTGGGACATCCTTGGGCAAGGTGGAGGACGGACCCGTTTAGCTCCCTAAATCTTAAACTGACATTACTGTCTATAGTATGGTGTAGACCAGAGGGATTTTGAAGTGTCAAAACTTAGCTCCCTAAAACTAAAACTGTCATTGATAACTCCACTGAGAAGTGGACAACTGGAGTACATCATGACAACAGGAAAGTTGGAGGGGAATAAAGACAGGGGGAAACCAAGAGAGAAGGTGCTAGATAGTCTGGCATCATGGCATGAAGGATCATCAGTATCATAAATTAATGACAGTACACGAGACAGAAGGCTGTAGACAGACATGATGATCAACTTCCATTGTTAATGGTGTCTGGAGGACATTTAGACAGATTGAGCATATAGGCCACTTGTTCTAGAACAGTTTCCAGTCAGTCTACATGTTGAGTCTTACTTCCATTTCTAATAGATTGTTGTTGTACAAACCCGGTTGTTCCGGCTGGTTACTTTTATACAACATCAAATCAAATCAACTTTATTAGGGTCACAAATTGGGCGCGCAGGCCCGTCTTACATTCTGCCCTTTCAATCACTCGTCTTTCGTTCATCAAGAGCATTATACATTTACACAGGAAGAAAAATAAACATTGAGGAAGAAACATGGAGAAATTAGGGCACAGAGATGACTGCTTGCATCGCAGGAGGCAAGCAGCCCTCATTCAGATCATGAGCCTGAAGTCTTCAGTCTTCATGCAAAGCTTAGGAACTGAAAGTCTACCATTAATATCATTTTGGGGGCTTGCAGTGACTCTCTTTCAGTCTGTCAGCATGCAAGTTATGTGGTCTTTGAAAGGCTTCATCACATGAGGCCATGAACCTCAGGGAGTTGAGGAGAAACCACCTCACTCCCGCCCAATGCTATTTGTTATTGAAAAGAACACTTGAAGGAGGTCTGCATGGCTGAATGGATAAGAGCACTCACTCTTAAACTTCCTGTGTGCTAATGGGGAAGTAGCGGGTTCAACCCCTAACTCGGTCAGTTGGACTAAAATATTGACTTCTCATCCTTGACTTGGGGGTGTAAATTACAAGTACCTCTAAAGTCAGAGTGAGTTCACCTGATGGTAAGGGACATCGGTAATAGGGAAAGCTAACCCACGTGCAAACATCATGCTGAAGTTAAAGCAAGCTAAAAAAAAACACACACACTTGAAAAGATATGCCCCACTGTCTTTCATTGGCAGGGAAGAACATTTTTGGGAAACACCAGTCTTTTAAGACAGTGATTGCATGCAATGGCCAAACCTCCTTAGTTGCATCTTATGATATGCTTTAACTTCTAACTGTTTAACCGAGGACTCTCTCACTCAATCTATATCCCTGTCTCTCTCACATATGCATACACATGCACCCCCACACGCACATATGCATGCACATTCATCTCACACGCACATATATGCACATGCATCCCCACACACACATACGCATGCACATGCATCCCCACATGCACATGCATCCCCACACGCACATATACATGCACATGCATCCCCACACGCACATATACATGAACCATTTTAAACAATGTCCTTTCCTAGGTCTTTAAACACAGAAGCCATAAAAAAAAAAGTCACTTAAAAGTTGACATGGTCGATTTCATTGCACCAGGTTTTATCCCATATGGCTTGGTCTCTTTCCGCAGCGCGGAAAGCGTCGCACAAAGCACGAACCCCGTAGCTCTAGCGACGACCCACAGGAGTTTCTGAAAAATTTAATTCGTGAACCAAAGGACGCGGCCAGGAATCGAACCCACAACCTTCGGAGCCCGGGTTAAACTGCTTGACCACTTCGCCACAGAGACTTTCATAAACAATATATTGCACGATTTATTGCCTGGTATATTTCGCTGCATCTCGTCAGATGCATACTGCAGAGTTATATATCATATGACATGAATAAATTAATTGTACTTCATCTGAAACAATTAAAACACAGCCACAGGTATTGTTCGAATGTGAAATATCTGTTAATTCCCATGGTAATTTCAAATTTAATACAAACTTTCTGATTACACAAAACCGGCAGTATGCACCTGGCGAGATTCAGCATAATATGCCAGGCAGTAAATCGTGCAACATATTGTCTGTGGCTTGTGTTTAAATTCACTAAGGGGTACACTGCTTTAAAAGACAAAGGTCGTCACAGTGTCATACCTCTTCAAGCTTTGATTCTGAGATCTGAGGTGTTGGCAGAAGAAGCTCGCTTGTCTTCTTTACTGGGTCCTGAAAGCTGTTGGGACATAGAAAGAAGTAAAACACTCAGACCAATGTTAGGTGTTGGATAAATTGTTGGAACATTGGAGAAAGTTGGAAAAATTGTCAGAACTGTTATAGAAGTTGGATAAATTGAGTTGGACAACTTGTTAGAACATTGGTGAAAGTTGGACAAGCTGTTACAACATTAGGTGGCATTAGATAAGTTGTTAGAACATTGGTGGAAGTTGGACATGTTAGAACATTGGTGGAAGTTGGACATGTTAGAACATTGGTGGGAGTTGGACATGTTAGAACAGTGGTGGAAGTTGGACATGTTAGAACATTGGTGAAAGTTGAACAAGCTGTTAAAACATTTGGTGGCATTAGATAAGTTGTTAGAACATTGGTGGAAGTTGGACATGTTAGAACATTGGTGGAAGTTGGACATGTTAGAACGTTGGTGGAAGTTGAATAAGTTATTAGAACATTATGGGCCATTGGATAAGTTGTCAGAACGTTGGTGGAAGTTGGATAAGTTACTATAACATTGGTGGAAGTTGGACATATTGTTAGAAAATTGGTGGGAGTTGGACATGTTAGAACATTAGATTAGTTGTTAGAACGTTGGTGGAAGTTGGATAAGTTATTAGAACATTATGGGCCATTGGATAAGTTGTTAGAACGTTGGTGGAAGTTGGATAAGTTATTAGAACATTACGGGCCATTGGATAAGTTGTTAGAACGTTGGTGGAAGTTGGATAAGTTACTATAACATTGGTGGACATTAGATTAGTTATTAGAACACTGGTGGAAGTTGGACATGTTAGAACATTAGATTAGTTGTTAGAACACTGGTGGAAGTTGGACATGTTAGAACATTAGATTAGTTGTTAGAACACTGGTGGAAGTTGGACATGTTAGAACATTAGATTAGTTGTTAGAACACTGGTGGAAGTTGGACATGTTCGAACATTATATTAGTTGTTAGAACATTATGGGCCATTGGATAAGTTGTTAGAGCATTGGTGGAAGCTGGATAAGTTACTATAACATTGGTGGACATTAGATTAGTTATTAGAACACTGGTGGAAGTTGGACATGTTAGAACATTAGATTAGTTGTTAGAACATTACGGGCCATTGGATAAGTTGTTAGAACACTGGTGGAAGCTGGACATGTTAGAACATTATATTAGTTGTTAGAACATTACGGGCCATTGGATAAGTTGTTAGAGCATTGGTGGAAGCTGGATAAGTTACAATAACATTGGTGGACATTAGATTAGTTATTAGAACACTGGTGGAAATTGGACATGTTAGAACATTAGATTAGTTGTTAGAACACTGGTGGAAGTTGGACATGTTAGAACATTAGATTTGTTGTTAGAACATTGGTGGAAGTTGGACAAATTGTAAGCATAGTGGTAAAAACTAAATGGACTAACTGGCAGAAGTGGGAAACTATCAGAACTTCTGCTGACTTTCTTAATTCAATTCAGGATGTTGTGTCTATGAAATTCTTTCAGCCGTCATTATGCATTCTGTCTTAGCACTTTGCTATTCCTGAATTGTCATTTGCTGCATTCCATCTGAGTACCTGTGATATACATGATGTTTTGCTGACTTCCCTCACATAATATACATGACGTCCTTTTTCTTACATTCTAACTTTGCGCACAGGATATCCCCATGTTGTTGTTATGTCAATGTATTTATTGAACCAGCAGAGCCTGGGCTACCATATTTCAGCACAATGCCAGGTAGAGATTCATGCAAAGGCACATCAGCTGTTGTGATTTTCCATATAAAATCCTTTTACCTGGTTTTGGTGGTAGTAACAATTTCTTGATACCCAAAGAGTTGAACATTCAAAGAGGCGAACCCTTGTCCGACCACGATGAACTTTATTTTCAAAGGGTCACAAATTGTGAACTGTGTCTAGAGTCTGTTATGGGGATGCTAATTGACATGTGTTGTGTTTGTAGTTTGAAATAATGGTCTGGCCCTTCTTGTTGTCTCAGCAGAACTAGGGCAACTTGTTTAAACAAATTTATTTATTTAGTTTTATTAGCTGCATAGCTGTTTTGAGACACTCAATGAAAACCATAATGGAGGGTAATGTTGAAGGCTAGAGAGCAAGAGGTAGACAATGATACAAGTGGGTAGATATCAAGAGATGGATGAACAGCGGTCTGACAGAATGTACAATCAAGGTGAAAAAGTTGGAGATCCATTGCAGCCAACCTTCATTGTGGAGATGGCACCTGATTGATTGATTGTTTTGAGACACAGCTGTTCTTGATCCCTTCATTGCTAGTCTGTCTGCCTTGTCATTAACAGGTATGTTACAACGACTAGGCATCTGCTGCAAGACTATCCTATTGTTGTGGTGTATGGCTTTCTGGTTATCAGTTTTTCTGACATAGTTCATCCACATTCTGCACACTATTTTCTAGAGCCAACAGAGCAGACAAGGGAGTCTGAAGATGATGTTCTGGGCTGGTGAAAGAAAGGCCTCAAATAGCTTTCAGGCGTAATAATGCCATACCTGGGCTCGTAAAATAAAGGCCTAAAATAATTTCTTCAGGGGGTACAATGCTGCACCTGCTATGGGTCTCTAATATGATAGGACCTTCACCTCTTATAGGCCTGAATGGAAGGGGGAATAGGTGGCCAGTTCTCCATTTCCTATTATGGCGGACGTGAGCTAAGAACCTTTATCCGACCGTGCTCATGAAATTATCAGCATAGCTGACTATGACTATGACTACAGTAAACAGGGAAAGACTATGAAACATGAAAAAAACAATAGGCGAAGATAAAAAAAAGACTTACTTTCTCCGCCTGGCAATTGCTCTTTGCAAATAATTCTCTTTGTGCTTTTTCTGTTTCATTTCGTCTGTCTCTCTCTCTTTCTGAAATTGTTTGAATCAGTAAATATGAGCAACTAAACACATTTAATTAATTTACAGGGGTCATAGTACAATTTACCAACTTTTCTTTTTATTGGCATGTGGTTGTTAAGTTACTTTGGTGTTTTTAAGGATATATTGGGTATATGGCCTATAATTATTATATAATATAATGTCTTAATGTTTGCATGAGTGTATGTGAACATGCTGTCCTCTTTTGTGTGTGTGTGCAAGCACACCCGAGTACTCCTGGCTGAAACACTATCAGTTTCTAATGTAGTTACAGCCATGTTTTATCAATTAAACTATGCAGAAACCATATGTCAACAGTGCAGTATGGAGATGATTCATACCAAGTTTTTGCATCATTAAAAGATTATGTCCGCGACTGCACATGCTCATTTTCTACAATTGGATCAGTTGCTTAGTTTTATTATCAAAAGGAGTTGACTGTAGGCTCACTGAGAGACTTGCTCTCTTCCATGCGTCTAACATATGGCACTCTTACACACACCCAATTACTACTGCGTAGCGTTGAAGCAGTTTTTTCTTTACTCTGCCGGATGATTAAGTCACACTGTAATTTAACTAATAAAACTAAAGTCACTATAATAAATGACATCTCACATACATCTCTTCAGCAGTAAAAATATAGTTAGTTGCATATCCTTTACAGGATGTCACAATTAGCTCCATCATTGTTTGGTTGTCAGTGATTTCTTGGCAAGTTTGTGTTCAATAGTTTGCCACTGCCTTCTGAATGATCTCACTCATACCATCATCTGCACTTTTTCCAAGTGATATGCAACATTTACCTGTAGGCAAATTGTGCCATCTCATCTCATCATGTTCCTCTTGTACCTTGCGGTGTCGAGGTGAAGTATAAACTTCGTGAGAGTGCCCGGTTATGGGCTTCGTATATCGACATTCCGATGGATTCTGTTATTCCCTCCGTCCAACGTTTATGTGGTCGGTCTCTTCCTCTGTTTCCATCTGGTCTGTACAGCATTGCTTGTTGTGACTTAGATCTGTCATATGTAGCTACCGCTACAAAGTCTGTGCTATTCACTTCCTTATTGAAACATTGTTTGTTGGCTGCAAAATAACCAGCGCCGCGACTTTCGATCTGTTGTACACTCTCACACTGACATTCCAATAGAAATTTTGAAAATAGTGGTGGGAGAGATGTAATAATTTTGTCTCTCAAAATAAGATCTTTCAGTCTATCAAAACTCTGTTTCACATTGGCTGCTGACAGCCACTTAGCAAAAATATTCTGTACTACTGAGATGTAGTCAGAGAACGTTTGTGTTGGATTAGGTGACAATTTCTGAACTGTTCCCTGTAGCCTGCTTCATCTAACAGGAAATGAGACATAATGTTAGCTTTAATATACTGATAATCTTTCTTTAGTTCATTGGGAATAGTTTCTATTACTTTCAGAGGTTCCCCAGAAAGACTTCTTATATATATCATATGCCATTCAGTCTTTGGGATTTCATAATGCTCCATAATGCATTCAAAATTTTGGGTGAAGGCTGCTATGCAGTCACCCGTGGTGTAATTTTTAATAATCCCCTGGTACTTTTTGTACGGTTGTTCTTTATCTGACTTTCTATTTTCCTTCTCTGTAGAAGGTTCAGCTTTCAGCTGTTCAATTTTCAGCTGCATTTCCAGCTCTTCTTGTTTACTTTGCGCAGCAATTTCAGCTTTTCTCAATTTTGCCTCAGTTTCTGCTTGTTTCAGTTTCAACGCAGCATCTGCATCTGCTTGTTTAAGTTTCAAAGCACTCTCTAATTCAGACTGTTTCAAAGCACTCTCTAATTCAGACTGTTTCAAAGCCTTCTCTAATTCAGACTGTTTCAAAGCACTCTCTAATTCTGCTTGTTTTAAAGCTCTTTCGGCAGCTCTATCTTCACGTTCCATTGCTTTTTCCTGTAATAGGAGATATTCTGCATACTTTCTCTCACTCCAGTTATTCAACTCCTCACCAGAAAGCTTCATTTTTAAACCCATTTCAATGAAATCGTTTAAACTCGACATGATGAAATGTGTCCGATGAAATGTATATACACAAATGTAATAATGTTGTAAGTAATTTACAATTTTTACTAATACATCCTATGCTTTGAGCTGATTAACCAAAAGTATAAAGAGGAGAAAAAATTGTATATTCAAGTATTTCTTGAACGATGTGTCGGACAATGGCTGTTTGTTACTGTCCGAAACCACACTAGATCTTATTTCAGGTCGACAAAAAATGGACTTTACAAGCAACAGGTACGGATGACACAAAACAACCTGCTGTTTTTGGAACAAGAGAAATTAGAACATGTGCAAGTGTGTGGTGTATGTGATGTCACTTAAGTTTTTGGAGGTTTGTATGAAGTCAAGTATTTTTGTTAGTCGCTCAGTCGTCTTTTCACCGCAATCAACAAACTCAATTTCCAACCTTTTCAGAACTTTCCGCTTACATTACCACTCACTCCTATTTTACAACAATTACTTTAAGCTGCGTTCGTACTTCTTTTCTTACTCAATGATATTTCAAGGGCATGGACGCCATGTTTGTCCTTTCCACTTATTTCTTATAATTCCAATCACGTAAATTTATAATTGGTTCAAATCCCCACGTTCGCACTTGTCAGGGTCTTGCGTAAGGCAAGTACTAAGGCTCGTTTGTTGACAAGTGAGAAACTAGTTACAGTTATTAAATCACTTGACGTGACCCACGGCAATAACGATTCAAACACTTTATTCGCGCAACGCACACTTTACAAGCAATACATACATCGCGCAATCATAATTCATAATGTCATCACATAATATATCAATGCAATACATCAATGCAATCCACTTACAAGTCAATCACACAGGCATTCGGTCTCCAACACTCATACAGGCTAGCTCTCGGTTCATGCTCAAACTCCAGTCATTACCAGCAACCATTCAAACCCGTCTGTCCAATACGACGTCTCAAGCCAGTCTACTGGCCGTTCAGTATTCTCGCCAGTCGGAGTACAGTCCCCCTGCGTGAGACACTAGTTTCACGCAGTGTTCTGACTGACCCGTCGCAGGCTTAGCGTTGCTCAGGAATGAGCCTGACTGACTCTTGCTGGCGTTGTCGAAGACGCTGCGTAGTATCTGATTGTCTACTCATCGCTCACTGTTGAGCCCGGTCGCTTTCGTCTGGTGTTGGTACAGACGACGCGTCGCAACCCTGGGTGAGAATCTGACAAGAAAGAGCTACAAACGTTTAACCAAATGTTTTCTCTGCAAATCGTACAGCCACTGGCGCCATGCCTGTAGAGGAAAACAAATGACCAGAAAAGCCAACGCAGCATTGTTTGATAGCTCTTCCTCTGATGAAGAACTAGTAGAAAATCAACCAGCTAATGCGGCAGAGACCATTGATGTTTTCCATCTGGAAAAATGTACAACCTGCAACCGCTTCCATGAAGATGGCATGTTAACTTGCGGCCACTCCATACCTATTGCAAATGAGGAAGCCAATTTGGTAATAGACTCCAAAGGCAAGCTCAATATCCATCAAGGTTATGTGAACGGCAAAGTAGCCACTGTTTTACGCGATAGCGGGTGCACTATTATTGGTTTAAAGAAAGACTTTATCTTACCTGCAGACTACACAGGCAAACATGTAACATGCAGAACTTTCTCAGGTAACATTGAGAAATACCCACTTGCATGGGCATATATTGAAACACCATTCCTGACAGGTAAGGTTAAATGCGCAGCATTATCTAACCCAAGTTGTGATATAATTGTTGGTAACCTGCTAGAAGTGAATGATATGCCACATGATTGTATAACATCTTCTTGTGAATGTATTGTATCAAATGCAGTAACTAGATCAGCTGCAGAAATGCAAGCTCAAATTAACCAAACTGAGACTTTAGAATTGTTAAGTCCAGTCATAACACCTCTTAAAACAATGAGGGAAAATTTTGTAAAAGCCCAAAAGGCCGATGTATCATTGGCAAAATATTTTAAACTTGTAGGCCAAAAGCCAAAGCAAACAAAGAATGCTAGATGGCACTTTGGCTTAAAATGTGGTATCTTAACAATGTATTACACGAAAGATGCCAATACCATTGCGCAAACTGTGTTGCCAACAGAACACCGCAAAAAAGCATTGCAACTAGCACATGACATACCTTTTGCAGGGCATATGTCCTATGCCAAAACCAGAGCAAGATTACTAGCACAGTTCAACTGGCCAAAGTTCTGCAGTGATATTAGTATTGCAGATCATGTCACATCTGCCAGAAACTTGTAAAAAAGGGGAAAAACCCGCAAGAAGAACTGCAAACAACAGATCTTGCAAGTAGACCATTTGATAAAATCTCGGTCATTGATCTATGTACTAGATGGCCTGAAACGATTCCGCTTAAAAATATAACATCTATGGACGTGATGGAAGTTTTCTTCCATATTTTCGCGAGAATAGGGTTTCCTGATACGATTCTATCAGATAGAGGAAGCCAATTTATTTCTGCTGCCACTCAAGCCTTTAATAAAAATTTAGGTGTGAAACAGTGCTTTAACAGCCCCTATCACCCTCATTCAACGGGTATAATAGAGAAAATTAACGGTGACCTCAAACACATGTTGGTGAAAGTCACCCAGGAATACCCAAATGACCGGGACACCTTTCTACCTGCCATACTTTTCGCTTATCGAGAAGTACCTCACTCTAGCACATGTTTTTCACCTTTTGAGCTAGTATATGGAGCCAAACCACGCGGCCCATTATCAATTTATCACACTTTGTTAACTGAACTAGAAAATCTTCTTCTTCTTCTTACGTTTGCTTGAAATATGTCTATAACTGCAAAGCTGTCTCTTGTATTAATTGAACTGTCTTTTTCAGTTCACACAGCGTTCCATAGAGTTTATCTTCCACTGTCGTCTCTCTATGCCAGAAGGTTTGCCTAGATATGTTATATTTTGGGCAGTCTTGGAGTATGTGCTCTGCTGTCTGCGACGCCAATCCACATGTGCACATGGCTGTTTCACCAATCTTGAATTTTGTATACATGTGGTTGCGTAATCTATTGTGCCCTGTTCTGAGGCGCAGAATAATGACTTGTTCTGGTCTATCCATAACGTGGTAGTCATCTTGAGCAGGTTTTGGTGGCTTTCTGACTGATTTGATCATTCTTTTCTTTTGGTGGTATGTAACGGGCACACCAGGCTGTTCTTCTTTGGCTCCTTCCTTAGCCAATTGATCAGCTCTGTCGTTTCCGGGTACTCCACAGTGGGATGGTATCCACTGTATGGTGACCTTATGCTGAATGCTAAGTTCAGAAAGTAGTGTCCTTAGTACTGGCAATTTCCCAGAGAGGAGCGCCTCGAGTACTGATTTTGCATCTGTCAATAGCACCACAGGTTGTGTACCATTGCTGGTATTTAGTAATTTCTCGGTTGCTATCTTGATTGCCTCAATTTCAGCATCGTAGTTATGGCAGTACTTTCCTGTCGGTACTCTAGCTGTGTCCCTGGTATTATTTGGGTATTCTATGTACACTCCCACTCCTCCATTTCGAACAGCAATTTGTGCTGACCCATCTGTGTAGACTCGGATCCAGAGGTCCTGTGGGTATTCTTCATCAAGGAAGCTGAGAGTGGCTGTTCTTCGCTGCACACTGTTCTGTTCTTCCTTGTCAAATATTCCTCTCACTTTTGTCTGGTTTTGTAATGATAGTCTATGCTCATCTTTCCATGGAGTTTGCTCTGGAATAGTTGTTAGGGGGATACCAACTGTGGGCAGATCGGTGGTTTCTCTGCAGAGTCGTTTGGCCTGGTGGATAAAACTACTTCTTTTCAACCGCCCCATAACTAGGTTTTCAAATCTGTTCTTCATAGGGTGGCCTGGCAAGCTGAGGAACTTTTCTGCTTGTATTAGCGTTTTCGTATCTCTGCGCTCACTCAGTGCTTGTGTCCTCCCCATCTTCCCCATTTCCACTATAGGGGTTGATCTCATCCCTCCTGTGGTGACTCTAAGTGCTTGATTTTGCACTTTGTCCAGCTCTTGTAGTGTGGTTTTTTATGCCAAACACCACGCAGTTGACCCATATTCCAGGTGTGGTCGTATGCTCTGTTGATAAATTTTGCTAAGTATTTTCCCACTGGCTCCCCATGTGGTTCCACTTAGCTTTCTCAGGATGGCTATTTTCCTTTTGGCTTTTGCTACTGCTTTGTTGATGTGCTTTCTCCATGTCAGCCTGCCATCAAATGTTGCTCCAAGGTATGTTGGTTCTTTATCTTCTCTTAGGGGTGTTACATTTATCTGGATGGTCCCTGCCTTTTGTTTTGGAGAGAGGGTAAATAGGGTGGTGCTGCACTTGTCAGTGTTTATGCTGACACACCATCTATTTTCCCTTGCAACAAATGTGTCTACAGCTCTTTGTAGTAATCTGGTGGCCACTGATGCATGTTCATTTGTGCTCCATAGAACCAGGTCATCGGCGTACATTGCGGCTTTAATTCCATGCGGTAGATTAGCAACGAGATCATTGATGAAGATTAGAAAGAGTGTGGGGGACAAGACTCCGCCCTGGGGAACACCGTGACGCAGTAGTACTTTCTTTCTCTTTAGTCCGTCTATATGTACTCGGGCTCTTCTGTTGTGCAAGTATGCTTTCACTCATTTGTACATTCTTCCATTGACTTTGCAGTTTCTCAGTTTATTCATCAGACCTTCTTTCCAGACTTTGTCAAAGGCTTTCTTCAAATCTATCCATGCCGCAAGCACCAGCTTCTTCTTTTGGAATGCATCCTCAATTTCTTGAGAGAGGTAGGTTGTCTGATCTTCCGTAGAGCAGCACTGCCTAAAGCCAGCCTGCTGTGGCACAAGGATGTTTTTACTTTCAATGTACCACTGCAGTCTGTGATTGATGATGCGCTCCAGTGTTTTGCAGAGACAGCTGGTGATGCTAATTGGTCTGTAGCTAGAGGCAATGGAACTATCTTTCCCTAATTTTAGGTGGGGTATCATGATTGCTTCTCTCCAGGCTTGTGGAACACTGCCTAAGGTCCAATTGTTATTGAAGATCTGCAAAAGCTTTGCTTTGGCCTCTGTTCCTAGGTTCCTGATCATTTCATTGGAGATACCATCAGCTCCTGGTGACTTTCTCATTTTCAGTTTTGATATGGCTAGCTCCAGTTCGCTGATTGTGATGGGTGCCTCCAGAACCTCATGTACTATTTCCTTCTGTCCTGTATGTTGCCGTTTCTCTCGAATCTCTTGTTGTTTCTCTGGACTAATTTTGATATTGTTATTTTGTGCGAATGAGTCCGCAAAATGGTCAGCTGCTTGCTTTATTGTTAAGATGTTTCCATCTTTATGTAGTGCAATTTTTGAGTTTCTCCCTGTGCCCTCATCGTTAAGTTGTTTTATTAGCTTCCACAATTTCCTTGTGTCTCTTTCAAAGTTCAGAGACTCTGTTTTTTCCTGCCAGCTTTTCCGTCTAGCCTGCAGCTTGGCCCTTTGAAATTTGGCTTTTGCATGCTGGAATTTATTGTGGTGCTCTTGGCTGGGTGTGACCTCTGCTTGCTTTCTACATACTTCCACATCATTATGCAACTGTTCCAGTTCACTACTCCAGTAGGGTTTATATTGTTTACGGGCTCCTCTTGGTACTGTTTCTCGCGCTGCCTGTAGTATGCATTTCCCAAACTCTTCAACTACTTTATTTATGTCTTTCTCAGTGTTCAGCTTTCCAACCAGTATGCTGGTGCGATTCTTGTACATTACCCAGTCTGCTTTCTTGTAGTTCCAACTCGAGAGGGTGCTGCTTTCACTTACAAGCTCATTTTCTACAGTTAGAAAGACTGGTCGATGGTCGCTGCCACCAAGTTGTTTCCCAACAATTCGTGTAATGTTCCACTCCAGGTCTGGTGAATGAAAAGCCAGGTCAGGTGTAGTTGTAGAGTGCCATGATCTCGAGTAGAAAGTATGTGGGTCGGACGGTTTGTTAATCAAGATGAATCTATTCTCATCCTGCCAGTCTTCCAGTCTCTCTCCTCTCTGGTCCATGTGATCATAGCCCCAACTCTGCGAGTGGCTGTTGAAATCGCCACACACAATCATTTTTTTCTGTTAATGGTAGTGTGTCCAGTGCCTGTGGGCGGTCACTTGGACAGTAGTAATTGATCAGATGTAGGTCTGTATAGCCTGTTTTAAGTTTAAGTGTCTGATACTCAGCCCCTTCCATATAGACTTCGATTTGGGAAACAGTGATGCTATTTTTTACAAGGGTAAGTATCCCACCTTTTCGCCTGTCCTTTCGGTCAGATCGGTAACACGGGTAGCCTCTGATTTTGAAGGCTATATTTTCGTTGAGGTGAGTTTCTTGCAAGCAACATATGCTTACTTTTTCTTGGTCCAGGATGTTTTCTAATTCTACTGTTTTGTTGTTGACTCCCTCCGCATTCCAGTGCATTATTTTAAGTCTTTGTTTAGTATGGCCAGCTGTTCTATTCTTTTGTCCCCTGGCTCCACAGTACATCTGAGAAGGACCCCCAGTAGTTGTGGTTGGACCCTTTCGAGACATAGGGCCCGGCACTGCACCTGCCTGGGGGTCCAAAGCAGGGCGAGCACCATAGCTTTTAGCAGTAGTCGACATATTCCATTTTGCGTAATTGCGTGGCATCCTGATTTCCGTGGTTTGCCTCTGTCTTCAGCACCTTTCCTTTGCTAGAGCAGACTGTGGTCTCACTCGAGTTTAGATGTGTACACACGCACACACGTGTCTGCACATGCATGTATGTGTATACACATCTAGAGCACACTGTTTATTTTCCGGCGCCAGATACTCGCCGTCGCCCCTTCTCCTGTTAGTTTAAACAGTTCCGCCACGTGAAGGCCAAGAGTTGGACTTTTGCTGCATAGGTTATGTATTCACGAGCCATTGGGGTATTTAAGCAATGTTGGGCGCTCACCCCAACACTGCGCCCCGGCTACATACAGCAACATTTGGAACCAACTAGAAAATGATCAGAAAGCATTGTCACCATATGAACATGTAACAACTTTACGTGACAGGATCATGAGATCTTGCATATTAGCAAAAGAATCATTTAGACAAACTGGTTCCATCTATAGAGAATATGCAAACAGAGGAAATAGGACAATAACACTGACACCTGGACAAGACGTACTATTACTTTTGCCCAGTGACAAACATCTTCTGACAGACTCATGGCAAGGACCATTTAAAGTACTGAGACAAATTTCGACGGTGGACTACGAAATTGCAATAAACAATAAACACAAAATATTCCACATTAACATGTTAAGACTCTACTACAACAGAGATGAAGACCAAGACGAATCCGCAGCAAGCATGACCATAGTGGACCACATAGACTCAGACGACACCGACGAAGTACCAGTTCCAGCACTTGACATGACAGACATATTACAAGACATAAAACTATTTCCTCATCTTTCTCAGACTGAGACCGACAACTGCAGACAGCTGTTAGAAGAATATAAGTCCATCTTCTCCAATTATCCAGGACAGACAGATTTAGTACAACATCAAATCATATTGACAACTCATTTATCGATAAAATTCAGACCGTATTCGATACCCATACACTACAAGGACAAGTTACATCAGGAAATTTTAGAACTAGAGACAAACAAAATCATTAGAAGATCACAATCACAGTATTCTTCTCCTATAGTGATTGTCAAAAAGAAGGACAAATCAATACGCCTATGCGTAGATTACAGAAAACTTAATGCAATAACACAGTTAGATTTAGAACTCATGGTTAACTGTGAAGACATACTGACTGAGATGACACATGACAAATACTTTACAAAACTGGACATAACCAAAGGGTACTCGCAGATACCCATGACCGACGATTCCATACACTTGACAGCATTTGCAACACCTTGGGGACTATATGAATGGCGTAAACTACCATTCGGGATAGTCAATGCCCCAGCAACATTCGTACGCATGACACGACTACTACTAGCAGACATACGGAACATACTATCATATATGGACGACATCTGTGTACATACTAGGACAATGACAGAACACCTGACAACACTCCGACAAACATTTGAACGCATCAAACAACACGGCATAACAGTGAAACCTTCCAAGGTAGAAATCGCCTATCACGAAATTACATTTCTTGGCTATAAAGTTTGTAATGGATTTGTCACCACAGATGACAATATTGTATCCAAGATTCTAAAATTGTCGCTTCTGACAACCAAAAAGGAAATAAGAAAGCATGTTGGGTTTACTCAATTATTACAGACGATTTACTCCCGATTTTGCTGGTTTGGACAGAAAGTTTTACAAATTTACTAACCAAAGACAAACCAAATAAAATTGTAAACAGCGAGTGCCGGAGACCTGCATTTACAAAAGTTTTGTCATACTTTTCGTCTAATCCTATCCTTAAATTGCCAAATTTGGAAATTCCTTTCAGATTGAGGACTGACGCAAGCTCCATAGCTATAGGGGCGGTTTTGATGCAGTCTTATGATGACATCCTACACCCAATTTTTTTATGTCAGCCGCAAACTGACACCGAGAGAACGCAGATGGTCAACTCCTGAATTGGAGGATTTGGCTTTAATTTTTTCCATTAAGAGATTTTTACATATTTGTTAGGTCGTCATTTCATTGTAGAAACAGACAACAACCCATTAATCATTATTAAGACAGGGACACCAACAAACCACAGAATAGCAAGATGGTCTTTACTGCTCCAAGACTTCAGCTTTGAAGTGAGGCACATCAGCGGGACACAAAATACGATTGCAGATTTGCTCTCCAGATGTCCACTCGAAACGTCTGAAAGTAGGCTACCTATGCCTGAGCGCACAGATTAAATGAGTCAATATCTGTGATTATTTAGAGCGCTCAGAAATCACAATCCAGCAAAGTCGTGTGTAACATAACTACACATCGCTGGCACACATAACTGTGATAAGGACAATGTCCTCTTGTTTATTAATATTACAAATTATATTTTTAATATGTAAGCATGGTAAATATATGTGTGATTAGAATGAAGAGTGACAATATTTTAAACACTTGTTAACATTTATACGAACAGTACTACGAGTGATTACAAAACTTACCTGAAGTAAACTTGTGGTAACATCCTCAGTACCTGCGCTTATGAATACGATTGATATAAGCCCAGCAGAGTGTTCAAACATTTTAAATCGTGTGAGAGAGACGACGACATACGAATTCAACACATCCAACAGAACAGTTTCATCAATACTTCCATAGATCATTGTTATCCAAACTTGTGAACGTGTGAACAGTTCATCCGTAGTTCCATAGAACATTGTTATCCAAATTTGTGAACCTGTAAACAGTTTAATCCGTACTTCTACATAACAGTGTAATCCAAACATGTGGAAGCACAATGTGTTACTCCAACATTTTAACACATCAGTTGTGTACTTCCGTTACTTTGTGGAATTAATTAATAAATTTAGAAAATTAACAGACTATACAATAACTTTTAAATATTAAGCACAACCCACTACTGGCAACACTGAATGTATTCTGGCATGAACCTAAGGCCTATCCACGTCAATATGGAAGCACTAGACTCGAGTTTCGCCCTCGGTTGAGCTCGTCAGTAGTGCATATCCCTGACCGGATCCGGAAACAAGCCAAGGATCACTGGCGTGTGAAGCGGGTGTGTAACCACGCGGCACACGTTGGACACACAGCCAAATTATCATAACATAATATCACAACGTCACACATCATAGGCTATGCTCAAGATTGCCCAATCGCTGCGACTGACGTCCGTCAATCGATGTGGACCCGAAACGGTCAGGACTTCTCACTGGCAAGGAACACCAGGCCTCCCAAATCCAATGAGCAATAATCAAATTGATTAATTTGGTTAATTTCGGGATTTGAATTTTAAATATTGAGCACAACCCACTACTGGCAATGCTGATCGTATTCTGGCATGAACCAAAGGCCTATCCACGTCAATATGGAAGCACTAGACTCGAGTTTCGCCCTCGTTTGAGCTCGTCAGTAGTGCATATCCCTGACCGGATCCGGAAACAAGCCAAGGATCACTGGCGTGTGAAGCGGGTGTGTAACCACGCGGCACACGTTGGACACACAGCCAAATTATCATAACATAATATCACAACGTCACCCATCATAGGCTATGCTCAAGATTGCCCAATCGCCGCGACTGACGTCCGTCAATCGATGTGGACCCGAAACGGTCAGGACTTCTCACTGGCAAGGAACACCAGGCCTCCCAAATCCAATGAGCAATAATCAAATTGATTAATTTGGTTAATTTCGGGATTTGAATTTTAAATATTGAGCACAACCCACTACTGGCAACGCTGATCGTATTCTGGCATGAACCTAAGGCCTATCCACGTCAATATGGAAGCACTAGACTCGAGTTTCGCCCTCGTTTGAGCTCGTCAGTAGTGCATATCCCTATATATCCTATATCCTATATATCCCTATACGATAACTGTCACAAAGTAATGACACTTAATATAACTTTGTGAGACTAAATTTACATATACTTAATTGTATGAGAGGATTTTTATATTTGTAATCTGAGAATCATTGATTGATCAACTTATTCTCAATAGTACCAACTAGGTCACTATTGACAATAAGCATCAAACTATGATGCTTAGAATTTAACTTACAAATGTACTTTATTTTTTTTAAAAAGAAAGTAAAAGTTATTCCCCATAGTGTTTCACAATAACATCTAAGGGAAACAATTTGAAATATTGGTTCAATGTAAACATATATATATATATATATATATATATATATATATATATATATATATATATATATATATATATATATATATATATATATATATATATTACCTTGTTCATAGCGCCAGAACGGCAACGCATCACAAGGTGACATCAACTATGCGTGGACTATAATTACTAATGTTGTGGACCAGCATGGGATCATCCGACCATATCGGTTGGGGTCTAATGCTGAAGCCATCTTAGAAATAGATGGCTTGCGGCCTGACATGTCTCGTTTTGTGATTTTTTTCTTTGTCGGGAGGTAGTCGCGTTGCTTGGAAGACAGCGTAAGTCGCTGATAGCTACCGGACTGGCTAAGTCCGTCAGCAACCTAGGTAAAAATCCAACTAGGGGACTGTACCTGATGAGTGTAGCTTTATGGCGGCACTGAAGAGAAGATATATCATGTAAATTACCCACTATACTTCAACAAACTACAAAGAGTCACCTAAGATAACAAACGGTGGGTCGATTCTGACTTTTTATTAGTAGATTAACCCAACTTTAAATAGCCAGTAATGAAAGGATATACCTTTCATTCAAAGGGCGGCTGGAGAGTGTCAGAATCTTCCCCGGGTCTTCATCACCAGCGCCTGGCAACGACGGCTAGGTACGCCCGTGAACGGCATTAACACTTACGACACAGTAACAGGGAAAGGGTCTGCGTGGTACACGGAGACCACGAGAAGAGAAAGCAGGACCAATGCGGGCTCACTGCGGCTAGCGGTCAGACAGCCTTGGACCGTACGACTGGACAGACGTGGAAAGAGAGCAGTGCACGTATTGATTGAATGAGTTGACGCTAGATGAGAGAAAGCCTTTTGAGTATAGAAAGACTGAGTGCATGGTATGTAGTATTGCATTCATGAACTGATGTATTGTATATATATGTATATTGAAATGGCATTATCGCTGAGTTGAGTGATGCCTGTTATGATTGCTGTTTGCGAGAAGTGCGATT
The DNA here is from genome assembly GCA_963921405.1 of Cepaea hortensis. Classification (NCBI taxonomy): domain Eukaryota; kingdom Metazoa; phylum Mollusca; class Gastropoda; order Stylommatophora; family Helicidae; genus Cepaea; species Cepaea hortensis. The sequence goes on from OY992886.1 coordinate 66,467,330, forward strand.
AAAGTAGTTGAGAGATGTCACCGTGTGTTATGTACATTCATTCTGTGTGAGTGATTGTTATCACATCTGTTAGTCACCACGAGCCTTTATTGATTGCAAATCAAGACTCTGACAGGTAGCAAGTTTGCAGGGTAGTTGATTTTATCTTCTGCTTCTAGACCAATGTTCAGGAAGTACATTGGTTCGACCTTCACCTGGGTGTTCCCTCCGCTGCAGTCTGGCTACATCCACTATGGCAGCTAACTCAGTGATCACTGTTTTGTGGTACCATATGAATCGGTTTTGCCCGAGGGCTACCTTTTACGCTGACAATACGTGTTCGAGGGTCTGTTTTTGTGGACAGAGGGTACATGCAGCATTGTTGGTCTTTGTGTCCAGTTTGGCTGCTGATGGTATGGCATTATAATGTGATCTGTCAGAAGAAACTACAGGAAATGATAGATACAGTGATTATGATAAGTGAAAAGGTGGACCTTAGCTTGAATAATAAGAAAACTGAAGTCATGGTGATATCAAAGAAACAGATTGTGCCTAAATGTACAATTAAAATAAATAACATTATTTTTTGGACAAGATGTAAAAATTCAAATAAGTTGGCACATGGATAACATCAGATGCAACACAGAGATGCAGAACAGAATAGGACAAGCAAAAACTGCATTCTTTCAAATTAAGACAATTTTATGAAAAACAGTCCATGTCATTGAAAGTTAGAAAAATAATTCTTGCATAGAACCAGTTCTAACGTTTATGATATGGCTGTGAATCCTGGACAATTGGTAAACAAGCGAAACAGTCCATAGACATCTTGGAGATGTGGTTTTATAAAAGAATGTTGAAAATTCTTTGGATGGCCAAAATGAGCATTCTGGACATTTTGAGATGAAAGTGGTGGTGGTGGTGTGGGGAGGGGCGCTAGTCGCCAAACAACTTAACTTATCACAAAAATCAGAAAGAGGCAGTCACCATTTTTTGGCTACATAATGAGAAGACAAAAACTGGAACATGTGAACCGACAGATTTATTGAAAGAGAGATAGAGAAAGACAGCGAGAAAAAATTCTTGACAGTCTTGTGTCATGGTATGGAAGGGAGTGAACACATGAATTGATCCATACCGCCACAGATCGCAGTTTGTGGAGAATCATGATCGTCACGCCAGTCGGTAAGACATGTGATTATGATGCTTTTGTAACGACATCCGGATTCAAACGTAGTGTCTTCAAATGACGACAGCGCCTCTATGGAGAAACAAGTTCACTTGAAAGTACAGTATCTACAACGCCATTTATTTTGTTAAAATTGCGGAATTTGTACGTGCACATACACGATTTGTTTTCCCAAGACCCACAGTATCCCATAATTGAAGGTTGCTATAACATTCACCGCGGAGCTATAGCAACAAACACAAGACCGGAAGTTGAAATTCAGAAGCCACACAGTTCTGGAACATATTTATAGTATTGTAAGATTGGAAAGAATAGGTATAATTGTATTAAAAATAACAGCGATATTATATTGGATAATTATATGATGATTATCAGACGGCGGGACACTATTTATTGTCATCGGTTATAATGTTGAGTAATATTTTAAAAATTATTTTAGAAATTAAGAAATCATGTTTATTGTGCATCTCTCTTCTGACCCTTCCCTTTGTTTGTGTTAAAAAAAAAACAAAAAACATTCAAATTCACATTCACGTGTTTTGTCTCTATAGTATATATCTCCATCTATTTCTCATGTCCTGTGGATTAAAAAAAAAACATAAATAAATAAGGAACTTACAGTTTAGTTATACTATTAAAAGGATTTCTCAGTGTGTGTCGTATCCAGTCCTGGCGTCGTTTCTTCACCTCCTGATTACATATTTAATATTTATATGATTATCTGTTTTTTTTTGTTTTTTTTTTAAAATTTAATCCTATTCCTAGGGTTGCAAGATTGTGTAACTGAGAAACCGGGACATTTCTCTGAAGAATAAGAAGGATCCAGAGGAGTGTGCCTGCTTTGTAATTTTTTGGTGAATTTATTTTTCATGAAAGTCAGTAATCAGTAAGCAGAGATGCACATTTGCAAAACCTAAATGAAGGCCATTTTATTATGGAAGTGTCTATTCATACCTGGAGTATGTATAAACTATTCGTTTATTCAAACCTCAGCTATGGATAAATTATCCGTTTATTCATAGCTGAACTATCACATGATTTTTCCCGGTCCTGGAAACCCAGGCTGGTCCTGGTCACGTGATTTGCCAAGTCACGTGACTTAACGTATGTGACGTCATCGGGACATGAGCGTGGCTATGTTATATATTTTTGTTGATTCAAACTTGTATCCTCAGTAGCACAGTGGTAAGTGTCTCTGCCTGATAAGCGGGAGCTGTTGGTTTGATTCCCTGCCGGACACTTTTTTTTTTTTAATTCTTCAGCAATTAATTGGGTGAAAGTGACTTTTTAATAAACAAATATTAGGAACTATGATTATGAACTGATGTTTTAAATATTTGTTTATCGAAGTTATTTCTTTTTTGTCACTTATATTATCTTATTTGTATTATATAAAAGTTATCACTTTTTTATGTCTTTCAACACATCTTTCTCATATCTCTGTCTCTCACACTAGCTTCGTTATCTATCTCTCTCCTCTCTCTTTTCAACCTGCTTCACATATACCAGGTTTTCCTGCACTTTATATGAGTAGCATGTCCTTGTTTATTTGTTAATTCATCAGGCCAGTAAGTCGGAAGTCTGGTGTTTGAATTGCCTAATCATGTCTCTCTGAGGTGGCACATATTATTGTCAGCTTGGACCGGAATTATGAGGACATTAATACTAATAGTAGGTCGGTAATGTAAACAAAGATGGATGCCTGTAAACAGTAAGAGTACAGAAACGCAAGTTAACAATTCTTGAACTCGCCTGGGGACACAATTATTTTTTATTGGGGATACCAATCTGGAAAATTATTCTTGATATTTAAACAACCATACTTCAGCTATGTATAAAGTACCCATTTATTCATACTTCAGCTATGTATAAATTATCCGTTTATTCATACTTCAGCTATGTATAAATTAACTGTTTATTCTTACTCCAGCTATGTATAAACTCTCCCTTTTATTATAGCTGCATGGAAAAAAGCCTACAGTCTATCCTGGGGTCATCAGTGGGATTCTAGATCTAGTAACATTTTCTGATATCAAAATAACATCAATAACAATGGATTAGTTTGTAAAGGATAACTTTCACTGGACATAAGTGGGCGTGTTGGTAGGAGATTATGATGTCTTGAGCTTGGTCAGATGAGGTTCTGACATCTGCGCTCAACATATGCTAAGAGAGGGAAAGATTTGCTCCTCCAAACATTAAGGCCTATAAAATGTGATGGTCCTAACACTTCACATACCCACTTTCATTGGACATGGATATCTTCATAATTACTCCAGCCTCCTCCCAATGATCACACAGGGAGCATTTGAAACCAGTTCATGAAGTTCTTAGCATGGGTGAGGATCAAATACTAAAAGAGCAATTGGCTTTCCATACTAAACAAGTAGGCAGTGATAAACAGTTTCCTAAACTAATCAAATAAACAGTGATAAATAATGTACTTTGTTTTTTTTGCTGACACTTCTCTTTTAATGTCTGAGGATCCAAATGCTAAAAGAGCAAATAGTTTCCTAAATAAATCAAATCAATCGGTCAGTCAATCAGTCAGGTGCTGTCTCCACAGTGAATTTTAGCTGCAATGGATCCCCAACACTGCCCGTCTCTCGCCTTAATTATACTTTCTGTCAGACTACTGTTTGTCCATCTCTTGATGTAGTCTTCCCACTTGTATTGTTGTCTTGCTCACTTGCCTTCAACCTTACCCTTCAGAATAGTTTTTATAAGAGTGTTATGTAATAAATCAAAGAAGCAACAATAAATAATTTCTTAAACTAATCTAAGAGCGGGTACCAGGAAACATCATGGGAAGTAAAGGTGGCAAGCATGATACCAACGACATCACCCAGTTAGTGCCATTTGGTCCATCAAATTAGTAGGCCTATATGACCAGCGAGCCTTAGGTGTATAAAAGGGACCTTCCAGATGTCAAATGAGCAAACGGTTTCCTAAATTAATAGAATAAGCAGTGATAAACAATTTTCTTTATTCTTCTTGATGACACTTCTCTTGTAATGTATTAGGATCCAAATGCTACAATCAATCCTAAATTAATCAAATAAGCTGTGATAAACAATGCTCAATCCTAAATTAATCGAATAAGCAGTGATAAACAGTGTTCTTTGTTTTTCTTGATGACACTTCTTTCATAATGTTTTAGGATCCAAATGCTAAAAGAACACATGGTTTCCTAAACTAATCAAGTAAGCAGTGATAGACAATGTTTCTGTTTTTTTAGGCACTACGTTTCAGGTTCGCCAAATTTTACCGGAGATATTTTTGCGATGACTCTCGGTTTCTTGGTTTTTGTGACTTCTGTATAGGGATGTTACGCTGCTTATAATGTTAAATTCCCCAATTATTTCAAGACACCGTTAAAACAGACACAAGATTACTTGATATAGTTTTACCCTTCACAGTTTGCGTTCTAAATTTCTCAGGCTTCGGGAATCCTTGTTATACCGGAGAACCAGGGTGTCTATTCTAAGTAGTGAGTAAACTCCAAATACCGTCTTATGAGACATGATGCACTGTTCTACTATGTATTATTCAATTTAACATCCATTTGTAAGTGTGTTGTATAATTTTCGACCATTTAAGTTGGCAATCAATGTCACATTGAAATTATGAAGATCGCATGCTGTAATGTGATATTTCAATGGTGGGATGCCCACCAACTCTTCTGTCCATTGTGGAATCGTTCCACACAGGCATGAAGGGTATAATCAAGTTTGATGGTGCAACTTCTGAAGAATTTGAAATCAGGAGTGGAGTTAAGCAAGGTTGTGTACTAGCTCCCACCCTCTTTGGAATATACTTTTCACTTCTACTGAAATATGTCTAACGTGATCAGGATGGTGGTATATACATTCACTCACACTCAGATTGCGGCCTTTACAATGCTCAAAGATTGAAGGCCAAGACCAAAATTAGGAGGGTACTGATCAGAAAGTTGCTTTTTGCAGATGATGCTGCAGTTACGACCCACTCTGAGGAAGAATTGCAATGTCTACTATCTGCATTCTCCAATGCTTGTTCTGAATTTGGTTTAACGATTAGCAAAAAGAATACACAGATTATGTCACAAGGTGCACATGGGGTACCATCAATCTTTATTGACGACGCCGAACTAGAGATGGTAGACCATTTTACATATCTAGGATCAGTGGTAAATAGCAAATTATCCCTAGATCAGGAAATCAACAGCCGGATTGGTAAGGCAGCAACAACAATGAACAGGTTAACAAAAAGAGTCTGGGAGAACAGGAAGCTTACTGCAAAAACAAAAGTCCTTGTCTATCAAGCCTGTGTCCTTAGTACTCTTTTTTATGGCAGTGAAACCTGGACAACTTACTCTCACCAAGAGAAACATTTAAACAGCTTTCATATGCGGTGTCTGCGAAGAATTCTTGGTATTAAGTGGCAAGACAAAATCACAAATACTGAAGTATTGGAAAGATCAGGTTGTGTGACAGTTTATTCCATGCTCAGTCTTCGTAGACTTAGATGGATAGGACATCTTAGGAGGATGGATGATGGTAGAATACCAAAGGACATCTTTTTTTGTGAATTACAGATGGGTAAGAGCTCTAAGGGTCGACCTCTACAACGATACAAAGATGTGTGTAAGCGGGACATGATTGATACAGGCATTGATAATGCACATTGGGAGCAAGTCGCCGCTGAACGTGTTGCATGGAGGGCAAACATCAGAAATGGAATAAAGACAAAGGAGAAAATTATTGCAGATAAGTCACACACCGAGCGTTTGAGACGTAAGATGGTGCATAATGGTGGAAATGATCACGTGTTCACATGCACCCACAGTGAACGGACATTTACAGCGCGAATTGGCCTTGTCAGTCACATTCGCTACCGCCATAGGTAAAAGTTATTATGCCTTTTTAAAGCACAAACTATCGTCTGTCAAGATGGCAAGGTGCCAATGAATGAAATGTATGTATACATTCAACAACCATTATTGTATTTATGTGTAATTTTTCATCACTCTATACGGACCAGTTCGTTGATAATTTTGCAAAGTTTCAACGGGACTTCTTTTGATTTATTTGTTTTTTTTCCGGGATTTGAGATTTAAAAAATGAGCACTATCCACTACTGGCAACGCTGATTGCATTCTGGTATGAACCTAAGGCCTTGTCCACGTCCATTTGGAAGCACTAGACTCGAGTCTCGCTCCCGCCTGAACCTGTCAGTAGTGCACATCCTTGACTGGACCCAGGATCAAACCCGGATCACCGGCGTGTGGCGTCTGACGCAGGCATGCAACGTGGGCGTTCAACCACTAAACCATGCGGCACAAGCTAGATGCAACCAAATTATCACACTAGAATATCACAACGTCACCCATTGTTACTCGATCAACGAGGCTGGCATCTGTCAGTCGATGTGGCCCCGAATGATCAGGTGATCATTTGGGGCCACATCGATTGACGAATGTCAGTCGCGGTGATAGGACAAATTTTGAGCTATAGCCTAAGATGGGTGACGTTGCGATATTCTAGTGATAATTTGGTTGTGTCTAGCGTGTGCCGCATGGTTTAGTGGTTGCATGCCACATCACACGCCGGTGATCCGGGTTTGATCCCGGGTCCAGTCAAGGATGTGCACTACTGACGGGCTCAGGCTGGAGCGAGACTCGGGACTTTTTTTGTCAAAATGCATCTACTCTGGCGGCCTCACGCTGATTGCCACGCATGCTATCAGCACGCGTGGTTTGACATCATCACAGCATGATGTGGAGGTGTATATTTATTTTTCCTTGAATTAGACAACAGGAGTCGTAATCTCCCTTGGCGTCAGTGTTACCAACAGTTGTGTGAGTGTGTAGGTAGGTCACACTTTGTGAAAGGGTCAAAATCTTATTTTGCTCTTTGTTCATATTAAATGATAAACTGACCCACAAACACTAATATCTCTGCTTAGAATTGACCTACAGACTTGAATAAGGTACCGTTGGATTTGTTTTTTTCAAGAGGTATCTAACTATGCAGGTGTCATAATTAAAAAGCAATTAAGAAAATGTTACTAAAATGGCTAGTTTTTCTTCATGACACTTCTCTTATAACGTCTTACGATCCAAATGCTACAAGAGCAAAAGGTTTCCTAAACTAATTGAATAAGCGGTGATAAACAATGTTCTTTTTTTTTTCTTGATGACACTTCTTTTGTAATGTCTTCAGCGCTGGGACTATAAACCACTGCCATGGTTAAGATTCATGTCAAGAGAGGAGATGAATCTCAGTTCTTGTATGAGACTTCTGCCGACACACCAGTTGCAGACATCCTGAAAGATTGTGCAACTATCTATAATGGTCGCTTGAAGGTTCACAGAATTTGTGGAGGTAATGGAATTTGGCCAGGCACTGCTGTTTACATACTTTTTAATGTGTTTAAAATGTTCTTGAAGATGAGTTGTGTCATTAGCAAACACAAATGTGTGTGACATATTTGCATGCATCAGTGCTTAAATCTGTATATATATTATACCAGATTATTTAGATATTTGTGTTAGTGAGCTGCCCATATGTGAATGTTTGCTTATATCTTCATTAATATGATCTAATATTATTTAGACATTTCTATTACTGAATTGTCTGTACGTGTACGCATGCCTGTACCTATACACATTATACCAGATTATTTACATATGTGTATTAATAAGCTGCCCATATGTCAGGGTTGTAGTAGATCAGGAAAATGGGAGACATTTGGGTTAGAACTTTAGAATTTCACTGTAGAAAATGAAAAGAGAGAGAGAGAGAGAGAGAGAGAGAGAGAGAGAGAGAGAGAGAATTTAGCTCACCATAGTTGGGAGACTCAAACTCAACAAAAAAGTGAGATTGTAAAAGTCTGTTTTCGATTATTTGGGAAATATCAACGTCATAAGCCATAAAAACAAAGCAAATTAGTACGGTATAAGAGGTTCCAGTTGTTTATGGTAATGTGTGAGCATGTTTAATGATCAGTCAATATGAATGCCATAACTTGAGACTTTGAGAATTTGTCTGGTTGCCGATGTCATCAAAAGCAGCACATTATGCATATAGTTATACATTGAATATTCACTGGGGAAAGTGAAACTGATGCAAAGTGCAGCAAGCTTGTACGGCATGGCTTTATCTCTTTCTTCTTCTTCTTCTTCATCTTCTTCTTCTTCTTCTTCATCTTCTTCTTCTTCTTCTTCTTCTTCTTCTTCTTCTTCTTCTTCTTCTTCTTCTTCTTCTTCCTCTTCTTCTTCTTCTTCTTCTTCTTCTTCTTCTTCTTCTTCTTCTTCTTCTTCTTCTTCTTCTTCTTCTTCTTCTTCTTCTTTTCTTCTTCTTCTTCTTCTTCTTCTTCTTCTTCTTCTTTCTTCCTCTTCCTCTTCTCTGTCTCCTATTACAGTTTCCCTTGTAGTGTCAGGATATGAAGAAAGTTCTGGATTAAACTGATGTGTACCTTGTACACCATGGTGCTAGTCACCTCAGTTATGCCATTGCTTGTTTCCCTTTGTATCTGATTATACTGCTTGCTGTGGGGCACTATCTGTTGGTCATCATCGTCAGGTGCCATGCCAGCTGGCGTAGGCATTCATGACTCTCCACAGATCTCGGTCCTTGATTTTCTGGATCAACTCTCCTGCTGATATTCCTCCATGTCACCGTCTGAATCCATCCAGCATCATTTCTCTTGGTCTGCCTCTGCCTCTCTTCTCATCACATGACCAAAGAAAGCTGTTTGTCTCTTTCTTATTGTTGTATGTATTATCTAGTTTCATTAACCCCTTTCAGGCAATCGCTGTTAGTTACTTTGGCAGTCCAAGGACTTCACAACATTCGTCTTAGGAATCACATCTCTATTGCTTCCAAGTTCTTCCTAATTTGTTCATGTACATTCCAAGATTCACTGCCATACAGCAAAATATGTTCTATATATAGCACTTTAGCACTCTCTTTCTTACATTCAATGATAGTGACTTATTGCATTAATCTGTTGGTAGTAAAGGTTTTCTGTAAGTCCTGATGTTATCGTTTGCTTGAACAGAAATGGAAGAACTTGCCAAACACGGGGTCTCACTGCCACCTGTTATGCAGGGACTCACAGATGAACAGATAGTGGATCTTAAACTGAAAGATGAATGGGGGGAAAAATGTCAGCCTAGTGGAGGGGTGAAATTCAACAAAGACAAAATTGGTTGCAGAAATGGACAAGGTAACTGGATCATTTATATTTAAGGTTTGTATTTAAGACAGTGATGTATCTGATCTATAGCCGGCTTCCTGGCCAGGAGGTTAGCGACTTTTCTCCGTAATCTCGTATACTCTCGTAAGTAACGTGACGACGGTGAGAATCAGCAGTGGTTCGAATCGCGTCAATAACATACGGGGTATATGAGCCGGCTGCTCAGAAAGCAATGGCAGACTTTTTTTGTGTGTGTGTGCATATCCTTTACAGGACATTGCTGTCAACACCAGCATCTTTCAGCTGTATGTTGATTTCTTTGCAAGATTACGCTCAGTAGTTTGCCATTGCTTTCTGAGCGGCCGGCTCACATACCCCGTAAGTTACCAATGCGATTTGAACCACTGCTGATTCTCACCGTCATCACGTTACCCACGAGAGTATACAAGATTATGAAGAAAAGTCATAACCTCTAAGCCACGAAGCCGGCAATGGCAGACTACTGAGCATAATCTTGCCAAGAAATCAACAATCAGCTGAAAGATGCTGATGTTGACAGCAATGTCCTGTAAAGGATATGCAAACATTTAATTTCTTCTTCTTCTTCTGCGTTCATCCGGAGTTTCTTTTTTCGGACGTGATTGCGTTGTGCCTGTTTACAGCAGAGCTGCGTTCTTGCACCGTTAGGCCGACACATCTGACTTCTGCGGGCATTTGTTGACCGGGTTAACCTTCCAGGAATCATTTAATTTAATTTAAGACAGTATTAACTGTAATTATCAAGACCCGTAGTTACTTGAAATCTGTATATGTGTAGTATGAAGAAGTGGTTTCATGTACCATCTGGCATGCACTGTTCTGCCATCCTGTGTGGATGTCAGTCATGCCCACTTATTTTTTAATATTTGTTTTTTTACAAAATATCCATGTTATTTAAATTTTACTTCCCTTCTTGATAAACTGAACCGAGTTATATGATTTCATTATTTCATGTTTGGTTTGGTGTCTTTTACTGTTTCCAAAGAGTTTTGGAGTAACTGAGAGGCGTGTTGACCTTCTTTAACTCTGGGTTTAAATTTGCAACAAAATGTGGATAAGAGGTGAGGTGACACAGAAGTTAGTGAACTTGCCTGCCACTACAGTGGTCTAGGTTCATTACCCAGCAGAGACAGGAGTTTTTCAACTATTATGGTCTGGGGGTCGATCAGCCTCATACAAAACTGGTACCAAACAATTGTGTACAAAAATGTAAAAGATTTGCCATGGAAGGGGTCTTAGCTGCTGCCGAAGTATTAACATGCTCAACTTGACCACAGGACCACCTGTTTTTCATCCTTATCTGAGGTTAATTCTTTAACCTCACTACCAAAGAGATCGTAGAGATACGCAATATTCTAGAAATGAACGGCTCTTAGAAATTACGAGCACTATGCTGAGATTCAAAGTAGGTCATTTCTGATTCTGAGGTGGACACTAACCCCTCAGTCAGGGTGCTCCATGTAAGTCACGCAAGAGTGAACAACTAGAACCAACAGGTCTCTAACAACAGTAGTGAAATCTCAGGTATAGATTCAGTTGTTTTGGTTTTAGTTTGCACTATTCACACTTTAACCCTGGCATAGAATCATATTGGGCACACCATCATCATGTTAAAAGTTAGTTGCATAGCCTTTACAGTACGTAGCAGTCAACCCCAGCATTTTTTTGCTGTTTGTGATTCCTGAGCAATTTTATGTACAGTAGTTTGCCATTGTTTTCTAAACGATCAGCACCCATACCATTTCATAAAAAACCAACGTAAGGCGGTCTGCTACCAAATTGCCCACAGCTGTGTTTCGAACGCGAGTATGTTGGATCATAAACTGCATCCATAACCCCTTTGCCACGAAGCTGGCATCATCATGTAGCAGGCCCTTTGTAGAACAGTGCTCTCGTCACGACCTACCAGAAGGACTCTCAACCTTTCACCAGTTCCCCTGCCTCATGCATGTTCATGTTCAGAGTCAACGACCCTTTAACATACCTTAAGGCACATCGGGCAGATGGTGCTTGACCCATATTGTCATAGACCAATCAGGTGGGTGATGTGGTCAGTTAACACTGGCCACCAGATGGTGCTTGACCCATATTGTCATAGATCAATCAGGTGGGTGATGTGGTCAGTTCACACTGGCCACCAGATGGTGCTTGACCCATATTGTCATAGACCAATCAGGTGGGTGATGTGGTCAGTTCACACTGGCCACAAGATGGTGCTTGACCCATATTGTCATAGACCAATCAGGTGGGTGATGTGGTCAGTTCACACTGGCCACAAGATGGTGCTTGACCCATATTGTCATAGACCAATCAGGTGGGTGATGTGGTCAGTTTACACTGGCCACAAGATGGTGCTTGACCCATATTGTCATAGACCAATCAGGTGGGTGATGTGGTCAGTTCAAACTGGCCACAAGATGGTGCTTGACCCATATTGTCATAGACCAATCAGGTGGGTGATGTGGTCAGTTCACACTGGTCACCTTTACCTCCTGTGACATTTCCTGGTGCCCTTGTTAGGCCTGGTAAGCCTGGGTCCAGGGTGTCTTTAATGTTCTGTGTCCACCGTCGTGTTGTTTGACCCCTGCCTCTTGTTCCTGGAACCATCCCTTCCGTCACTCGTCTTTCTAAGCCGCTGTGTTTAATAAGGCCAAAGTATGTTAATTTTTTAGACATGATGCTGTCTATGGACCAGTTTTCTTCAATGTTCACATCTTGTAGGTGGTCACTATATTTGTTCTTCTTGTATTCTATACAGTATTCTAAGAATTTGTCTGTAACATTTCAGTTAAAAAGACTTGATTTTCTTCTTCTGTGATTATGAAAGTATTAAGAGCATGGAAATATAATAATTTACGTTTATTTTGAGTTATTATATCCACTTGCTATTTTCGGAAATTAAATGATGTTATTTATGTAGGTCTTACCCACTGCATGTAAAACTTCTTATAATCTTCTTGTTTAGCCCCAACACCTCAAATGGCAGAAGTGCTGACGAAAACAATAAAAGAGGCAACAGATATGATATCAAAGGTAAACAATAAACTTTCTAATGTCACTTTGGGGTATGTAGGTATAGTAAAGGACTCATTCCCACGATTTTAGGTATATAGTGTATATATCACCATATATTGTTTATAAACCAGTGGGCACTTGATGGTTCATGTGATCAGTATCACTCTGCTCATCTTTACTTCCCAGGACATTACCTGGTTCCCATTTTAGGCTGGGGAAGTAGCAGTAGTGAACATCTAGGGTTAGAATTGAATGTTAAAAAGACACAGATTATGATCGTCACTGGGAAGAAGGAAATATCACAATATGATATATGAGTAAATGGGCATATGCTTAAGCATGTTAATCGGTACAGTTATCTCGGAACAGTCATAACATCTGATGGGAGATGCCTTGAAGAAATTAGAACAAGAATTGCCATGGCGAAGGTAGCCTTTTGCAAGATGAAAAACATACTGACCAATAATAAGATATAAATTGAAACAAGAAAAAAAGTGCTGAGGTGCTACATAGAACCTGTACTTTTGTATGGATGTGAAGCGTGAACAATGAACTTACATGCTGAAAAACATCTGATGATTGTGGAAATGTGGTTCTGAGGAAAATGCAAAGAACACCATGGACAGACAGAAAAACCAATGAACAAGTCCTTCAAGAAACAAATGAAGATCGTAAGCTGATTAGAGACATTAGATGTAGACAGTCAAAATTTTTTGGGCATGTTATGAGAAGAAATGACTTGGAGAACTTGGTGATGGCTGGCAAGATCGAAGGGAAGAGACCAAGGGGAAGACCGAGAAGTAAATACCTGGATGGCTTGACCACGTGGCATGGTCGAAACAGGAACACGGAGCTGATCCATGACTCTGGTGATCAAGTGAAATGGCGAGTCATGATCACCTACGCTTTCCGGCATGGCACATAATTGATTGATTATAAGTAGCAACAGGACTAATTTTGTTTCATGCATTGAGGCGTATTGGGCATATGGTTTTTTTTAAATGTAGCATATCCCTTGCAGGATGTTGCAGTCAACACCAGCATTTTTCAGCTGCTGTTGATGTACTAAGCAAGTGTTTACTTCAGTAGCTTGCTATTGCTTTCTGAACGACCGGCTCCCATTCCAACACGTTATAACGCAACGCGACACGGGCATGTAGTACTTAACAAAAATTGTATGTCCTTTGCAGGAAGTTGCAATTAACCCCAAACCCTATTGATTTACTATGCTATTTTAAGTTAATTTGTTTCCCATTGCTTTCTGAACAAGAAGTTGACAGTTAAATCCAACTGACGTGTGTGGTATGGACTCACAAGTTCACTGTCAGAAGAGAAAGTTAAATCCCCATATTTGTGTTGATCAGTCAGCACACAGCGGGTGATGTAAATATCATACCTTTGCTTTTACTTCATGGCACATTTCCTGAGAGCTGATTAATAGAAAAATATTGGTTAAAATAAAGTACTAATTACCTAGTGTGCCCCAAGATGTGAACAATTTGTCATTTTTGACATTTCCTGGTACCCACCAGTCTTCACCTTTACCAGCATACCTTGTGAATCCACATCGCTGTGGAGAGTTCAACATATGTTGGAGGGGGTGCTGAGTGGTCTTGAGGTGTTGTGTCCGCCTCAAGTGCTGGGGGTCCCGGGTTCAAGCCCCAGTGAGGGTCGGAATTTTTTCACGTGGACTTCTAGTAACAAAATGTCCCCTGGTTTCTAGGTAGTGAGATCGGACGCCCATGTGTATTGTTGCGCATGTTAAAAATCCCTTGGCAGTTGGAATTTGAAAAAGAGTAGCCTAACGGCGCTGCCCGGGCAAAAAACAAATTTGAGTTAAAAATCTTCCCAAAGTATTTCAGGGTCCTTGCCGGTGCTACGGAATTTGTGCACTGAGCTGAGATTCTCCGAACTCAGGCTCAAGTTATGAGTAGAATGGAGCACTTATGGGTTACACTCGTGTGCTGCGATATTGATCCGTCAACTAAACTAAGCAGTTTGTTCTCCAACCAGCGGAAAGCTGCAGAACTACCTCTACCTCCATTCTCAGACTTGAGATTGTGGTGTCACATTCCTAGCTCTCCTTTACTAGACATTGGCCATTTTCTTTTGCTATGAATCCTCAAGCACTTTGCCTCTTAAAATAGAGCCATCAGTATAGATAATCACATCGCTAGAATGAGAGTAGGAGCTTATACATGTGGAGAGGCATGTTAGTATGTGACCAGATCATGAATCTGCACAACACATATGGACAGAGTCAGGATTTGGCCTGTGTTGGTAATGTTTTAGGCATTTTATTGTCAGTTGACTACATCCAGTGCCCAAGGAAAAGAATTTCATATATTTAAGTAATGTTTGTCACACATTTATCAGCTCTTTATTGTAATGATATTAGCTATATATATTGTGGTGTCAGGTCTTAGTCAGATATGACTGAGCTACCATATGATAGTAGATGATATTACCTGCTTTCTGTTAGCGCCGAATGTTGGGTGGCACTTACCAAATCCAACACCCCACATTGTGCCAATGGCTTCGGGTGGAGGAGTGCGATTGGGAGGGTACAAGCCTTACCCTAGTGCAAGGAAATGCACCCTAAAGAGTAAATGTCATGGCAGGGCAGACAAGGCCCTAAGCCTTGGTCTGCAACTGGTCTAGGATGGAACTCCGACAGGCGGACAGTTAGAGTATTTCTTTGCTGATCCGACAGCTTCTGCAGCTTGTCTTGTTCCAGACGTATTGATGTTGTTCGTTTTCCTGTGGAGTAAACTAGGCAGGCCGAGAGAGGGATCTTGCTGCATGGGCAACACATGGTTTCTAAATTCAGCTCAGGCTTTGTGTTATGGGGAGGTATAACTCCATTTTACAAACTATCATCTGTCAAGACGACAAGGTGCCAGTCAGTCAGTCAGTCTTAGCTATTGAAACGTCACATTTATTGTATTCTAAAGAGATTGTTGTGTCAGTTAATTTGTTTGTTATGTCAAGAAAAAAGTAGATGCGGATGTTCAGGTGACACAGAAGACAGTACAGGATGCTCTGGACATCTTGCGGGGTGCTGTCATGATTGTGTACCCAATGGGACTTCCACCTCATGAGCCAATCAGAGCAGAGTTTGAGAACACTGAGGACCTTTCAGGGAGGCAGGTATGTAAATTAGCTTCACTAACAATGTCCCACAAGTTTGAAAACTTAACATTCATATGTCATGATCAAGAGAATTAAGTTACACTGTTTTATCAGACCTTTTGCTCAGTTCATCCTACTATAGCAGCGTCAGATTTACTTCCCTAGGCTTTGTAAATCCCATGTCTAGCTGCAAGCCAGCAGATTTATCTCCCTCCTAGTCTGGTATTTACCTTTTGACTTGTTGGCTTTATCTTCTGTTTTGTCATCAAGTATGTCAGCCCTTGAGCTGGCTGGGAATCTTCCTGATAATTCCATTCCATAATTGTCTATCTTGTGCCATGCTCTTTAATCCCATGTATATCTGCATTGATAGATCTACACGTCTCTTGTTGTCTTTGGTTTACCCTTTCCTCTGTTCACCAGTGTTATGCCCCCTAGTGCTCTTCTCTGCCTGTGTGTCATTGGGCCCAAAGGGGAAGCAAAGAATAGCAACACTGTAACCTTCCATGTATATTATAGGAGGCGACTAAGGAGGGCCGGTTTAAGACTAGCTACCTCATACCATAGAAAATGTTAGCCTTAAATTCCAACCAATCGTGAACAAGACTACAAAGGGCTTGGCTGTGATTTGCCTGAGGGTCTATACGCCATTGGGAAATGAAAGCCAGTTCTCTTTGTTGTTTCTTCATATATTAGGGTGTGATCAGGCCTTGAAAGTCTTAACTTTGTCATTATTTTCTGTTGTTTTTCTAAATGATTTATTTTATATTATCTTAGGTTGCACAATTTTGATTTATCTTTAAATTGATTTTATCTTTTGAACAGGCTTCTCTAGAAGTTATCGATATTGACCAGGCTTCCATGTGGTGGGCGGGCAAAGAGCTGCTTCCGAACAAGAAACTTGGAGATTTTGTTGGCAAAAATGAGAAGACCAAAATTGTTGCCAAATTACAGAAGGTACTAGTGAACTTTTATTCTGTGCATGGATACTGGCTGCAAATATAACATCCAGAAAAATGTATTCTTCTGGTACATGACAGAATAAGTCTGTCAAGTTTTAGCAAGATAAATCGTCTATACTTCTAAATATTTAATAATATTGTTTGGTTTACTGCCCATCTGAATCCATGATCTGTATTATAGATGTCATAATACTACTTTCACCAATATTGGAAATGTAACCTAACTGTCATATACAACTTTTACCATTGTACCCAGCTCACATCCAAGAGGTACTATTTTCAAAAGAATTACTTTTGACTTTTTCTTGTACCTTTTCTTGAATTGAATTGATCCTTGTTAAAAATCGATTTATATTGATAAAAAGAGGCATGGTGGTCAGTGCATTTGCCTGCCCAGACAGTGGGCAGGGTTCAATCCCCAGCAAAGGCAGGATTATTTTTTTCCCGGCCAGGATGGATCTGGGTTCGACTCAGCCTCATAAAAATTGGTACTGGACAATTTTCAAAATTTTCTGGAAATTGCTTGGTAAGGAAAGATGATGAGGAAGGGAATTAGCCACCCCACCTCATATGGTATGGTCTAGAATATGTGAAGGCCTAACATTTCACATCCCAAGGGCGGTATCTGCTATTGGATTGCCTTTTATATTGATGATGTTTGATCTGGTAAATGTGATAGATTGCCTGTTATATTGATGATGTTTGATCTGGTAGATGTGATAGGCTGCCTGTTATATTGATGGTGTTTGATCTGGTAGATGTGATAGATTGCCTGTTATATTGATGGTGTTTGATCTGGTAGATGTGATAGATTGCCTGTTATATTGATGATGTTTGATCTGGTAGATGTGATAGATTGCCTGTTATATTGATGATGTTTGATCTGGTAGATGTGATAGGTTGCCTGTTATATTGATGATGTTTGATCTGGTAGATGTGATAGGTTGCCTGTTATATTGATGATGTTTGATCTGGTAGATGTGATAGGTTGCCTGTTATATTGATGATGTTTGATCTGGTAGATGTGATAGATTGCCTTTATATTGATG
Source organism: Cepaea hortensis (assembly GCA_963921405.1). Lineage (NCBI taxonomy): Eukaryota > Metazoa > Mollusca > Gastropoda > Stylommatophora > Helicidae > Cepaea > Cepaea hortensis. The sequence goes on from OY992886.1 coordinate 66,484,876, forward strand.
ATGTTTGATCTGGTAGATGTGATAGATTGCCTGTTATATTGATGATGTTTGATCTGGTAGATGTGATAGATTGCCTGTTATATTGATGGTGTTTGATCTGGTAGATGTGATAGATTGCCTGTAATATTGATGATGTTTGATCTGGTAGATGTGATAGGTTGCCTGTTATATTGATGATGTTTGATCTGGTAGATGTGATAGATTGCCTGTTATATTGATGACGTTTGATCTGGTAGATGCGATAGATTGCTAGTTAAGGCTGTTGGAAGAGTAAACATTTTCTAAAGCCTGTTGCAATTTTCACAGAGAGGCCAGGGTGCTCCAGCAAGAGAACCAGTGGTCAACCAGGAGGAACAGAAGCAGATGATGGCTTATTATTACAAAAAGCAGGAAGATTTCAAGGTGTGTATTTATGATGGTTATAGTTTTTAATTAGCCGTGGTAGCTGAGTGGATAGTGCGGTGGTTTTGTCAACATAATGTTCTGAGCTCAATTCCCAGCTGAAGGTAGGTTTATTCCTTCTGCTTGTGACTCAGTGATTAACCCAATCTTGTAGAATGGGTACCAGAAAAAAAGGAAGGATGAGACCAGATAAGTTTGTCTGTAGAAGGAAAATAGGGTGAAAAAAGAGACCTGGTTACCTAACACTATAAAGTTGGGACTTGGTACATGTGAAAAACTCTTTCGCTTCACTCTGTGAAGGTAGTATATGCGGTAAGGTTATCTTTTACCTTACTGTGTTTTGAGTTTGTCATCAGAATTTGCCTGGCTAGCAGTGCTGCTGGGAATATCAGATTAACAATAACTTTTAGTTATCAGTCAAAGGTTTCTTTGATAGGTTCTACAGTTGACTTATACCAGTGGTTCCCAAGAAAGGTGTGGACTTATACCAGTGGTTCCCAAGAAAGTATTAGAGCATGGACACCATGGTATCTACTCATGCCACATCTGTTCCTTTTGAACTTAATGTGATATGGACTGTCTGTGTGGTAATGGATGGAACAATATATTTAAGGATGCTGGAATTAGAGGAGTTAAGTGTAGGTTTGGTAGGAAGTGATATATGACAGGATCAATCCAACGTGTTTACAACCGGTGTGTCAGTGGAATGATTTGTGTCTACACCTTGCGACATTTTCTGTGACAAAGCATCTGTGGGTTTGCTCAGAATGTTGTGATATTGATTCATATCGATTCTTTAATCAAAAAGTAAGAGGGGTGAAAGCTTCTCACAAGATTAGTCTTGTCTTTCTTTCTTCCTGGGTATGTCTATCTGTTTGTCTACCTACCTGTCTGCCTACCTACCTATGTATGTGTATGCATCCACCCACCACTTCCCACCAATCTATCTATCTATATTTTGCTTTATGTATAAATGAGGACATATGGACGAGAGAGAGAGAGAGAGAGAGAGAGAGAGAGAGAGAGAGAGAGAGTGTATGCGTAAATGTTTGTGAGTTTGTAATTGTGAGTGTGTATATGTGTATGCGAGGGAGTGTATTTGTGTGTTATTGAGTGGGTGCATAACTGGGAGAGTTTGTATACATGATGTATGTAGTTATGTATGTATGTGTTTATGCATGTGTGTGTATCTACCTGCCTGTCTCATATCAGGATAATATGCATTGTTTATGTTCACAGCATTGATTTGACAATGTTTTTTCTATGTGAATGTAACATGCACAGTAGATACATGATGTACGAAAGAGCTTTTGACTGGAAGGGTCGAATGTAAGTCAAGCCTGGTGCCCAATTTGTGACCCATTGAAAATAAAGTTGGTTCGTTTGATCAATCTGTCTATTTAACCATCCCTCCCACTCTCTTCGCCCCTCTTTACTCTCTCATCTCTTTCCCTTTTATATTCCATCAACCCGTCTCTGACAGACATGTCATCCAGTGCATCTAATTTTGACAGGTGTCTCTTCTGAGCTGCCTTAGCTAGCCTTTAACTGCGCACTGTCTACTAACAATACTGCAGGTTTGCATCAGTCTTATCCTGGTACCTACCCATCAATGTGTCCAGCATAAGAAACCCTACTTGTAGCTTTGCTTTGTCAGGTATTTCGCTTGAGACATGGGAGACACACAAACCTCCCTATGACCGCATATGAAGGTGCATATATTTATATATATTAAATATATTTATTTGATGTAACACTAATAATATTGGACCATTTATTATGCATATTGGACCATTTACATTGTTTTTCTCTTTAACATCAACTTGTAGAAACTTGAGAAAGAGCAAGACGATACTTACATGGACTCTGCCTGGGCAGATACTCATGAGCTCAAGCGTCAGTTCCAGGGACTCAACAACATTAAGTGGGGTCCTAGATAATCTTGTTTTCATCCATTGTATATAATATTTGTTCATTGAGGTAATCATGTTTTTAAATGTAACTTCAGTGAAGTATCGTCATTTGTCTAATCTGCTATGCTTTACCCATTTCTTATGAGTCAATAGTCTTGGTGTATTTTATCTAAAGGCTTTAACATTTTATCGCCTTCACTATTATGCTGTTTCCTTCACTATTATGCTGTTTCCTTCACTATTGTAGCTCTGCAATCTTCCATTACTGTAGGAAATTCACTGGTGTTCTAATCACATAGTTGTCTTTGATCTTTTTCTTTGCCTGTAACTTTCCTCATTATTGCATATTTTCCAAATGTTTATATATATATATGTTTATATATGTTTGCAGGTGTGTGAGAGGAGGGAGGGAGAGGGCGGGGGGAGGTGGGGGAGAGAGGAAAGGAGAAAGGGAGGGGAGGAGAGAGAGATTAAAAATGTTATTCACATGGATTCTATTTTGCCTTTATGTTTCTTACTGGGTTCTTCTTTGTGTAAGAAAACAGTGCTCATAAGTACAATAGTTGATATTGTCTTCATAGGTTGTTTATTTATTACAATAAGATGATCACTTGGCGGTTACATTGCAGCTAGGAACTTTCTGATCCATGTATGTTCTGCATTTATGACCATAAAAACAGCATCATTTCTGAAATACTTATAATGTGGTACAGTTGAGCAATACAAACATTTTACAGATTTCTCATTGTGTGTTGAATGTGTTTATAAATGTCAAATGCTGTACCACTCATTTTTTTCCCTTCCTAGCTTGTTGTGAACTTGAGCGTAGTCCATAAACATGCTGCTAGAATTAGTAGTTGCTGCTACTAGTGAATGCACTGCACTGATGTTTGTGTGTGGATTAGCTTTCTCTATAACCAATGTCCCTCGCCATCAGGCAAAATTACTGAGGTACTTGTAATATACATCCCCAAGTCAAGGACGAGAAGTCAGCTTTTTAGTCCAACTGACCGGTGTAGGGGTTGAACCAACTCCCCCACCATCAGCACACGGGAAGTATCAGTGCTCTTATTCTTTCAGCCATGCTGACCTCCACACCACTAATGAGCTGATTATAACTTTCATAACTATCACTTGTACAGACAACAACGTGTTAATGTCATGGTGGAATTACCTACAGAATCTGTTGGGTACAAACTTGCTATTGTTGGGAATATTAATAAAATACAACACAGAAACTACCAGTATCAGGTTGTTCAGTGTGTGTGTGGGGGGGGGGGGGGGGGGGGGGGGGGCTTCTACATGGCAAAATGATAATGCACAATTTTTTCCAGTAACTTTTATCAATATTTAATAGCCCAGACTGGGTTAGTATCTTGAGATCAGATGATTTGAATGAAATATTATCAGCTGCCACCTGTCCTCTTATTTTAGCTCACACAAGTTCTATAGGGTTTAAATGAGAATGGTACTGTGGAAGTCTCAAGCACCTATGGCATGCTCTTCTATCAACTTGATTTGATATTTCTTGCTTTTTTGTGTCTATTTTACAAGGAACAACAACTCTATCTTGTAATATGTTTCTGGAAATGGTATGTTTTCCCTTCGGAGCCATAACTTTATTGCTTCCTTTGTGCTCGATGGTGTGATATGATGTATTGTCCATAATTAGGCAAGACGGTCTATCTAGGGATCGAAGCACTGTATTCTCAAGCCAATCTCTAAATAAATTACCATTAATTTCATTATGATAATCCCTATTGTCTGAATGCTTTGATATAAACACGAGTCTAGCATTATGCATACTACCAGCAAGGGCTACGACGAAACACTGTCCTTTACTACTTTGCACATATTGCTTTATCTTTCCATCCACTGATTGTCATTCCTTTTTATTTGTGTAGTGCGCAATGATCTAGGTTTCATCCAGATACGTTATGTCATAATTTTCTTTGCGCATTTCCCTTATTTCACATAGGTACTAGCTTCTTTTGGCTCCTAAATGAGGTTGCTTGCAAATAATATATCTATCTCCCTTGTACTTTCTAAACGTGAAGCCTAATGCCCTTATAATTTTCCACAGAGATGTTTTAGATAGCTCCATGTCACTGTTCTTTCTCAACCAAACCCTAAGTTTTCCTACAGTCACAGTTTCTTTGGTATCCAACAATTTTATTGCGTGGTGGTTTCATTCCAGATTCTTGCACCCATTGACGAAATGACTGTTTACTCAAACACAATGCATGCATCGTTCCTTTCTAGAGATTTGTAATAGTATGAGAGTTTCCTGTGATCGGCTTCTTGACAAAAATATGTGTACAACTTCATAACGATGCTTTGAAGTGTACAAAATATCACATTCGACATAATAATACATTCAGATGTTAGCAATAAATGGTAAGATATTATAAAATAATAACGTTTCATGAAAGCACCCAGTATAGGTAGAATTATTGATGTCACATCTAAACACTTCTGTACCACCATGTGACATGCTTCTCATAAGAAAATTCCTGTGCAGAATATTCATTATTGACCAATGATGTTTCCATGTGAAGATGTAATACATTTCATAGTACACACTTCATCTATGATCTGTAAATTATATACAGCAAATAAATAAACATTGAGATCTGCTGTACAATCTCCAGAACAAAATTTATTTTGTGGGGTGGACATAATGGTAAGATTGTATGCTAAATCTCATCATTTTCCCTCAGTTGGTTACTGAGTTATAGATTTTATGCTTGTGACGCACTATAGGAAGCGCGATGAATATTAAAAAACAAACACACAAATACAAACCAACGTTTTGACTCAAGTCTTTATCAACAAACAAGAAAATCGAAACAATAAAAACCCCGGGATGGTTAACCCGGTCAACAAATGCCCGCAGAAGTCGGATGTGTCGGCCTAACGGCGCAAAAACGCAGCTTTGCTGTAAACAGGCACACCGCAATCACATCTGAAAAAAAAAAACTCTGGATGAACGAAGAAGAAGAAGAAACAATAAAAACAACAGAGAAACAAAAGAATACTTGTCTTGACATCTGAGAAATAGTTCGGTTAACAAAACTGGAAAAGGAAAACCAGCTAGGTCAAAACATTCGTCTGTGTGTGTTTTTCTGTTCGTTGAGCTTCATAATCAACCAAGAGAAATGTTAATTGTTGGGAAGTCTTTGAGGCCATTGACATAGCAAGAGAAATAAATTCACAGATATTGATCGACACTCATAGAAGTAGTGTGGTCATCTATTTCTACTATTTATTTCTTCCACTTCTATGAGAGGTGATCAATTCATTTCTCAATCAAGATAACTTAATCTGATAAGGCCTGGACAACATTGTGACAGAAGGAAAGTTTGAGAAGAGAAAGAGAGAAAATACTGAGGATGGCATTGGTGATGATCATTAGTTAGCTTTTTAATAATAACATTAAATAACAATCCCGAAACCTAATAGTAGTGGAGCGATGTAATCATCTTCACTATTAAACATGGCACATAACATGCTGTATCGAATTGTAGTTACAGCGAGCACAACCGTTTTTCCTGAAAAGTGCACATTATGAAAACAAGTGTGCCCAATATCCTAACATTGGTCATCTCATTCTGTGAAAATAATATCACCAAAACTGCCGTGTAAATAACACCATGTGCTTGGTAACACTTTTCCCTATAAGCCTGTACTGATATGTGCAGAAGTAAAAACTTGTGTGCCAACATGGTGGGTTGTCCTAGCAGCCGATACTAAGAGTTGTCGCCGTCTATAGCATCTGCAGGAGATGTGTGCTGGCTAGAAATGTGCTGTAACTGCTGCTGTTGTCGAACCAAAATATTCACCAGAACTAGGGTTTGATCCAGTTTGAGGTCCATTCTGTTGATCTGTAAGATAGGTTGATAATGTCAGTTAAGAAATAGTGACCATATGACCAAAATGTGTAACTGCGGTTTATTGCCTGCTAATGCAAGGCATGCCTGTCTGTATACTTTAAATCACCTTGACTTGTAATCTGCAATTAATGAGCTCTACATTGTTAATAAGGCAGACTTAATTAATAGCAAAACCAGAGCTGCTGAAGTCAGAGCCCAAGAAAAATATACAGAAGATAACAATGAGGTTAAGTAGCACAAGAGAACGGATACAAGACAATATTTAGATGCCCAGCAAGAGCGGTAGAGGATGCAGAAGTGAAGGGAAATCTCAGAGACCTTTACAGCACCACAAGGAAATTGTAAGGAAAATATAATATAATTAACCATGTGGACTTATCAAAGATAGTAAAGGGGAAGTTCTCATCAATATTAAAATTTAAATGGGTTGAATACTTTAAGGACCTTCTGAATAGACCAGCTCCAAATGACCCTCCTCATATCCAGCCAGCAGAAGTGGAGTTTTAATTGTTAAAAAGTCAGCTAAAGAACACATTAGAAAAGGTATCAAACTACTGAAAAATGATAAAGCTGCTGGTCCTGATAATATCACAGCAGTAGCTATTAAAATTCAATATAATATAGACACTTCAGCTGAACTGCTACTGGAATTATTTGGTAGAGTCTGGGAGACCCAAGAAATACCAGCAGACTGCAGGGAAGGATATCTGAATCTTGTAAAGTTGCCTAAGAAAGGGGATTGTGATGTTTAATGAAAATAACTAAGGGATGAACACTGGCTTCCGACCAAACCTATCCTGCACAGACCAGATAGTCACATTACGCATAATAATAGAGCGAAGTATTGACCTACATCCGCCATTTTATATTGGACTAGCTGACCCTGGGCTTGGCCCAGGCCCTGGCGGGGATCTATCTATCTATCTATCTATCTATCTATCTATCTATCTATCTATCTGTCTGTCTGCTTGTCTGTCTGTCTGTCTGTCTGACCCGGCCCGGCTTCGCCCAGCTCCTGGTGGGGAGCATCTCATTTAATTCATATAAGTAGTCATATAAGCTCCCGTTCCCGACTATCTGTCTGTCTGACCTGGCCCGGCTTCACCCAGTCCCTGGTGGGGAGCATCTCATTTAATTCATATAAGTAGTCATATAAGCTCCCGTTCCCGGCTATCTGTCTGTATGTCTGTCTGTCTGACCCGGCCCGGCTTCGCCCAGCCCCTGATGGGGAGCATCTAATTTAATTCATATAAGTAGTCATATAAGTTCCCGTTCCCGACTGTCTGTCTGTCTGTCTGACCCGGCCTGGCTTTGCCCAGCCCCTGATGGGGAGCATTTAATTTAATTCATATAAGTAGTCATATAAGTTCCCGTTCCCGACTGTCTGTCTGTCTGTCTGACGGCCCGGCTGTCTGTCTGTCTATCTATCTATCTATCTGTCTGCCTGCCTGCCTGCCCGTCCGTCAGTCTCTCCCTCCATCTATTCCACACTCTCTATCTATCTATCTATCTATCTATCTATCTATCTATCTATCTATCTATCTATCTATCTATCTATCTATCTATCTATCTATCTATCTATAGCCAGGGGACTTAACCTAAGATATAGCAATGCTACTAAAAGTTATGTCCCTTTATATACCTTTTCTTATGTTAAGTCATGTAATTACAAAATTAAATTTTAGTAAGTAAATAGCTGATTGTACACTACCAAACTATGACAGTTGGTTGCACGGGAATGAAAAGAAAACATGTAGAAAATTTCATCTCAATTGGATGGACCGTTCGCGAACGCATAAAGAACGGACCCACATACATACATACATACATTGTGTTTTATAGATATAGACTTATATAGATTTATGAAAAGCCCTTTGACAGCATTGATAGGGAATCCGTTCTGAGGCATTATGGGGTCCTACAGAAATAATTAACTTATTAAGGACAACATATTAAGACGTGAAATGAGTTGTTTGTGAGGGGAAACTGACAGATGCATTTGAAATAAAAACAGGAGTACGACAATGATGCATTTAATGTGGTCACTGGAGGGTCTTCTCCGTGATTATATGTTGTGTTTTGTGTATGTATTTGCTGTTCAAGAAGGCTAGTCACTGCAACTTCATATATTTTTCGTATTTCTGTTCTGTAAAGCTGCATTACTTTGTGTTATTTTATATTGTTTGAAAAATAATGCTTGTGGTTAATTTTTTGATTTTAGAAATGCCAGCGCCCAGTGGTTCTCGACGTCGTCGATTTACACCACAAGGTGGCCGCATTATCGTGTTAAACAATTTTAGATGGTAGTTTGATTTAAAGGACTTTGTGAAAGATTATGAAACTGATTAGTACGTGCAGTAATGTGGTTGGTTATTCAGTTAAATTATTTAGCAGTTTTTGTTTTAAATGTTGCATATCCCTTACAGGACATGCAGTCAACACCAGCATTTTTCAGCTGCTGTTGATGTACTAGGCAAGATTACGCTCAGTAGTTTGCTATTGCTTTCTGAGCGACCGGCTCACATTACCAACGTGGCGAGAACCGCTACCGATTCTCGAGCAGGTTACGTTACTCACGAGAATATACGGGATTACGGAGAAAGACGTTAACACCTAGACCAGGGAGACCGGCAGGTGGTAATATGGGGGGGGGGAGGGATAGTGAAAGTTTCACCATATGATGGCACATGACGAATTATGCTTATGAGTTGTGTTTTGATGGTGTTCAGGAGCAGTTATTGTGCCTGATATTGTTAAAGAAAAGTGGTGTGTTTATCATTATTCAGTAAATTTAATTTGATTATCGTCAAAGACCGAGAAGTAGTGCATTGGTAAGTGGACATTTTTAATAATTGTCACCCCTTGCTTCTAAATTGTTTCTTCCAAAATCTAACATTATAATATTATTATTATATTTTTAACCTCTTCTAAAAGTAGCAATACTGACATGTCCCTTGTGAAACCCCCTTCAATATAATGCATCTCATACCATTTTAACAAGTTTTACATCATTATTGGAACACTGCCCTAATTCTCATTTGCTGCCATCAATTTTTGTTTGGTCCAAACCCAATCATTTTAAGGCAGTGAATCAGTTACGCCGCGTTAATATATAACATGAAAAACCCCTAACCTTATTTGGCAACATACCTGGTTTTCCATCTTTGCCATGCGAGAGCACAGCGTTGTTCTTTCTCTGTCTCGAATATTTCCGTAATATGCCGGCTTGCCGATCGTCTGGTCAAGCCTGTTGTGATAAAATTCTGCAATGTAATCATGTCAGCAGAAAGATACATCAACATTTGGACGTATGGTTTACATGGAAATAGACATATCTATGAGAAATATCGTAGACTTCGCTTCTTGCATGGCACTGCATTTTTAAGAGAAACAAGTTGAAGTTGTTCGGAGATCATTTGATAACAGCCTCATAAGTTATCACATTGCGTCTACAATCATTGAAACTCTGGATATAGAACAATATGAATAGAAGTCAGCACAACCGATTGGATACGAGCACTCGCTCTTAAACTTCCGGTGTGCTAATGCCAAAGTAACTGGTTCAACTCCTACACCAGTCAGTTGGACTAAAATATTGACTTCTTGTCCTTAACTTGGGGACGTAAATTACAAGTACTCCAGAAGTTGGGGCGGATTCGTCTGATTGCGAGATACACGGGTAATAGGGGAAGCTGAACCACACGCAAAAAAATAAGTCCTGTGTGCTATACAGCATTTCCTCTACACATCTGTTCCTCACTTTGACGGCCTTTAAGCCTTGTAATTGTTCTTGGAGAAAAGGCACAACCCCCCAATAACCACTGGACCATTGCTGCGTCGTGCAGTTAGTCCTCAATCTCAACTCGTTTAAGTTCAATGGAGACTATTTCGACCAGATCAGCGGTGTGGCCATGGGTACTAAGATGGGTCCTATTTATGCCCGCCTCTTCATGGGCTATCTGGAGCACCAGGTATGAAGTCAATACACCGGTAGGCTCCCGGAGCTCTACAGGAGGTACACTGGTGACTGCTTTGGTGTCTCAGACATGCCCTTGCCTGACCTCCAGAACTTCATTGCCTTTTTCTCCGACTTCCATCCCAGCATCAAATTTACCTCCATCATTTCTTCGTCGGCTGTCAACCTCTTAGACCTCACAGTCTCTTTAGGTTCCGCGGGTCTATGCACGACGGTTTATTATAAACCAGCTGACTCGCACGCATTCCTTCTCTATACCTCCTCCCACCCTCCCTCGTGCAAACGTTCTATTCCTTTCTCCCAACTGTTACGTCTCCGGCGGCTTTGCCAGGATAATAACGACTTCCATCAAAAAGCCCACGAAATGCTTGATTTCTTTCGCCTTCGTGGCTATCCTGAGAATGTTCTATCTACAGCTCTTCACCGCTGCCAGTCTATCTGTCGTACTGAGACTCTCTTCTCCAGGCCGAAACCACGAAATAATAGACCTGTCCTCTCACTAACTTACCATCCCCATAATATTGCTGCCAAGAATATTCTCCTGAGACATCTATCCATTCTCCGGGCGGACCCGACCGCTCACTATGTTTTCTCAGAGGATCGTAACTTCAGGAATGTGCTGGTCCATAGCAGTCTACCCCTACCTCACAAGTCTCTTCCTGGCACGGTGGCTTGTCTTCGATCACGTTGCAAGACCTGCCCACATGTACTTCAAACTCAGAGGCTGACATTCCCTAAGACGACCTTCCACATCCGTGAAGGTTTCTCATGCATCAGTCGCAACGTTACCTATGCGATTACCTGTACATGTTGCGACATGAGATATGTCGGTGAGACAGGCTTACGTCTTGCTGACAGATTTAGACAACGTCTTTCTGATATCACCAGTGGCGCCCACTAACCAGGATCCATGCATTTCAACAGTCCTGACCTCTGTGGCGTGGCCAGCATACAGGTCACGGCCATCAAATCATGCGCATCCCACGAACGGGATCGAAAGACATGGGAAAACCGTCTCATCGTCCTGTTGGGCACACTCTCCCCTCACGGCCTCAATGTCCAACACAGTTTCATTTAACTTCCAAACCCCACCCCCTCCCACCCCTTAGTTCATAGTCCACTATCCAGGTATTTGCAGGACGTCGCAGTAAACTTTCTTGGCAGTTTTGTGTTCGGTGTTTTGCTATAGTTTTCTGAATGACCGCTACTCATGCCTCTCAGCGAGGACCAACACAATGTAATCTTCCGCAGCTGCGTTTCGAGCGTTTAACGAGAATTTCCAATTGTGAACTGCGTCCGCGACATCTTTGCCAATCCCAATTTTTACTTTTCCGCTCACATGGGCTCTCCACCCCCACTCCCTCCCGCTTATTCTGCCGCCTAGCTGCTCAGCCAGTACCTGAGCTTCTGACGGGATTGACCTTTGACCAGTTGACCATACATCCGGTCCATACAATCCACTGACAGTCGTCCAACGCCTGTCAGTCGCTCCTAGCAAGGATACAGATTCATATAAGTACCTTTAATTAGTTTAATATTGTCATGATAAACACACATAATATTGTTTGGCGCTCACAGAAGGAGAAGAAGGAAGTAGAAACTAGAGGACGCACCAGACAACATAAAATTTGAAAGCTATACTGCTATAGTTACCGACCGGGATTCGAACCTGTCACCTCCAAATGACGACAGGGCCCCACTGCAAGAAACGAGTGTACTTCGACGCATGACCAACTAGACACTCAAAAAAGTGTCTTCATTGGTCTTGTCTATCATACACATGAACCTACAACTATGGAATACGGACATAATTCGTATCAAACCATTGAGATAGCACCACAGGTCTCATAATTTATATTAAACCAGCATAGGTCAAATAACAAACACACAAACACATCGGACCGTAATGCTGTTATCGAGTATATATGAACAAACATTTAAAGAAGAGAAATGATTGGTCAGTTCTAATGCTGTACACGTAAACACAAGAAGTCAATTGGGGGAACCGTTGAGGCCACTAAGACAATTTCATAAATAAACACACATAGTATTGTTTGGCGCTCACAGAAGGAGAAGAAGGAAGTAGAAACTAGTACTATGGGAACAGACAGACAATCAATAAGTGCAGCATATAAAAACACGAAAGGCAGTTCTTAATAGTGGAAACCAGCAGATGCATAAACAGGGATACCTTTTGCAGCCTTTATTATTCTTACTGATTATGGTTTGGATTATGAAGACAATAATTTAAATAATTACCACCATGAATGGAATCCCACAGAATCTGATAGAGCAGCTGCTGGTCTCGACACAGCTGAAGACTTTGTCTTCCTGTCCCACACATGAACGTCTTCCAGCCCCACACATGAACGTCTTCCTGCCCCACACATGAACCTGCCGCACACATGAACGTCTTCCTGCCCCACACATGAACGTCTTCCTGCCCCACACATGAACGTCTTCCTGCCCCACACATGAACGTCTTCCTGCCCCACACATGAACGTCTTCCTGCCCCACACACGAACGTCTTCCTGCCCCACACATGAACGTTTTCCTGCCCCACACATGAACATAGATGCAAGATATCCTAAACAAACCAGACTGACGGTCACAACAATAAGGTCCAAAATTTCATAGGTAAAAGACAAAGAAAAAGAGAATAAATCAAGCAAATAAGAACAAGATCTCCTTTGGTGACATCCCACTTCACAGAGTAGAATCATATGACTGTTTATGTAGCAATGCAAACAAAGTCGGAAGTTCGAGATTGGGGGAGGTGTTATAACAGAATAAGAATAAATTTTAAAATAAGAATACAAAAGACAAGATAAGCTTTCAAAGCACTATTAGAGAAGCTTTCAAAGCACTATTAGATAAGCTTTCAAAGCACTATTAATTTGTGAAGGTCAGAAGAAATTACAATCAGGACCAAACATAGAATGTGCAACTCTAACGTGGATGTAACTGATTAATTGCCATGGGGTGATTAATCGTCTTAAACGACTTCCCGTATCTGCCATGGGCGTATATCGCCGAAATGTTACAACATGTCTGCTACTATATTTACAATTTTCTAAGTCAAAACTATAACACACTTCTACTTCTCATTTTCCGCCATCCATTTTTATTTGGTTCATTCAAACCTTCTATTTGTTTGGCACTTAATTTATTAACTGTTTGTGTGGATCAGAAACACGGAGAACGACTAACAACATTACTACGAATGGACTTCAGACAGTCATTAGCTGGTGCCTGCAGAAAAGATCCACAATGGTTAAGCAGAATCACTCAATGTGGAGCTTACCACGTTAGTTTTAAGCAATGCATAGGTACAACTAAACTTCACAACGTACACGCACGCATGCGCGCGCGCGCACACACACACACACACACACGGGCAGTTTAATAGTGCAGTTTTAAAAAGCTATAAATCAAATGTGAAAATTATATTTGATAAAAATCAGTATATACATTCACAACATACAAGCAAGTATCACACGTGGGACTTATGCAACATGATAAAATAATATAACGTGCTGAAATGCTAATATTAAAAAAAAAAAAATGAATAGCCTAATTAAAATATATAATGTATATTTGTATATTCTAATTATAACCTAGAAGGGTTGAAAAGGATATTATTGAACAATAAGAAGCAAAATACTAGAAAAAATGTCCGCGTATCAAGAAGTGAAGAAAAAACGCCGAAACTGGATGCACGGTGAGAAAATCTAACAGTGTAACTAGAAAGATTCTATCTTTCTGGAATGCACATATGAAACAAGAGTTTGCTGCATGTCCTTTACAGGATGTCGCAATCAACCCCAGCAGTTTTTTGGTTGTTTGTGATGTACTTACTAGGCAACTTTACGTTCATTAGCTTGCCATTGCTATCTCAAATCTGAACAATCGACAATAATACCATTGTTAGATAGCAACTCAAGGTGGCCTGCTTCCAATGACCTGAAGCTGATATCAAACGCAATGTCATGAGTGTGAATGGCGTTCGCAACGCTTTGCCATAGACGCCGGCACAAGATAAAGGAAACCTTTAAAAAACCACACGAACGAATCGCGACAGTGATGACCTTTGACCCAGATGTGTTACCTTTGACCTGACACTCTAGACGGTCATGTTTGCTGGAACCTTGTGTTGGGCGGCATAATGTGTAAACAGACAATAGTAGATGTATGTGTATTATAATTTATATTGAACAAGTTATATTAATTGATCTTCGGTTTCTCTAGGATGAGCGGTACGTGTATAGATTGGAATTTTGACTCAGTTTTTGTTATTGCTTCTTCTTCTTTCGACTGGAGCTAAACACATACAGACAAATAATTAATAAATAATTAAATTAATAAGTACAATAAGTAATATAATTATTAATAATATATTAATAATAATAATATAGTAATAAATACCAATAATACTTTAATAATAATAGTTTAATACCATTGCCCTGGGTACGCCAGTTATTATAAATATATAATAAACCCTACTGCTACTGGGCAGGAGAGACATGGACAAGGTCTGCTGGTGAAGGAAGGAGTGAAGCATGTGGTACTTGTCTTGAGCCAGTGGAATCACAGTGCAAGAGAGGTCCAGGGTATACAAATGGAGATTGGTGGCTTAAGTTGAAACATCATAAATATATAATATGCCACAGTGGACTGTTTTGTCAGAAAGGAACACTGGGACTGGCTTAAGGAACTGGAGGAATTACCAGGTTATAGGCTACTCATATGTGGAGACTTCAATGCAAGGAACAGAGATTGGGACAGTAGTGGACAAAATCGACAAGGAATTGCACTTGCGGATGCCATGGTGGACTCCGATGTGGTCTGCATAAATGATGGTAGGCCTGGCGATGCAGACACAGCTATTGACTTGGCACTTGTCTCCCAGTCATCAGTCCTTGATGTAACGTGGACTGTTTTGAATGACCATGGGAGTGTCATGCCATGCTCAGTCCTGATCTCTAAACCCAGGAAAGTTAAAGCTGGGAGAGCTCGCAAGACCATCCGGTATGAGTGGACCGATTGCCTTCTTGGACGCCTCAGACAAGGGGCATGCAACAGGACTGTTAAAACGCCTTTTTTGCATCCCCCATGGTGGACCCCAGAAGTATACCATGCTTGGAAAGCAAAGAGAGCTGCAGTGAAGCAGGTAAAGAAAGTGCGACAGACACCACAAAGCTCATGAGAGGAAGTGGACACAGCAGAAAATGTCAAGAAAGACAAGGTGGAGGTTTTCAAGCGCTGTGCTGCAGAGGCCAAAAAGGCAAAATGGGAATGTTTCATGAAGGAGATTGGAGGTGATAAAATACTGCAAAAATTCTGGAAACTGCACAGGCAAATGCAGAGAAAAGATAGGCCTATGACAGTGGGAACAATTTATAGAGATGATGGTGTGCGCATGATAACAGACAAAGAGAAAGGTGAGGCATTTCTCCAGAGATTTTTAGAGCAGACCAATCATAATGATGCGGACACCAGGGATGCAGTTAGAGAGGAGTTATCTGACACCACAAAGAATATGCAGTATGAAGACATCATACGGGTGGAAGATGTTAAACACCTTTTGAAAAAGGCAAAAGATACGGCACCAGGGCCTGATGGGGTCAGGTATGGCCACATGAAGGTTTTGAGCGATGCAGACCTGGAGGAGATGACTGACTGCTTTAACCAGAGCATTAGGACAGCATCAGTACCGCAGGATTGGGTGCACAACTATCTCATCCCTCTCCCAAAACTATTCAAGGATCATTCAAAGCTTAGCGGCTTTAGAGTAATCACCCTTCAAAATACATTTGGGAAGGTTTTAGAGAAGATAGTCGCTGTCAAGCTACAAGAGTTTTTGGAAAGGGGGAAGCTTCTTCCAAGAGGCCTGGGGAGCTATAGGCCAGGAAAAGATACCTGGTAAAATGCAGCCACTTTTGCCTTTGATGTTTATGAGGGGTTCCAGAGTAGACAGGAAACGATGGCGGCAGCGCTTGATCTCGAAGATGCGTACAATAGAGTTCAATATGATATTTTGATGACCGCACTGATGGAGGAGGGGGTCAATCCCTGGTTGGTGAACTGGATAGCAGGCGTCCTACATTCTCGCCGGGTTGCTCTCCGTCTGGGTGCATGGACCTCTGAGCCTCATATTTTAACCCTGGGACTGCCACAGGGATCTGCAGATTCACCGGTGCTCTTTAACGTGTATACAAGCAAGATTGCAAACCTAGAAGCACCAGGGGTTGGAAGAATACTAACATTTGCAGATGATATTCTTGCATATAGGCAGGGGAGAGATAGGGAGCAAACAGCCCAGGAGTTACAGGCGACAGTAGATAAAGTGATTGACTGGTGCACAGAAATGAGTGCTATCATCCACCAGGAAAAGGCGGCTGTTTTGTGGTGTTCTCTGGACAACAGGATTGTGAGAGCTGATGTCCCAAGCCTCGTGATAGATGGTAGAAATATCAGCAGAGAGAACAAACTGAAGTATCTGGGGATTACATTTGACAGGAGCCTATCCTTCAAGGACCATATGGAGACGGTTGTGACAAGAGCTCAAAAGGGACTCAGTGCACTTAAAACTATGGCTGCAATGGACACAGAGTAGAGAATGCTTTTCACACTATACCAGCACTTGATCCTCTCAGTAATTGATTATGGATTAGGACTGCTCACTGTCTCAGAGAGTTAGCTGGTGAAGTTAGAGTGCATCCCAGAATGACCCGCATAGCTTCGTTCTGTCACCCCAGTAGTGTGTATGCGTTACATCCTTGGTCTGCCGACTGTTGCTGGTAGGCTCAAGGTGATGCAGGCGAAGGCATACCTCAGAGTAGCTGCAGACACAGCCCACCCACTGCATGAGGCACTGAACGCAGTTAAGGGTCAGCGACTGATAAGAGGGAAATCATGGATGGCTCAGGCGGAGGATACGATCAGACAGGTGTGACCCTTGGAGAACATTAGGCGTGGAGATGAGTGGGTCAGAGTGCCAGCGGAGCAGTCAGACTTGTGCAGAGTTATAATCACATTAAGCTGGGAGTGCAGGGAGTGGCCAGCAGGGGCCATGGAAGTGGAAATCCAGCAACTAATTCAGGACAATGCTCACTCGGGTGATGTGATTATCTACACAGATGGTTCGGTTCAAGAGGTGAGAGAAGTGGCTGGGGGTTCATAGCCAAAGCTAATGGTCGACGTTTGGTGCAGCAGAGCCTGGCTTATGATACCACAACATCCAGCTTAAGAATGGAGGTGGAGGCAGTCTCTGCGGCTCTCCGCTGGATGGAGAATATGACACACACACACATTGTGATTGTAACTGACTCAGAAAGCATGCTGACGAGGGTGAGGACGGGCAGGCTTCGTGCAGAGTGGCTTGCTTCGCTTCGGAGGTCACGGGTCCTGGATCTTTTCTCCGGGGCATGCCGGTGTGCTGGGAAATGAACATGCGGACAGATTGGCTGGCTCTGCAGAACTTGGTGGAGTATTGATACATGACAAGGCAGACGTGGTTGCGGCCTTGTGGGAGCACGTGTACACCTCGGAGGAGCAAATGGATTACCATGGTCTGGCACGAATGAGACAGCGAGGAGTGACGAGGGGATCTGGCTGACGCTCAACGCTCAGAGGAAAGGTGAGATAGACATATAATCAGATTGCTACTGGTACTATTGGTGTTGGAACTCTTCGCTGGCTGCTGAGGATGGGGACGAAGCGCTTATGGGAATGCCCCAAATGCTGTGATGTCGATTCCTAAATCAATCAATCAATCAATCATTCAATCAATCAATCAATCGACTTTTGTCCTGCTGCTTATGCCGTGAGCCGTGACCGTGAAGCGTCGCAGAGAGAGAGAGAGTAGAGAGGAGGCAGATGGTAGTCATTTTTCTGTTTCGCTTGTCTTGTTGCTTGTGCTATATTATTACTAATAGTTACTATTGTCATATTTGATGTCTTCAATGTTTCTTTTACTCCATCTAGCCAACTGTTTCTAGTTTCTATGTCATCCTCTCGCCTTGTATCTCACTTACGCTCTGCGCCTCTACTAATTACTATTTACTAATTTAACTAATTTTAAATATTTACTACTTTGATCTTTTTCTAACAAAATAATAAATAATTAACTATAAAATAATGAATAATGTAATATAATAAATGTCCCTAAATGTCCTAACCATTTAGTTTATTCTTTGGTGTTCTATACACTTTATGATAATAATATAAATAAACAGTTCTAGAAACACACAGGTGCAACATCGCATGGTGGGAGATGAGTTGCTGAAGAAAAGCAGCTGGAAAAACAAGAAGAGGTAGAGAGACAAATGAGAAACTAGTAGGCAGTGTGTAGGGATAGGTGTAATACTGTCTAATAAAGTATAGTACAGGCGACTATGGGAAATATCCCTACACCTTTCTTAGTTTCTCATTTGTCTCTTTACCTCTTCGTGTTTTTCCAGCTGCATTTTTATGCAACTCATTTCACATAATGTGATTTTGTGCTTGTGTATTTCTACTAAAACTCTCCAATGTTTAACTTAACACTGGTAACACAATGTTGGGATGAATAAAGCATTGATTGATTGATTGATTGATTTAGGAACCGACATCACAGCATTTGCCTGTTTATTGTTTTGTATGCGTATTGATATTTGGACATTTTAAAATAGGTGCTGTTTAATAGTTGATGTTGTTTCAATTGATTTATGAATTCTTGTTTCTATTTCTCTATCCAGTCTGCCATGCTCTCTGAAACACTGCCCAGATACACATGCTCTCTGAAACACTGCCCAGATACACATGCTCTCTGAAACACTGCCCATATACACATGCTCTCTGAAACACTGCCCAGATACACATGCTCTCTGAAACACTGCCCAGATACACATGCTCTCTGAAACACTGCCCAGATACACATGCTCTCTGAAACACTGCCCAGATACACATGCTCTCTGAAACACTGCCCAGATACACATGCTCTCTGAAACACTGCCCAGATACACATGCTCTCTGAAACACTGCCCAGATACACATGCTCTCTGAAACACTGCCCAGATACACATGCTCTCTGAAACACTGCCCAGATACACATGCTCTCTGAAACACTGCCCAGATACACATGCTCTCTGACTTGTTTTAATGATTTTCCTTTATATTTACATTATATTTCTCTGGCATTTGCTGAATTGTGAAACATTTTGTATTTTTGATGTGAATCTTCATATCAAGATTCTGACAGCAATAGTCAAGATTGTTCTCATACAGTAAACTTTGTCATCTGCAAACATCAGCTCATTTAAACTCTCGTCATCTGCAAACAGCAGCTCATTTAAACTCTCGTCATCTGCAAACAGCAGCTCATTTAAACTCTTGTCATCTGCAAACAGCAGCTCATTTAAACTCTCTAGTTGTGGATTTGTTTTATCCATATAGATTATCAACAAAAGTGGTGATTTGATAATATTTACAATTGCAAAATAGCAGAATATGGACTGTTGCTTTTCAGACCTCTCTTACTTATATGTATTATATAAATGTATAGTGCCACTGCTACTAGTAGTCTGGTAGTAGTATATATGGCACTGTTAGGAACTGTGATGAGCTGGGAAGGTAACCCGGTCAACAAATGCCTGAAAAAGTCGGATGTGTCGGCCAAAAGGTGCAAATATCGCAGCTGTGCTGTAAACAGGCACAACACAATTACGTCTATACCAACATTCCGGATGAATGCAGCAGAAGAAGAAGGAACTGTGATGTGCACATACCTATTGACACTACAGTTATAGAGGTTCAGCGTTTAGCTGAAATAGCATTCTTCTTCTAAGGGCTTCTCACTTTTAACTGTGTTGTCGTCTTACAAAGACCTTTGTATCTTTGCATACAGTGGCTACTGGTCAGGGTACCAGCTAGCTCGATGGCAGTTGGGTCCCTGATGAAGTGGGCCCCGGTAAACATTAGACAATACGTTAAAACTTGTAATGTTCATTTAGTAGATTTGTTTCCAGGCAACCAAGATGTTTAGATCCAGTCCGCCACTGACTGCATATAGTATGTTTGACCCAACCTCACAAAGTGGGTACCACACATATGTGTGGCAAGGAGTGGCGAGGAGAAATACTGGTCATACAACCTAATAATAATATTGCCAATTATATTTTATTGCTATAATATGAAGTCATATCCTACCAATTTACACCCCAAAGACGGTAATTTTTATGTGCAGTACATGGACACGGTTGTTGCGTCTGCGTCTAGATATTGCCATCACATTTGACTAATTAAAAAGAAAAATTATGGAAAAAAATAATCTTACAGAGCTGACAAAATGAAATAACATTACCATCTGGAAGTCACTGCAGCAGTTAAAAATGGAGATATTCAACTTATGGTGACTTAATTTTGTGTTAGAGTTGCACAGATGACAAGTAGAGATTGCACAATTCACTTCCACGTGAGCTCTCATTTATTTGAAACATTACAGCGATGGCTTTAAGTAAAGTAAAGGACCCTTTAAAATGCATTGTGACGCACCAGCTGTATGTTGCTAGCCCAGTATTTTTATAGATCATGTGGTAGTTGATGGGTGGTCGATGCCGCGCCGGCTGCCTTTACTTTCTGGACATTTCTTGCTACCCATTTTAGGCTGGGTTCACCTGGAAGGCCAGGTCAGTTGAAAAAAAGCCACTTGATGGGGATTCAAACACATGATCACAGGGCCTGCAGGCAAGTGTGCTAGCCACTGAGCTACTGTGGCCTCCAGCACGCTGCATTGGGGATATGATAATTCAAAACTGTGTAGACATATGTTCAGAAAGCAATGGCAAACTACTGAATCCAAGGGATCACAAACAGAAAGAAAATTCTGGTGTTGACTGCAATGTCCTGTAAAGAATATGCAACCATCTTTGTGTAGACACATCAGCAAGTAAGCACCGTTCTGTGATATTGTATGCAAGTCTTGTTAGAATGGACACTGTTAGTGACTTTAAGAAATGTATCTTTTTTATGGACTTCGGCAAATGCTTTTTACACTAATTTAAGAAATGTCTCTTTCACAGCAAGTATTTAAGAAATGTGTCTCCCGCAGTCTTCAACAAATCAGGATCTAATGCATATAGTTAAAGAAGAGGTTTCTTGGTTTTGCTTTTGGTCAGGCATTTTTTTTTATGACTCCTGGATATCTCTGTAAATGCTTCAGTCTCTTCCCATATATCGTGCATTGAGAATCACAACAAAATACACAATTTCCTTAGTTTAGCTGAGTTGAGTTGAGCTAAGAACTGACACCACTGATCTCAGGACATTCCCATACATGCTCCATCTCTTAGGTCAACTGCCAGCAAAGAGTAGCACTGCTAATCGCTCCCACCGCTATCTGATTGAAAGCTCTCCTGGTCCTCCCTCTCAATCCTGAGATTCCCCCAGAACCCCAGCAGTCTCACTCTTTCCACACAAGGGGTTCTCAATCTGTTCCCATTCCCCCTCCACCTGGTCCCACAGGCACATGACCACATTTCCCTTGTCCATAGGTAATCTAACACCAAGAGGTGCACTCCCTGTCAGCCCACCAGCCTGCTCATTCCCCCACACCCCCGCATGGCCAGGTAAAAAAAATTCATACAATTCTCACAATCTGTGACCTCCGAAGTGATGTGAGCCTTTCCACACGAAGCACCCCCCTCTCCACCCAACCAAGCACACTCCCTGAGTCCACAGTGAACACAATGTACCAATGAGGATCCAAACTGTATATGTACTAGATTCATACAAACAATGAATATTTATTTTTGTGGGTAGCATTTCTAATGTTTAAATTTTGCCAGAGTAGCAGCCTATGAGGTCTGCTATTTTCGATTTCCAACTGCCGAGGGAATTTTAATGTGTATCTGAGTCCTTTAAGTTTTTTTTATCTTGTCCGAGAAGACTGGATGTCTGGGAATTTCCTTATGAGAAGCACATTGCACCCACTTCCATACGAATATGGATATGCATTGCGTCATTACCTGAATTGATGTGCATTACTGTAAAACAAGTTTGTTACTGTGAATTCAATGCATTTTTGCCAAAACATCAAAGAAATGTTGCCCCTACCATGATTTCAGGTGCCTTTGTACCTATCAAAGACTTATTCCTTGTGTGGGAGTAAATATAAGACGGCAGGAAAAATTTCATAACGATGCAACAGATACTTTTAAAAACATTTAACATGAATGAGGGCAAACATTTATGAACGCACTATAGTATCTTTCTTTATTAAAGGGAAAACCTCGAAAATAATAATAATGAATACTATTTTCCAGATGCGGTGGAGAACATGTTTCATATTAAACAAGATCAGAGAGTAGTCTTCGTTGGGCTAGTGTGTGTGGACCTTTTCAATGTTTTGCCAAGTTATCCAACAGAGGATCAAGGTCACAGATGCCTTGATTGCTACTGGCAGCGAGGAGGAAATGCATCAAATTCAGCAACCGTGTTTTCTCTACTGGGTGGTAATGCTGAATTTTTTGGCACACTTTCAGATGACAGAGAATTAGATTTTATTCAAAATGGTTTCAATGAGGACAATATTAAGTTTCATAAATCTGTCATTATCCCAAATGTATCATGCCCTATGTCAGTTGTTATTATTAGCCAAGAGACCAAAACTCGAACCATTCTTCATACAAATAAAAATTTACCGGAATTGTCCCTAAACAACTTCAAACAACAGATTGATTTGAATTCTTATGATATGCAATGGATTCATTTTGAAGGCAGAGACAATGCATATGAAATATCAAGAATGCTGACTCATGTAAACCAACATAATGTTGATAGAAAAAGTGTTGATTTAGCGTATAAACCAATAATTACATCATTAGAAGCAGAGAAACTCCGATTAGCTCCTGGACTAGACAAATATAATGTCTGGGAACTTCCAGATGTGATGTTCATCAGTAAAGATTTTGCCAAAAGCCAGGGCTACAAAACAATGGTTGAGGTGGTATCTGGATACTTGCCGAAGCTTAAGAAGGGAGCTCTTGTAATATGTGCATGGGGAGAAGAAGGAGCAGCTGCTAATTCAGATCAAACAGGCATTGTAACTTCACCAGCATTTCCACCTGAAACTACACAAGACACTTGTGGAGCAGGAGACACGTTTGTTGCAGCCACCATCTATGCTTTATCTCAGGGCCAGACTCTTCTCAAAGCCATAACTTTTGGCTGCACTGTTGCAGGAGCAAAATGTGGAATGCAGGGATTTAAAGGTCTTTCTAAAATAACGAGGTTGATTTGAGAAATCTGTTGGAATAACACTTAAGATAAATTTAATTATCAATTACAATGTTTTCCAAAATCAGCAACATATTTTGAAATCTGTGTTTTCTTGTATGTATTGAACATATTAGTTTTATTAATAAGCCACTCTGGCAAAGTGGTAAGTACACATGATATTATCAAACATTATGATCAGGGTTCAGTTTCTGCTGATTGCAATTTTTAATTTCAGAATCAGTATGGTTCTGGGGTCGACCCAGTCTTCTAAAATTTGTCCCATAAAATTATCAGAAAAGTCATATGTGATATTGAAATTAACATACGTTGGCAAATATGTGAAATTTTGGTCATAATTTGACAGTGAACTGGCACAAAATTGTATGTGTCAAATGTTTTCTTGTGTGTCAGGTATTGTTTTAACAAATTTGTCACAAAATAAAATCTTGAAAAATTATCGTGGGTAAATCAAACTAATTATGAAGAACCTAAGGCACAACACAATCAAATAAATCATCATCATCATCTTCTTCCACTTCTGCCGTCAAGGCACAACACAATCAAATAAATCATCATCATCATCTTCTTCCACTTCTGCTGTCAAGGCACAACACAATCAAATAAATCATCATCATCATCATCATCTTCTTCCACTTCTGCCGTCAAGCGTTGTGGGGAGAAATAATTTGCGTTCCAGCGCCCGGTGGGCGGCACTGGATAGTGTCATTCCGTGTGGCTGTACAATGTCTTTGATGTCGTCAATCCATTTTCTTCTTGGACGTCCTCGTGGTCTCGTCGCAGATGATCTTTGATGTAAGGCCAGTGATGGTAGTTGCTGATGTTGCATTCTAACGACATGGCCAAACCACTTGATCTTCTGTCTTTCAATAAATGTGGCACAAGGTGTTGATCCCACAGTCTGTCTGATAGTAGCATTTCTTACTCGGTCTCAGATTGTTAAATTGGCAGCTTTCCTCAGGCATCTCATTTCGCAGGTGTTAATTTTGCGAAGGTGTAATTTCGATAAAGTCCAGGTCTGAGATTGGTAGCAAAGGGTTGGTGTGAATATGCTGTTTATTATCTGTCGTTTTTCGGGCATGGGTATATTTGGATGTTTCAGTAAGGGTGATAGTTGATATGTAAGTGCACTAGCTTTTTGACATCTGATTTCAATTTCTCTGTCTAATCTGCCATCTTCTGTGATCATACTTCCAAGATATTTGAATTCTTTAACTTGTTTCAGAGTTGTGCTATTTAACTGTATACTTAGTGGGCCCGCAAATAAATAAAAGAACAAATTTGGAGACCATACATCTTTCCTGTGACATACAGATATAAGTCGTGGACCATATCATAAATAATAAGGAAAAAACTAAATTTTAAAAATCACGGAAAAATTTCTTTGGATCAAGAAGAAAAAAATACAGACATTCTACAAAATGTGAACATATAAGAAAACGGTGGTCATAAACACTATCATGTTTTGGAAAGCAAAATACGTTGGCCACAGACAGAACACTAACGGGAGGCAAAGTTTCTGGAAGATTAGGCAGGACCCAACCAACGATGGACACACAACATTAAAGACACTCTGGGCATGAAAATACATAAGACAAGAGAAATGGCGAAGGATCAAGAGCCTTTCCAACAGGTTGTGATAAGAGCAACTTTCTGCACAGGATTTGCTACATAATGAGCCATGACAATTTCTTGCTGTGATATAAACAAATGAAACATCTCTCTGTCAGGAAACAAGCTTTCTATAACACTAATTATCATCATCATGTGGATAAGCTTGGGAGGTCATAGTTCATCATATCACATGATCACAAGTGTCAAATTAGGTCTCTTGTCTTGTCTTGATTATGCCATGTGGTTACACCATCCAAATATTCATCTCTTTGTATTCCTCTTGCTCTTTTCTCATCAAGTTTGCCCAATCATAATAGATGTTCAAGTCTTTTTCTCTCCTCATTACACTCTAAAAAAAATCTTGCCTGTTTACATGTAATTTTTTAAAAAGCAATTGACAGTTTTCATCTGCTTCTTGAAGGACTGCCTCTTTTATTTTTCTGTTATCCATAGTATTCTTTGCATTTTTCTCAGAACCTACATCTCCGCTGCCATCAGATGTTTTCTGGCTTGCCTGTTTATTTCCCATGTTTCACATGTGTACAACAGTTTAGTCAGCGTAGCGTAAGTTGTTTATATTATGATCAAGGACGGGCAGGCTTCGTGCGGAGTGGCTTGCTTCGCTTCGGAGGTCACGGGTGACAAGCATCGCCTGGATCTTTTCCCCGGGGCATGCCGGTGTGCTGGGAAATGAACAGGCGGACAGATTGGCTGGCTCTGCAGAGCTTGGTGGAGTATTGATACATGACATGGCAGACGTGGTTGCGGCCTTGTGTGAGCACATGCACACCTCGGAGGAGCAAATGGATTACCATGGTCTGGCAAGAATGAGACAGCGAGGAGTGACGAGGGGATCTGGCTGACGCTCAACGCTCAGAGGAAAGGCGAGACGGACATATAATCAGATTGCTACTGGTACTATTGGTGTTGGAACTCTTCGCTGGCTGCTGAGGATGGGGACGGAGCGCTTATGGGAATGCCCCGAGTGCTGTGATGTCGATTCCTAAATCAATCAATCAAACATATTATGTCCATCAACCAGGATCTCTGGCATATTTTTTGTAGATCTCATTATATATTCACTTTATAATGAGAACAAATCAGGAGACAATACACAACCTTGTCTGGTGCCCTTCTTTATACACTGAAATGTTCCTACAAGATTGTTGATTCGTATGGCTGCTGTTTGCTGCCAATATATGTTCTTTATTATTTTCTGTCAATGTTCAGTTGCTCTAGTGAAGCATGAAGAAATAATTAGTAGAGTGGAAACAAACAGGGATATTAAGATAAGAATACAAAGGCAACAGTGATTTTCACAAAACTAGGACACCTGTACTAGTCAAAAGAAATTAAAACTATTACCAAGCAGAATATTTAATGCTAATTTCAAATCATTACTGCTATATGGATCAGAAATGAGAATGACAAAAACATAATAAATTGCAAACATTTATTAATTTGTGGCTGCGCAGAATAGAATTATTAAAATAGCATGACAGGAATACCAATGTGAAGCTGAAAAACACCAATATGGAGTTCAGGAAGGGAACAAATATAATGGCATTTATGGTTTTGATGGGTGGTGTTGTAACACCTGCAGCTGCCAGTACATCAGTATATGTTTTCCTCTTTGCCATTGATATTCTCAAAAGCATTCTTCTAACAAACAAGGCTCCACCACCATCAGTTTCTTCACTATTTCATTACTCATTGTCCAGCAGTCACATACAAACATAAGAACAGGCCACACACAACTTTTCAGTAATCAGATTTCTGGGCACTCTTCCGACAGACGGGTCTAAATAGTTCTGCAGTGAATAATTTTATATAACTAACACTAACCCTAACCCTAAACCCTAACTTATTCACTGCAGAACTATTTAGACACGTCTGTCGGAAGAGTGCAGATTTCTGTGCTTGTTGTGATATTTATGTTTATTGTGCTATTGAAGTTTTTCATGCCACTTCTCACATATGAGATACCGTTGATATTTAATTATTTTTCCAGCTGCACAAGATATGGAGTCCCTTACAGTAGTAAATGAGTTAATGGATAATTCTGTCTGTCTCAGCTCTGTACTGCCACTTATAATAAAAACTAAGACTTTTATTCCTTTTCTTCCAAAAAGTGGTTACTTTGATTTACTGTAATTTACTGTTATTTTAATTTCCAGTAATTTCCTGAACTCTTCCTACTCCAACTCCAGACAATTATTAATTCCTTCAAAAACAAGTAAATATTACATCACAATATGACATGGACAGACAGAACTAATCTAATAAAACTATTTATCTGTTATTTCCAAATTCTATTTTATCCTAAAATTATGAAAGTGTCTGATATTTAGCTTATATTATTGTACAGCACAATCTTCCTACCAACTCTATGCTACCAATGCCAAACCTGGACAATGACAGAAAAAGAGAAAAGAAAAATCACAACAACAGAAATGAGATTCCTGAGAAGAATACTCAACGTATCAAGAAGAGATAATATCAGAAATGAAGAAATCAGGACTAAAGTGGGGGTTAAAGCAGCACTAGATTTTATTAGAAAGCAGCAAGTCAAATGGTTTGGCCATGCAAGTAGGTTACCAGTCAACAGCATACCACAACAAGCAGTGATGTACAGACCAGATGGAAACAGAGGAAGAGGCAGACCACGTAAACGTTAGACGGAGGGAATAGCAGTCCATGGGAATATCGATATATGAAGCCCATAATCTGGCACTCTCACGATGTTTATACTTCACCTCGACACCGCAAGGTACAAGAGGAACATGATGAGATGAGATGAGATTATTGTAATGACAAATGCCAGTATAATTTCACTTGACATGGAATTATTTAATCCCCTGCTGACCAGTTAAAACTTAGTTAATGAAGATTTTATATTTGTAAATTTTTATTGTGCATATGGATGTTGTATGTTAATTATATGTCTTTGCATGAAGACAAATATGTCTTTAAAAATAATACTCAAGATATCCAGATAAAAGTTATGAAACAATGGCTACTCATATATTATAAACAAAGTATTAACAAATTCAGCGCCAAAAAAAAAGTAGGTTTGGAGAAACAAAAATGGATGGCTGAAAATGGGAAGTAGGGGTGTTACTTAAAAGTTGTTAAAATGGTAGCAGACATATTGTATTATATATCAAATTAAAGGAAGCTGTTTAGGGAATACTACTGTATTGATATTTTAACTATAGTTTGATTTATAAGCTCATGGCAGTTATGGGAAGTTGGCATAAGCCAATTTATCATCCATGGCACTAAATCATTTTAAAAGCAGAAAAGAGGAAAGGCTGAAACTACAGAAAACTAGAAAAATGATTATTATATAAGATTTCAGATCAACAATCTTTTACACACACATAACAGAGACAATCACACTTCACTTGAAGAAATAATTGGAAACACTTTTGAAAGAAAATATAAAATGCCAGTAATATGGTAAATATTACAGAAGAAAACATTTGAAAAATGTTTTTAAACTAGTATTAGAGAACACTGGTGAAGAGGACAAAGAAACAATTGTGATAGTAATAAGAATAACAGTAATAGCTGTTATGTAATTATCATCTTCGTGTGCAATGCCAGTAGGCATTGGCGGTTATGTTTTGCCATCTCACTCGATCACCAGAATCGTGGATCAGCTCAGTGTTCTTGTCTCGACCATCCAGCTTGGTCAAGCCATCCAGGTATTTACTTCTCTGTCCTCCCATTGCTCTCTTTCCCTTGATCTTGCCAGTCTTCACCAAGTTCTCCAATTTATTTCTTCTCATAACATGACCAAAAAATTGTGACTGTCTATGTCTAATTTCTCTAATCAGTTTACGGTTTTCATTTGTTTCTTGTAGGACTTGGTTATTGGTTTTTCTGTCTGTCTATGGTATTCTTTGCATTCTCCTCAGAAACCACATTTCCACAGCCATCAGATGTTTTTCATCTTGTCTACTCATTGTCCATGCTTCACATCTATACAAAAGCACAGGTTCTATGTAGCACCTAAACACTCTTTTTCTCGTTGCAAATGACATCTTTTTATTGATCAGTATGTTTTTCATCTTGCAAAAGGCTGCCTTCGCCATTGCGATTCTTGTTCTAATCTCTTCAAGGCATCTCACATAAGATGTTATGACTGTTCCGACATAATTGTACCGATTCACATGCTGAGGAATATTCACATTTACTTGTATATTACATTGTGGTATTTACTTCTTCTTCATGACGACTATAATCTGTGTCTTCTTACAATTTAATTCTAACCCATGTTGTTCACTGTGTGCAACAATCGCATGTACTAAATGTTGTAGATCCTGCTCATTGTCTGCAATCAATACTGTATCATCCGCACATCTAATGTTATTGATGTTATGTCCCCCAATGATGATTCTATTCGTATCGTCAACATTTCTGAAAATACTTTCACTGTACAGGGAAAAAAGATCTGGAGACATTACCCATCCCTGTCTCACACCTCTTTTAATAGGCTGATATTGACCTACTTCATTATCAATCTTTGTGGCAGCTTGTTGTTTCCAATATATGTTTTTTATGAGTCTAAGGTCTTTCCCATCAATTTGCAGACCTGCAAGCATCTCCATCATGTTGACATGTCTTATTTTATCGAAAGCCTTTGTGTAGTCAATAAAGCAAAGATGTAAGTTCGATTAATGTTCTCAGCATATACACAGCATTTACTGTACCCTTGCCTTTTACAAACCCACCTTGTTCTTTTCCTATTTCAGATTGTATTTTCTTCCTAACTCTTTGCATGATAATTCTTAGCAAAATCTTTGTGATGTCACTCATTATACTAATTGTTCGATATTGATAACATTCCAAAGCTCCTGATTTCTTCGGGATTGCAATAAATATAGAATTACATAATTCAGGAGGTATATCTCCAGTATCATTTATTGTGTTAATCTGTCTGGTGACTTGATCTATTCCATATCCTTCTAGGGCAGTAATCATTTCTGTTGAGATGTTGTCTGGACCTGGGGTCTTGCCAGATTTCATATGGTTAAGAGCATTCTGAACTTCTATCTTCAGAATTGATGGTCCTTCATTATTACTCCGAATATCACAATGTTATTCTCTTGTATCATCATAAAGGTTTTTCATATAATCTGACCATGTATGTAGCATCTCATGTTGTTCTATTATGATTTTACCATCTTTTGTTTTCAGGTAGCCCGCTGATGTAGGTGTTCTTTTATTAGTAAGCTCCTGAATTCTTTTGTGCATTAATTTGGTATTTTTACTGTAGTGTTGTTTTTCAATTTCTATGCAGTTATTTTCAAGCCATGCTTCTTTACATAATTTTCCGACTTTTCTGTGAATCTCTTAATATTTGTCTGGATTATTTTTGTTGTCTTCTTGCTTCCATTAGTCTTACAATTTCTTTGGTCATCCATTTCTTACGTAATAGTAATCTGATTGTACTGTATGTATGTGAGGGTGTATAAGTATGTCTCGTAACATGTTATTCTATATCACATCCAGTGTTTATGTTATGTTATTAGCTCTGCTGTTATAACCAGGTGTCGTGAAATATCGTCTTTAATATGTTTGCTGCTACATGAGTTTAATATGTGTAACACATAATAATACAGAACATACAATTGCTGTGTGGCAGATGAATGGTTGAAGGACGTTGCAATCAACCCCGTTTATTTGTTTAAAAAAAAAGTTAGTACAGTAGTTTGCTAGTACTCATACCATCAAAATCAACGCAAAGCAGTCTGCATTCAAATACCCCGCAACTGACTCCGAACTCTCGACTTGGTATGTCGAGGAATTGTGAAACTTCGTGTCTCACTATCCCTTATTTAACTGATTAAATGCCTGGGATGATTAATCATCTTAAGCGACTTCCGTATCTGCCATGTTTTTTTTTTGTTGCAAATCCTTTACAGGACATCACTGTCAGCTTCAGCATCCTTCAGCTGATTGTTGATTTCTTGGCAAGATCACGCTCAGTAGTTTGCCATTGCTTTCTTATCGACCGGCTCACATACCCCGTAAGTTATAGACACTGAGAGAACCGCTACCGATTCTCGCGCACGTCACGTTACTCACGAGAGTACACGGGATTACGGAGAAAGTCGTGTAACCACTAGACCAGGGAGACCGGCATCTGCCATGTAGTTTTCTCTAATGACTGGTACCATATTAACAACTGTGACTACTTCCTACTTTCCGTCATCCATTTTTATTTTGTCCAAACGTACTTGTTTTTGTTTGGTATTGAAGCCACGGCGTCTGTTGTGTAACGTGCATTAGTTCCCCCCTCCCCCTCCCCTCACAATAGTCTCTGATATTTGTACGCACTGTCTATGAACGCGACCACAATAGACAATACTTAAGTACCAAACAATTAGACATTACGCGCGCGCTAAAATATACAGTACACTTTTCTGGAAAGACACCGGTTTTAAGGGAAGTCATTCTAACGGTGCACACTGGACGAGAAAAACAATGTCGACTGAGGACAGCAATCGTTTCGCCCTGACTGAAACTGATAGTCATGTAAAATTGTTGACACTGCTTCAAGAAGCGTGTGACAGTTCTAATTACCAGAAGAAGTTGGATTTATTAGCAAGATGTGTTTCACACATAACCTCAAGGGAACAGTCTAGCATATCTTACTTGATGCGACAAGAGACATTTATTCGTGGCTTGGTGAACGCGATTGATTTAGCAATTATTCCAGCTTTTAAAACGAAAGAGTACTTCTCGTACGAAAAAGACGATTTCAAAAAGTATCCGAAAGTTACATACCATGTACTGTCACTAATTCATCATATTTTACACATTCTTACAAACAGTAAAACGGACGATGCAAACTGTACCGGACAGTGTAATTTAACTTCAGAAGAAACATCCACAGAAAATGAAGCTGAGCAAATGCAAATGGATATTGCTAAGAATGTCACAGTGTTTCTCCCTAAACTGATATTATTAATTTCTGCACACAACAACGACCCGTTTTGGTCGTCACAAGAATTACAGAGTTTAACCTCACAGTTGCTGGATATACTTTTATTGTATTTTTCATGTGAATCTCTTCATGAGCTTTTAAATAAGGATACATGTCTACAGGATGCATCAGTGGTTAAGGTTAAGGGCAGTGAGGTGACATTACTGAGTGCAGTATTTTCATATTGTTGGAAACCATTGTCCAAGAATACTTGGCATCAGAACCCATTTCTGTGTCATTCATTTCAATGGATAATATTGCAGACAAAGCTGCCCGATTTGAGTGATTGTATAGAACTAGTCATGTCAGTATCCCTGAATTTCCTCGAAGATCATCAAGTGATAAACAAGATTAGAGGCATCTCTTGTTTACAGCAACTAATTAAGAACACTTCATCTGAAGAAATGCGCTGGTTGAATCGTGCAAATGTTATCTATGAACAACTGAAAAATCAAATGTACTTGAAAGAAGCAGCAGTTATCAAATGCCTTTTTCCATGCTTGTTTGACATTCTGAAAGTTGTGGAATCACCCCCTGAATTAGATCGTCATCAGTATGTTCTAGACACTCTATTACTAAACACAGAGAGTGAGAACCTTCTTGCTCTGCGCAAGATTTACATGTGCAGTCTCAGAGTTCTGGTGGATCAAGTAGGCATTTACAGTGTCCGCCACTTGAGGACATTAATTAAAATTGTTGGTAGCTATCTAGAAGTGGATGACGGCCTTGGGGAGGTCAGTGCTCGCCCAGACACTCTGAAACTGCTGGAATGTATTATCAGAGTGGCCTGGCCTAGAATTGAAAATCATGTCGATACCATTCTGAATATCTGCCTGAACTTCATTGCTGATGTAATCTGTGCAAAGCCTGAAAGTGACAGCGGTTGTGATGTGAGGCAGGAACTGACAGCAGAAGCTGTTAGATGCTTGGTACTATTGTCTGAGGTCTGTCCTGAAGTGCTTCCTTGTGTCAGAGCAGCATTAGACGCAGAAGTGAACAATGTAGAAAGTGATAGTCATTTGTTACATGTTTTACAAGCACAATTGGCCAGCATAGATGCAGTTTCTGTGTCGTAACATAACACATGAGTGATTATTATAAGATTAACATATACTGTCATTGTAATTTTGTTTAATTTAGCATGTTCTGTTTTTTAATTTAAAAGAGAAATCTTGATTATTTAACATGCATTAAATCTATAGTGTTAACAAGTAGCATTTTATGGTGCTTTATTTGTTTAAATATTGCATTGTATTGTTGATCAGGTTGGAAAAAAGGGTGTTTAATTATTTTGTATGCGTTTTTCAACTTCTATAATTTTCTTTGAGTTCCATGTTTAATTATGCTTGTTTATCACATTTTCCTGTCTTTCATCATTAATTGTAATTAATTGTAATTCCTGATATAATTTTAATGTTTGTACTTGCTTTATTACTCACACAACATAGAGTGAAAATTAGCATTTGTCGGCTTGTTCTATTTCCAGCTAAAATGATTAACATGTCTTCTTCTCTTCTTCTGTTTTTATTCTTTGATAGAGTTTAGACCCTCAACCAATTCACACCAAACCCTTCTATATTTTGAACAGCCTGACATCATTCCTGAGGTTTTTGCCAATGCATTTCTTTATCTCTCCAGAATAATACTGTTTAATATTTTCCTAGGATCCGCACACATAAAAGTGCCATGGCAGAAGCCTGCTGTATGTGAAGTGTCAGGACCACTATATTTTGTAGGTTTAACCATATTACTGCTAAAAGTTATTTTTATTGGAAATATTTCAACTTTATCAGTACTTTCACCTGACATTCCTGGGACATCTTTTTTGTAGCAGTTGTTTGTTGGTATAAGAAGGAAAATAACCAGCAAATATTTGAATACAAAAGAAAGTTATGAAAAAGAAAAAAACTATTTGTAAAATTGTTATAACTATATTAATTTTCGCTGTAGAACATTACAATTATTTTCAAATTTTGCATAGAATAGCGATTTGTGCTGCTGCATTGCATATTCTGTAAATTTGGCATTTTAATTGTGGTCATATTCAGTGCAGATTTCCACATGGCCAAATATTTATTGTTGATAACAAATAAATTATATATACATGTGATGTGCTGTCAGAATTTTCGTGACCATTTAAACCGCTGCCAAAAATGTCAGTAATCACAATTAGTTACTTCTGCGTGTCTTATCTTTCCGTTAAACAATTGTAAAATACAAAAGTTAGGCCTTCTTTACAAAATTACAATTAGAAAAAATAATAATAATGCAGTGATGATCCTGCATCAGCAAATATCTTTCTATTAGGCCTAATTTCTTTGGTGTTAACTGTGTTAATACAAGATTCAGTGTGCCTGTATAATATAGGATCATTAGATATTCAGTAAAAGAATGATCAAATCAGTTAGAAAGCCACCAAAACCTGCTTACATGACAACCACCTTATGGACAGACCAGAACAAATCGTTATTCTGCCCTTCGTACAGGACACTATAGATTATGTAACCACATTCAAGATTGGTGAATGAGCCATGTGCACATGTGGATTGGTGCCGCAGGCGGCAGATCACATACTTCAAGACTGCTCAAAATTCGACACATCTAGGTGAACCTTCAGGCCTAGAGAGACAACAATGGAAGATAAACTCTGTGGACCACTAAGTGAACTAAAAAAAATGACAGTAAATTCATACAAGGGACAACATTGCAGTTATAGACAAATTTCATGCGAACGAAGAAGATATTCTGTTAAGTGTGAAAGGTTGGGATACAAGAGCATATCTTTTGAGATTTGTATGGTTGAAAAATGCAGATAACAAAGTTGGCTCAAGACAGTTGGTTTAAGTGTGTTGAGATGAAAGATTAGTTTGAAATTCTGGAATTTAATTGCATGTAGCAGTGAGTATTCTAAAAAAAAGGTCCCTTTTACAAATTTAAGAACACTAAACTGATATTTGTATGGACCAATCAGCACCTGGTGAGTGATGTGGTCAGTAGCATGCTGGTCGCCTTTACTTCCCAAGCCATTTCCTGGTACCCATCTTAAGCTGGGTCAGTCTGGAAGCCCAGGTCAGTTAAACAGTTTTGAATCTGCCTTGATGTGGATTGCACCAAAGACTAACCAGGCTGACTGGTGAGCGTCTAGCCACTACAGTACTGCAGTTTCCAGCAAGTTTAATGAATGACTGTAATGTGTATAGTGATGAGGGTCAAGACAATTAGCCCATTAATGGGTGAGCATACAGCTTACTCTAGATATTCTTTCATGTGTACCAATTTGTATTAAAAGTTTACAGAATTGGAAACATTCAGTCTTTTGATGATGTTCATGACAATTTGATAGAATAGCAAATTTGCTGCTGCATTGCAGTAATCTGTATGTGATAATTTATGGGAAACTATGCAAACACTATAAAAGTCATGGTTGACTAGAGAAGTGTTACATAAGAAAATGTCGGGTTGTAGCTGTGGTCTCTCAGTGGATACAATAAGTATTGATTAGTAGTACTTGTGAGCAGAAGACAAAGTAAATGTTTATAAGAAAAAAAAAGAAAAAAGAAATACAACACAACAGAAGCCAGCGTGAAGATGTAGAATACCGAAGAATTTGAGTCCACCACTTTACATGATGCCAAAGAAATGTATTACAACAGTTGGATAACTAAACATCATCCGAAGACTAATTATTGTTTACCAGGTGTAACACATTGCATTAATTTGCTGGCTATTAAAGAATGGTTGTTGATCGAAATATTGTTGAGTTGTCTGTTCTTGGCAGCTA
Source organism: Cepaea hortensis (assembly GCA_963921405.1). Classification (NCBI taxonomy): domain Eukaryota; kingdom Metazoa; phylum Mollusca; class Gastropoda; order Stylommatophora; family Helicidae; genus Cepaea; species Cepaea hortensis. The sequence continues at coordinate 66,520,728 of OY992886.1, forward strand.
AGGCCAACTCTTATGAGTTGAGTCTAAAACTTGTATCACAGCACTTGGGGCATTCCCATAAGCGCCCTGTGCTAATCTTCAACAGATAGCGAAGAGTCCCAATACTAATGGTACCAGTAACAGTCTGGCCTTTTCTCTGAGTCCTAAGTGTCACCTCTGGTCACTCCCTGGAGCACCATTTTCTCTAGGTCACGATGATCTATCTGTTCTTCCGCACTATGCACGGGATCTCAAAGGGGCCTCGACCACATTTGCCTTATCATGCATCAGTACCTCACCCAGCGATGCAGATCCAACCAATCTGCCCACCTGCTCGTGCGACACCAGCTTGTTTTAGGGGGGGGGGGGAAATCCAGCAGATGCTCTTTATTTTTGATTGTTGAATGGAAGTCTGCTACTCTGCCCGAGGCATGCCTGTGTTCACCTTTCTCATCATACTTTGTGAGTTTGTTACAATCACAACCTGCATGTGACTTTCTCCACCTCCATTCTCAGACTAGATGCTGTGGTATATGCCAGGCTGTCCTGCACCAAAACCGCCCACCAATCTTCGCCACAAATCCCTGGCATTTCTTTCATTTCACCTCTTAGCACAGAGCCATCCGTGTAGATGTCTACACCACCTGGTCGCGAATTGTCGTGTTTCAATTGTAGCACCTCCCATACACTGCAGCCTGCCGGCCAATCCATGCATTTCAGATCCAATGGTGTTATGACCTTGCAAGATCTGACTTTCCCTCTGACATTCTGACTCACTCCACTCCTCTTAACCGTGCCCAGGGCTTCATGCAGGGAGTTTTCCCTGTCTGCAGCCACTCGGAGATATGGTTTAGTATGCAACACATTGTGCCTGTCTGTAATCGAGGGTAAAGCTAAGATATATCGCATACACACTACTGGCGTGTCCATTGGGCATCCCAGTATCACTTCCATTACATTAGCTTCATTCTGTATGGGCTTTAGTTTCAACAGCTGACTCTGGCAAGTCTCGATCCCTACCCAATTACCAAACTGATAGACCCACATTTTCAATAACTAAATGGCACACGAAGAGTAGTATGAATAGTAATTTGCCGGTGATCTTTACTTTCCCAAAACCGTGGTGCCCAATTTATGAAGCTGGGTAGACATCAGACATGTACTGGTTTAAAACAAAAAGTCATACCGCTAATTGGATTGAACCAGAACGATAGTGCTGGTAGACAAGTGTACCAACTATTACACCGTTTCTGATCCCTAACTGGTAGAAGACGGGAGATCAAGTCTTGGAGCTTATGTTTTCCAGCATTGTGACTGTGTCCAGAGTTGTGTTTGGGGTCATCCGGAGGCGACTTGACATCAGATCTCCTTGACTTGATTGATACTCACAGTGGTATAAGCATCACACGTTCAGACAACAATGGCGAATTACCAAGAAAATTACAAGCAGGCATAACATGATGGGGTTGATTACGACATCATGTAAAAAAATGGGGATAGAGTCTGTTGACAGTAAAATACTTAAAGAAATCACCCCCCCCCACCCCCCCCCCCCCAAAAAAAAAAAAAAATTGCATGTAGTAGTGTCCTGCTGTGGGTCTGTGTTGTGATAGCACCATGACATTGTGTAGGCCTAGAGCAAGGAGGAAGAGTTGGCCAATTTTTGCCTCACTGTGACAAGCAACGAACCCACGCGTCGAACCGTGCTCATGACATTACCCGGTCTAATCTCCGCCCACACATTTCGGCTATGCCCAGTCATGACTTGCTGACATCCCAATGTGTCTCCAAGAAGATTTGAAGTTCCAGTACTAGTCTTGTACATCTTGCTGGTTTCTGAGCTTGGAGAAGGGCAGGAGAACTCTGCAGCAGCCTCACTCCGAGAGGCTCTAGCTCTTTTCAGGGCTCGAACATCATGAGCACCAATGCATCAGACTTACAAGTTAAAACTAACTGTTCAGAGGTGTCGCAAGTCAACCATCCAACCCAAACAACTGTTTTATGCCAAGTATTTGTTACGTTCAAACAAAAAACATTTGTCTCTAAGCGGGTGACAGTAATAAACAATTGACGGGGGTTAAAGCGACAGTTTAAATGAGCTGAAGACAAGAGGACTGACCTCATTGTACCAGGCTCTATTCAATTGGGCTCGGTCTTCTTTCCTCAAAGCGGCCCGCCGAATACATTACACAGAGCACAATCTCCGTAGCTCCATTTAGAACCTCTAGGGTTCTCTGAAAAACCTGCATTCAACTGAATAACAGTTTGAACAGACTTGGGTAATTGTCGCGAAATTCCCTGTATATCTGTCCTTTCGGATTTTTGTCGGACCGAGAATCTCCTGGCTCAGTTTGGCTACGGGAGATCCCAGGTCAGAAAACCTAATAAAGATTTGGCTTCTTTTAGGAAAACATGGTTCTTATGGATTGGGAGAAGTTCAGAACATCCTGTTCATGTGGTCTCTGAATTTACTCCATATGACGCCATGTAATCTCGTGTCAAATGCTAGGGGGGAAATCCCTGAACCGAGAATACACAAGAACGTCAGCGTAAGCAACGCACTAATACTGCTGACGTCAAGGGTTTGTGAGCTGCCGTGGAAAGCCCAGGAAAGGAATTGCGTCAGCCTTATTATTTCTAAAAAACTTCTACAGTTTAAAGCTTGGCATTCAATGGGGAGATAGACCCGTGGTGGGTACCCCTCCAGACCATATTCAAAGTGGTTAAAGACACTCGAACTTGATCTTAGGGCTGTGAGGATGGCAGTTTTGTCTTGGAAGGGTCAGCTTTCTTATGTGGAGCAAGAGGGATGGTAGCGATGAAACGAGGGATGTCGTGGACTCCAGTTGATACTGACCAAGGTGTTTACTCTTGCTTATCCGCTCGGAAGTAAAATATCGCTTTACGGCTGGACAACAGTTTATTTCTAACACACACCTAATAATCGCCGAACTACCACCCTACTAAAACTCCGGGGTAAAAAATCAAGTAAGGTGTATTGTGTCCGTATATTGGCAGTCTTTACATTAACCGAACTGTTACATGATGGCACCAACATTACTATGTAGTGAGCTGACTGGACAGAGTATGTTTATAAGCGCTACACTGTATTTTCCATTGAGGAAACTGAGGATCGGAAGATCTTCTATCTCAAGTCTGTGAGTTAGGAGCGGCATCCAGACAGGAGCTCAGCCGCCCAGCAAATACTATAGTGTACCAGTGTGACGTTACCAAAAGCTCCAGAGTTGGAGCTAGTGCACAATATTACTCCTATTTTATTCTTGAACATTCTACATCGGAGTCATCGGTCATGTCGACGTTGTCTGCAGGACCGGGTTTGGAGAACTACTAGGGATAGCCTAACGTCGCCTAGACTTCATACTTGGAATAAGGCCCAAGAGAAGCCCGGTGAGCGTATTCCAAAACTACAGACGGTTGGACAGTGGTTGAGTGGCCCGATGATGACAGTTTCCCCTTTGATAGAGACGAACTATCGATCTATTCCTGGAATACTGCAACTTAATTTTCTGTTAACTATTTGTGGGTGTTCTGTGTTGATTCAATACATTTTCTGTTGAGTTCAATGGACTTTGTGTCTGGTTCATTATCGGGACGATCCCCCAGAAGGGTGTCGCCCGGTGTTGTATGAGTGGAGTGGGAGGAAAAGTCCAAGTGTTTGTGGGGTTGGGAGACTAGCTGCATCGATGGCCTGACTGGAGCTGGTCCTGATATTATACGGTGTAACGTTAATATGTCCTACCCCGACTTATCCTGTTACAGTAATGTAAACTGGATGGGACAGAAGGGGGTAAAAAAAGCATGTCATTTATGGAGTCATCAATAAATGTGGCACAAGTTGTTTGATACAAAACGAGTTAAAGTTTATTGAGAAACACCATCCAGTGTCTTGTCGATTGCTGAACTTTTCCGCTAAGGCAGTCTTTCGAAATGTCTCTCTATCTTAAGCCACACGTCCTGTCTCTGTTGTTGTCATATGTTATCTATCCTACCTTGAATTCCTCTTCTCCACTTCCCTGCTACACCCCCCCCCCCCTCCGTAGTTATAGTTTCAAATTATTCATGTCTTTTTTACATGCCCAAAATATTTCAATTTTATTTGGCTTAATAACTAATCTTCATGAATATCGAGTTCTTGTTGAATATATCTGCTCATTCTCGTTTTCGTCTAATTACTTTGTAACACCCATCTTTAACACTTATGTTCGCATATGTGCTTTTGAGCCGATTTATTGAATTCCCAAGTTTCACAACCACATATTACAGTCAAGAAAGTGCAAATCAGCATGAGCCCCATAAGACCCACCCGTACCCAACAAACACAGCGGGGAAAATATAACCAATCCCGTTCAGGACTAACTCGAAAGTGAGAAAAAATGGAAAGATTAAAAAAAAAAAAAACGGATTCAATTATAACCAACGCTGAAGAAGCAGGTTGAAGGAGGCCGGAACCCCCCCCCCCCCCCCCACGTAAATACTGAAGTGAACCTATATGTTGCCACAAGAAATATGCATGCTGTTAGGTCTCTGACTTGTGTTGTTCTAGCTGTTTCCGTCCATAGACTTGTTAAGTTCTTTATTGTTTTGCAGAGTAATGTTTGCGCTTCTTTTGATTCCCTTGGTACGATACATCTACATTAGCTAATTATAATTGCCATGTCAAAAATAGTTTTAGTGAGTAATATATTATTGATTATTGCACATTTTCCATGGGTTTATATACTTTACAATGCATATATTGGTTCTGTTGGTTTCGTGTTTAGATTAGCTTCATAAGTGATGTATGAATGGATAATGTATGAGAGCAGAGAATTAAGAAGGGCATGCGTGCTTAATTATTAACCCTTTTAAAATAAAGTTCGTTCGTTCGTTCTGTCGCCATATTTCCATGGACCGTCAATAGTAAACAAATAAAAGACTAGCAAATACAAATATGTGTAAGAACTCTTGAGAACCGAAGGCTCAGTGAGGGAGAGAAAACACTAACAAACAACACAAACAAACGTGCGTGAACACCGTTGAATATTTTCTTACCGTCTCTGCAGTTCTTTGATTCTAACCATCATGTTCAAGTGTCCCTGTGAGTACTGCTCAATAACATCTCGCACGTCATACGGTTTCCGAGCATGCTGTCGGGTGAATACAATCAACAATATAATGTAAAATTAGTATTATCTTCCACATGTCGTTAGGCCGAAATTCGGTAATATTAATATGGCGCGGAATCGTCCATGATCCAACGGCACCCGAGGAGTCATGTAGTCCGTTCTTGGTGTCCATTCTAATTTATGCGACATAGGTCGACCCCAGAGCCGGGGGTGGGTGGAGAGAGGAGCGGATCCTGGATACACATGTATATACATATACAATATATATACACATTTGGACACATTTTATCACACAACAAGCGTCCCACGACACCGTATAAAAACATAATATTCATTAGGAAGTTCCACAAAAGAAAATACACACAATGTTAAAGACAAAGGTTTCGACAAAACTCTTTTTCAAGAAACATAAAAAAAAAAAAAAAAAAAATACAGATAACAGACGAGAATATTTCTTTGGGATCTGTAAAGTAATCCAATCAACACCAATTTCGAAAATTATCTGGCTTTGATAGGATTGCGTCTAAGATTTATTTCCTAGTAATCATCATCATCCAGTGTCTTGACGGCTGGCGTGGGCGATCATGCCTCTCCACAAATCTCCGACGTTATGGATCATGTGATGACCCCCTCCAGTGCCATGACACAAGACTGTCAATAATCTTCTTACGCTGTCTTCCCGTATCTCTCTTTCCGCAATTCTTTCTGGTTGTCAAATGTTCCAGTTTTTGTTTTCTCATAACGTACCCTCCAAAAAAAAAAAAAAACAAACAAACAAATAAACAAACACGATGACTGCCTCTTTCGGATGTTTGTGATAGTTGTCTTTGTGACTCAGCTTGCCTGAGTGGGCTTTGGCTTGCAGTAAGTAAAGCAATAACATGGCTAGAGACACAGACATTCACTAGGGCATTTTCCTTAGGGACTCAATGGGCATGCTCAAGAGGATAAAGACGCGGTGGATCCGAAGAGAGTGGTTGCTGTCTCTGGAGCGGTCTCGGCTGGCAAAGATTAGTTTCATCTTCGTGCCAGGGCATGCGGGAATACAAGGAAATGAGCGGGCTGACAAGCTCGCAGGTAAGGCTACTGTGAAGGGCGGACGCGTCATGGACCAGGCTGACATTCTGAATGCTCTACGAGAAGTAAAACATTTCCGAGAACCAAGTGAGGACTGCGAATCTACAACCATGGTCAGACTGCGAGAACAGCAAATTAAAAGAGGTGTGGTCAAACAAGAACACTACGCAGGAAGCCAAAGAAGATTGATAAACCAACACAGAACTGGTGTCGTTAGCCGCTACACGCTGCGGGATTTGCTGAGGAGGGGATCCGAGCACTTATGGACTGAATGGTTCGATGTGCAATAAGGATGATCTGTCGACTAACTAACTAGCTAACAGAGGGTAATCTAAACTATATTTTGTATTATCTTTGTTTTTATAGTCATAGACTTTGATCCTGTCAATTGTTGCATTAATCCACTTCTTTTTAGTTAGTACTAGCTGACCCTGCCCGGCTTCGCCCAGACCCTGGTGGGGAGCATCTCATTTAATTCATATAAGTAGTCATATAAGTTCTCGTTCCCGTTACCGACTGTCTGTCTGTCTGTCTGTCTGTCTGTCTGTCTGTCTGTCTGTCTGTCTGTCTGTCTGTCTGTCTGTCTGTCTGACCCGGCCCGGCATTTCCCAGCTCCTGATGTGGAGCATCTCATTTAATTCATATAAGTAGTCATATAAGTTCCCGTTCCCGACTGTCTATCTGTCTGTCTATCTGTCTGCCTGACCCTGTCCGGCTTCATTAAATTCATACAACAAAAAAAGTAACTTAAAAGAACGTTCTTCTACACACCATCCATTATTTTTAATGAAAACTCTTTCTAATCACCTGCATGACTACAGTAACTTCTTAAGCAAAAAAAGATGAGTTACAATGTTATGCATTGTGCATCATTTTTATGAAAACTTTGAAAATGCCTTACAGATTGTATCATTATTTATTATAACTCATATGCCGGTACATAACTATGGACAAAGAGTTTATAAATCTTTGAAAACGATGCCACAATATGACTATAAGTTATACAGAAAAGTTATGCCCCTTGAAATAACTTTTACAGAGTTAGGTCCTGTGACAGGTTGGCCCACCTCTCAGATCGTTTTGTTACTAGATGGAGATAGCCCTCAGTAAACCCCTCTATGTATCCGGTAGTAATTTTTATTTTTATCTATATTTTCAAATATTAGATAAAATCGTCTTTGGTTAGTGTATTTATATACATAAAACTATAGAGAGAGTTAAATACTATTTCTTCTTATAGTTAGAAGTAGATGTAGGGTAGAGTTCGTTTACAAGCCAAGAAATCAAGTCAGGCTGAATTTATATTCAGGTTTGGCTATGAAAAATAATTTGGCCACAGGAAGGGAACTCTCCTGGATGAGAAGTTAACTTCCGGTAGCACCCTAAGATCTGCCATTTTTTCTAGCAACCTGGAAGGAGCAGGAGCTATCACGTCAATTGGCTAAAATTGAACACCTGTCTGTGTTTAAACATATTTTATTGCTGGCTCTTGATTAAAAACATGGATAAATTACATTACGTGATTCTCGAAATTAGGTATCTGCCTGCGGAAGGACACCTGAGTTAGTCAGTAGACGATTAGAGTTAAGATAATTTAATTATGTGCTTAAACTTCGGAACTAGCGGATTTCTCTAGATAATATACTTATTAGTTGAAGGAATTAGTTCAGAGAGTGAATAAGTTACCATTAATTATTCTTTATTAATCTCTATCTTGCCCATAGTCAGATTACTACCATGTGGTCCAAGATGGCCCACTTAACAAAGTTCAAACCTTGGGGGAATTCTCCAACCCTAATATTGTTCTTGTGTATAGTGAAAATAATCTTAAATCTAGCTAAGAAATCTTCTAGATAATTAATTATGTTTTAATTAATATAAGGAAGACTTGCTAGTAGTACAACTCATAACTCTTTAAGTGAACTTGGGGTGTTTCATTGATTTTAATGGTTCACTCGTGTACATCGTGAAGTTATAGTTGTTGTGTGTGATTTCATTTCATTCTATGGAATTCATCAATATGTGACGTTAATTCATCGTGTGGAGTGTAGTTTGTGTGTTTCCATACTTGAAAAATGATGTGTGGTGTTTCATCGATGTAATGGTTTGTTAATGTATATGTGATGTCGGAGTTGTGGCGTCTGAGTTTCAGTCCATTGAAGTCATCCTATATGTACTGTTAAGTCATTATGTGAATTGTGGTTCATGTTTCCATGAGTAATCATGACTTAGAATATATATTTGGAATGTGGTCTTTGAAGTAGAGCATTGTGATTGTACATGTTTGACCTAAATGTCAGCAGAGAGAATAGGATATCATTTGTATGCTGTTTCCATGAGATCAGTGTGCTGTTGTAGATTTCAGATAAGGAATCAACCTGTAAATTTAAATAATACATGCTATGAAAATTTATGAGACAAGATGCCATGCAGGACATGGCCAGAAGAATTTACAAGGCTGTCTTGAAGGATTATTCACTCCTTCTCACTGTCATTCACAGAGCCTGTACCCTGATCATCTGTAGCCGTAGTCACGACCGGTGATTGAGCTACGAACCACTCACTTGATGCAGCAGAGAGTGGAGTCCATACCACGATCCAGTCAGCACTGCCAGCTTACCATCCAGGAGGCTACGAATTATCAGATGAGTGGCTACCCACCCGTTTGCCACTGCACAGCAATCCTAATTTGTCCGCTATTGGCTAAGTGTCTATGATTATATCATCTAGCTGAACATTATCTGGTCAAGATGTCAGGGATCTGCGTATCTCTTATGTGTCAGTGAGTTCCCAGTGGGGCTCACGTAGTGTTCTGTAGGATTAAACGTTATGTTATATTTGTATTTTTAACAACTGCGTCTGTCATCATAGTAGTCGAATTAGCATCATCAGATTGTGTGACGAGTGAAAGGACTACATCTATACGTATCATTCTGTCTTATCATTAGGCAGTGGGGGCTCATTATTCATCCAGGCACGTTAGCAGGAATAACTTGACATACTGTCTTCGTGTGTTAGTACAGTTAGTCGTCATAACTTTCCGCCTGGCACTGTTTAGAAGTAGTGATCCATTCTGGGACTTTGTTAATCATTCTTCTAGAACTTCGAGCCATTTGATCGCTTCTTCAGCAGTGGTTAGATTCTCTATTTGTAGAAGTCTATTTAGTATCTACTTTGATCCAATTCCATCCTAGTAGAATACGTTACGCGACACTGGTGGCTCGGTCCGGGATGACAATCCTATAGATTGTTGGGTTCAGTCGAGTATCCAACTTCATAGATAGTTCTAACTTTCAGTCACTAAATAGAGATAGCTACTAATCATACTAGTTAATATATACATACTTATAATATAGGATAACATAAGTTAGGGCAAAGGTGAATTGCTGGCAAACGGGTAAGTGTTGTGTCAATGTGTAACATTTTTTATGCTTGTTATTGAAGATATTTGTGAATCTTTGCGACAAACACATTCTTGATTAAGTGAGTGAGTTATCCAGGTGTATCAACAGATATCATATTATTACATAACTAACATGTCTTCTGAAAAGCCACCTACTAAGGAGGAACTGCGAGAACAAGGAACATTGTTAGGTTATGAGGGTGCAGAGTTGGAAAAATATGTAATAGAAGAAGGAAGAACATGGCGCCGAGAACAAAGGGACATCATCAAAGAGAAGGACGAACGAGAGGAAAGAATTAAATTAAAAATCCAGATGGCGGAAATTGAATCCAGACAGAAGATGCGACAAGCTGAATTGGACAACCAGTTGAAACAGGCTGAATTGGACAACCAGTTGAAACAGGCTGAATTGGACAACCAGTTGAAACAGGCTGAATTGGACAACCAGTTGAAGCAAGCAGAACTGGACAAGGAGTTGAAATTAGCTGAGCAGTTAAGACAGCACGAGTTAGAACTGAGGAGATTAGAACTACAAAATCCTGATGCCTCCAGATTTAGCAGTGCCAGCTCTCCAACTGACAGCCAAGACATTTCCTCAGGACCACATATTACTCCAGGATCAATGAGTTTTCCACTGGCCCACTTCGACCCGAAGGAGGATCAGATGGATGAATATCTTGACAAATTTGTGTTAATGTGTGAAGCCTACAATCTGCCTAAGGATAAATTTAATATTAAACTCTCCCAAGCACTTCGCGGTCCAGCGTATGACGTGTTTGCAAAACTCCCTCCAGGTCTTGAGAAGGACTTTGTCACACTCAAAAATGCTCTTTTGAAACGATTTCAGTTAACTTCTAGTGCCTACAGGTTGAAGTTCCGTACAGCCAAACGGTCACAAGGAGAATCATTTCCTCAGTTCGCCTCACGGTTACACACTTATTTTAACAAGTGGGTAGAACTGAGTGATTTGGATGCTACTTATGACGGGCTGGCGGAACTAATACTTGTTGAGCAATTTAAAGATGTTCTTCCAAAACAGTTACAAACCTTTATTGCAGAGAATGGTGGTGCTCGGCTAGAGGAGGTTATCTCCCTAGCCGAACGATATTTAACTGCCCATGGCGAAGTAGCTACCACTAAATCTTGTAATTCTTCTACTGCTCAAAATACTCCTGCAACACAGAATAAGGGTTTTCAGCAGAACAACTCTTATGGTAAAGACACCAGAGGGCACACTGGGGGTCCGCACCAAAATCCTGGTTTCCAAAAACAAAAACCACCAGCGAACAATAGTGGATGGGGTAAACCTTACTGCAAGAACTGCAAAAGTAATGATCACCACACGAGCGTGTGCAGAAATAATCCCCCTACCCAGTATGCTGCGTGTATGATTACGGGGGCAAGTACCCAACAGAACATATGTTCAAGTAATGGAACTAGGCCACCCACGGTTGAAACTATTCTGGTTAACGGTAGTCCAGTACTATGTCTCTATGACAGTGGACTCCAGTGTGATGCAATAATAGCTAAGCAGTTAGTGAAACCATCACAGTTAACAAAACAAACAGTTGTAGTCAAAGGGGCTACCAGGAGCTCTCCAACTATAATAGCTAAGATAGCCAAAGTACATGTGACATCTAAGTATGTCACTGGACTCATTTCAGCTGCAGTGATCGATGATCCGGTATATCCTTTCATGCTTGGTCGTAAGTATGTATATTTAGGAGAACCCTCATCACCAATGATAATGGCAGCAGTGGAGACCCGGAGTCAGGTTGCACAGTCACATGAACCTATACTCTCAATCAACCCTCTACCTCGGGAGATTAGGGCTGCACAAAATGAATGTCCGACTTTAGTATCTTGTTTTGGCAAACTGCCAAACGGTAGAAATCCTCCAGCAGCTGGAAATTTCTATTTAAAGGACAAGTTGTTGTACCATAGGGCAGGAACTATGGGTACCGAACACGGGCAACTTGTCGTGCCGAAACAATATCGTAATCAGATATTGCATATGGGACATACCATATCCTTCAGTGGACATATGACTGTAGGAGTTACTACCCAGCGTATTTCTTGTCATTATTTTTGGCCGGGAATGACTGCTGACATACGAAGATACGTCCAGTCGTGTCCGGAGTGTCAACATGGCTCCCCCAAGCAGTGGTCTACTCCTGTTTCCATAGGGGAAGGGTTAGTTTTGAACATTCCTTTTGAGCGAGTAGCTATAGACATTATTGGTCCACTGCCCACTTCTAAGAAGAAAAATACTTATATTTTAACTGTAGTAGATACAGGTACAATGTGGGCTGAAGCTACTGTACTGCCCTCCATCAATGCAACTAGGGTAGCAGAGGCTCTCCTAGAAATATTTACCAGAGTAGGATTCCCTATTCTTATTGTAAGTGATAGTGGGTCATTATTGAATGAGAAGTTAAGGGGAGAAATCTCTGACATCTTCAGGAGGCACCATATCAACACAGGTTTTAGTCTCACAGAGAATAAGCGACTTGTGGTCAAATATACGGGGACTCTCAAATCGATCATGAACAAGTTAGTCCAGGAGAAACCAGATAGTTGGGACACGTACTTATCAGCAGCAATGTTTGCCTATCGAGAAGTACCACATGTCGCCACCGGTCTTCCACCTGCTACACTATTGTTCGGACGACCAATTAAAGGACCGCTGGAGGCTCTTTTGAGAACCTGGACTGATGAAGGAACAGATGAGAGTGTCGTCAAGTCTTCACAGTATGTAGAGGAACTGAAACAGAAACTGCACACGGGATGGAAATTAGCTAACTCCACTCTCCGTCGTGCCAGAAAACAACAGGCTTCCTTCTATAATAAACCTATTAGAAACCAGTCTCTAGAGGTAGGAGATAAAGTGCTAGTCTTATTAACCAAAGGGGATAATAAGTTAGAAATTGCTTGGCAAGGACCATTCATCATTAAAGAGAAGGTGTCCAGCAACAAGTACTCTGTTTCTATTCGCGGGAAAACTGCAGTCTTCCACGTGAATTTACTCAAAAGACATTTTGAGAACAACACGAACCCACCAGTTCATATTATGACTCTGGCAGTGGTTGATAATGGATCCAAAGGGGATCAATCCAGATGGGAAGACAACCCCGACAGATGTGAGGAAGATGACGCGGCTGAACACGATCCCAACTTAGAGACGTCTAAAGGGAAAGTAAGGACGACGCGCATGAAGTATAGGGATCAAGACCAATTGGGTCGAAGGAGAGATGTTGGAATTGTAGGACCTTTATCAGTGACAGACGAAGGACACCCCGACCAACGAAAGCAAAGTCTCCAGAGAAGATTTCCATGGAAGCGACATCAAGCGAGGAGGTTTCTTAGAAGGTGTCTTAGAAACGAAGAGTCGGAGAATTGTGAATAGACATTGTGCTATTGATGAAGAGGGGGACCTGTCCAAATGACCCATAAACGTCAGAGTAAGGGCTGACAAAACTATATGAGAGTTCGGGCTGGAGAAAAAGTTGCTTCTCCAACTTTTTTGAACGATGGGCATTTGTGACAGGTTGGCCCACCTCTCAGATCGTTTTGTTACTAGATGGAGATAGCCCTCAGTAAACCCCTCTATGTATCCGGTAGTAATTTTTATTTTTATCTATATTTTCAAATATTAGATAAAATCGTCTTTGGTTAGTGTATTTATATACATAAAACTATAGAGAGAGTTAAATACTATTTCTTCTTATAGTTAGAAGTAGATGTAGGGTAGAGTTCGTTTACAAGCCAAGAAATCAAGTCAGGCTGAATTTATATTCAGGTTTGGCTATGAAAAATAATTTGGCCACAGGAAGGGAACTCTCCTGGATGAGAAGTTAACTTCCGGTAGCACCCTAAGATCTGCCATTTTTTCTAGCAACCTGGAAGGAGCAGGAGCTATCACGTCAATTGGCTAAAATTGAACACCTGTCTGTGTTTAAACATATTTTATTGCTGGCTCTTGTTAAGCCGAAAAACCCTCTAAAACATAGAAAAGCCAATGATAGTCTCCACTCCCGATAGGCCAGTCAAAATCTAGTTGCAGGGTGAGTTAATAATAATTTTGTTAAACATTTTTCTGTGTGTCAAAATGCCGGCAAAATCTACCGGCCATGCCGATCGATAATAGATACTATTAATTAAAACTAGTGTTAGTTAACTAATATTAGAATTAGGACCATGTTTGTGCCATGTGGCTTGCCGACAAGGGTAAAACGAAAAGCTCGTCACATGTGGCATTAAAAACATGGATAAATTACATTACGTGATTCTCGAAATTAGGTATCTGCCTGCGGAAGGACACCTGAGTTAGTCAGTAGACGATTAGAGTTAAGATAATTTAATTATGTGCTTAAACTTCGGAACTAGCGGATTTCTCTAGATAATATACTTATTAGTTGAAGGAATTAGTTCAGAGAGTGAATAAGTTACCATTAATTATTCTTTATTAATCTCTATCTTGCCCATTGTCAGATTACTACCATGTGGTCCAAGATGGCCCACTTAACAAAGTTCAAACCTTGGGGGAATTCTCCAACCCTAATATTGTTCTTGTGTATAGTGAAAATAATCTTAAATCTAGCTAAGAAATCTTCTAGATAATTAATTATGTTTTAATTAATATAAGGAAGACTTGCTAGTAGTACAACTCATAACTCTTTAAGTGAACTTGGGGTGTTTCATTGATTTTAATGGTTCACTCGTGTACATCGTGAAGTTATAGTTGTTGTGTGTGATTTCATTTCATTCTATGGAATTCATCAATATGTGACGTTAATTCATCGTGTGGAGTGTAGTTTGTGTGTTTCCATACTTGAAAAATGATGTGTGGTGTTTCATCGATGTAATGGTTTGTTAATGTATATGTGATGTCGGAGTTGTGGCGTCTGAGTTTCAGTCCATTGAAGTCATCCTATATGTACTGTTAAGTCATTATGTGAATTGTGGTTCATGTTTCCATGAGTAATCATGACTTAGAATATATATTTGGAATGTGGTCTTTGAAGTAGAGCATTGTGATTGTACATGTTTGACCTAAATGTCAGCAGAGAGAATAGGATATCATTTGTATGCTGTTTCCATGAGATCAGTGTGCTGTTGTAGATTTCAGATAAGGAATCAACCTGTAAATTTAAATAATACATGCTATGAAAATTTATGAGACAAGATGCCATGCAGGACATGGCCAGAAGAATTTACAAGGCTGTCTTGAAGGATTATTCACTCCTTCTCACTGTCATTCACAGAGCCTGTACCCTGATCATCTGTAGCCGTAGTCACGACCGGTGATTGAGCTACGAACCACTCACTTGATGCAGCAGAGAGTGGAGTCCATACCACGATCCAGTCAGCACTGCCAGCTTACCATCCAGGAGGCTACGAATTATCAGATGAGTGGCTACCCACCCGTTTGCCACTGCACAGCAATCCTAATTTGTCCGCTATTGGCTAAGTGTCTATGATTATATCATCTAGCTGAACATTATCTGGTCAAGATGTCAGGGATCTGCGTATCTCTTATGTGTCAGTGAGTTCCCAGTGGGGCTCACGTAGTGTTCTGTAGGATTAAACGTTATGTTATATTTGTATTTTTAACAACTGCGTCTGTCATCATAGTAGTCGAATTAGCATCATCAGATTGTGTGACGAGTGAAAGGACTACATCTATACGTATCATTCTGTCTTATCATTAGGCAGTGGGGGCTCATTATTCATCCAGGCACGTTAGCAGGAATAACTTGACATACTGTCTTCGTGTGTTAGTACAGTTAGTCGTCATAACTTTCCGCCTGGCACTGTTTAGAAGTAGTGATCCATTCTGGGACTTTGTTAATCATTCTTCTAGAACTTCGAGCCATTTGATCGCTTCTTCAGCAGTGGTTAGATTCTCTATTTGTAGAAGTCTATTTAGTATCTACTTTGATCCAATTCCATCCTAGTAGAATACGTTACGCGACAGGTCCCCTGAAATATATGAAATTATGATGAAAAATGAAAAATGAAATAATACTGAGTAAGCAGGCGATTTCACACTAACAAAATATCACAGTTGTCAGCTCTGGAATGAAAGGAAGGCGTGTAGAAAATTTCATCTCAGTCGGATGGGCCGTTCGCGAACAAATAAAGGCCATACGGACAGAGATACATAAATACATACAGAGATACATACGCACAAGTCTTTTTTATATATAAGATTTTGACACTGGCTGCCCACATAGTTGTGATTGATGCTTTGATCACTATTCCCCCAGTTGTTTTTCTACATAATTGTATTTCAGCCATGTCGCGAAAAATAAACTTGATAGTTTCGATCGATGACAAACAAGACCCGACATTCGTCTGCAAAAACAGGCAACCCTTTGATGTTGTATAGACAGGAACAAAATAGGTCGAGTCAAAATGTCTAACCCCGGTCGGCATTTTGTTAACAAGTTGTTGTTCGAGAAACGTACACTGGCGTCGTCCGTCTGTAAGGCGGGAGTCAGCCTTTGAAGTGTAGACGGAATGTCTGGACAGACGGCGGAGAGGATTCTGTGATGTGGGGAATTCTCTGGTTCACAGACAGACAGATCTATTGTTGTACGAGACAAAGGATTTCCCCAGATGAAAGCAAACTTGACGGCAGATTGATTGATTGATTGATTGATTTAGGAACCGACATCACAGCATTCGGGACATTCCCATAAGCGCTCCGTTTCCATCCTCAGCAGCCAGCGAAGACGGCAGATTGACTCCAGTTAGTCTAAAACAAGAGGGGAAAAGACTCTGGACTGATCAGCGTCTAGACAATTTGGTGACGTCACTCAAGCCCGATATAAAACCCGTTGCGGTAAACAAGTGGAGTTAGTCGACCAAGATTTCTGAAGTTTGAAGAACCGGTGCAGTTTCCGAGTTGTGTTCAATGAAAGAAACTATAATATCAAATTGTTGATATTTATCGGCGGACATAGATCCAGTCTGTGATTGCATAGTTTCAATCAGCAACCGGAATAGGCATATGGTAGGCTATTAATCATATCTAACTTAGAGTATGATTAGAAATAGAGTACAGTACTGTGCGGTGATATAATGTATTATAGGTGTGGTGGTATAGTGTATTATAGGTGTGGTGATAGAATGTTCTATTAGTGCGGTGCTAGAAAGTATCATAGGAGCGTCAGCACTAGTATCCTATTGTGTGGCTTTAACTAGCTTGTGTAATATATCATTTTACTCAGGGAGTTGAGGACAATGTAGTGGGATAATAATTAGAGAGATTGAGGATGGTTGGGAGGGAGGAGGGGAATGTGAAATGGTAGGACCTTCCAGTAGGACATCTGCTGGGTTTCTACCCGTTCCTTTATTCTTTCCTGGTGTTGCCATGCCTCAGACCATGTGATGAGTTATTTGGCCGTATGACAGAGATGGGATCTCTGTTGTAGATCTGAGTGCTGCTATTGGCCTACACTCACCTAATTCTGGCCAGGATTGAGTTGCTCTCACCATAGTATTCTCTACTCAACAGGTTCCACGTAGGTGTGCTATGATATTCAACAGTGAAGCTAGAACACAGTTTAGAAGATGATGGCTCAGAATTTGAAGACAGAAGTTGCTGAGAGGCCGCTACATTGGGCTTATACCCAAGTTGGTCTGCGGGAACTTGGCTTCTGCTGAACAGGACAGGCTGATGATACTTATGTTTAGCAAGTGATAGTTGTATCACTGAACAGTCAGAACATTATATATATATATATATATATATATATATATATATATATATATATATATATATATATATATATATATATACAACACTGATACCAGGAACATTTACATAAAGTTATATAAATATCTGGAACATTCAGATTGTGGTGTTAATATGCGGAATCTTTACAACCAGTGACACTAGATCAATTAATATTTCCTAAGTAACAGTGACAATAGTGTTAGAATTCTCTGAGTAACAAACAGTTAATAACAGAGGAAATTCATAGTGTGAATTAGACTGAAGACTCTCATTAGACAGTGTTTATCATGGATGTCCAAACATCTGGATGCCTCGAGAGATAGCGAAGAAACTCTTCACGTGACCGGAGAAGCATCACCTCGGTGAGGTTGTTTGTCTGGAATACATGGTGCTGGTGTGTTCTCAGCACAGTGATGAGAATGACTATACTCTTGAACACTGATCTGAGTCTATATACACTTTAGAATATACGTCACACATTCTACACATTATATACACACACACTTCTCCTACATATACTCTTTCCGCCTCCTCCTTCAGCTTTCCGAGCCATTGAGGTTCTTTGCTGCAAATACAAATACATATACTCTTTGCTTTAATAAATTTATTGTTTTTATTTATTGAAGCTAGAGTTGTCAAGTATGTTATGTTGGGGAACAATGAGAGGGGGCATGATCCAGGGGTGAGTAAGAGTGAGAAGAAGGTGTCTTCAGATTGAGGGAGTGTTGTGGACGGAGTCTGCTGGATATCTCCAGGATAGTGATATTGAATTAAAATAAATGTGAGTGTTGATTCCCCTCACTCCAGGGACGACACTAAAGAAGTAAAGAAGAACAAATAACTACTACGACATTCTTTACTTACGACAAGCCAGTTATTACTGTTGGTGGTAGTTGTGATAAAGCCGTTGGCCAGGAAACAGTGCGCTAAGGATGTCATTTATAAGGACATGTAGTATAAGTTGCCTCGAGTGCAATTTGTTTTCCTTCTCTAGGTAGCCATGTTTTGAAGTTGAGCACACGACACAAGAGTCGCTCGTGGTTTAACAACAAAATTAAAAAAAAAATAGTTTACCAATCGGGGACTGAGCCTCGGCATAATTCCTTGATGTGTTACACTCCACACGGATTGATTTGAAATGCAGGGTCAATTAATGTACAAATGCTGGTCTTGTAAAAGAAGAATTGGATTATTCACTCGTTCGTTTTGTTAAAGATGGATCCATTGCCTCATCCATCCATTTTTGTTTCTTTTTGTACAACAGGATTCACCGATTCTTTGGGCATTGACGAAAAGCCCAAGTTCACACCATGCATTTTATTTTATGTCATTGATTTCAACAAAATCGATTTTAGTTCCGCCGGATTGATGTTTTATAAATGAGCAGGGTGAATTGATTCGCCCAGACTAGCAAAAATAACGACTTGGCTACAGTTCTAAGAAATTAACTTAGGGTGTTTCTAATCCGAACGGACTCAAGCTGGTAACAGTGTGCTTCTTAGCGGTCACAATATGTGTATATGGTCTGTATTCTTCAGGTGCATTGCCAGATGCTGTCGTGAAGGATCACGTCTCTGCAGAACTCTTCGCAGTCTATTGTTATGTTTCAATTAATGTGCTATCTTTACATTACACAATACAAGACAGACTAGAAGAGTCATGTATAGTCGCTGTTCTATATTTTTGTGTAAATTATATTCATCATCATGTAGCCGGTTCTTTGCAGAACGTTGCTCTCATCACAGCCATGTGAGAGTATCTCGATCCCTCGCTGTTCGCATGCGTCAAGCATCATCAGGCGCAATGTTTATGCAACGCTCCGTGCCCATCTTCACGACGGTCGACCAATAACTATCGTTGTTCTTTTCCAAGCCACTGCAACTTTTAATGTGGCTAAGGAATTCCAGTTTCCGAGACACGGTAGTAGTAGACTAGGGACTCCAGACCCCACTTTTAGCCTCCATAGTAGTGTTTATGAAGGAAATATGGGTAAAATGGCTCCAGCCTGGAGGCTGAAGGAAATATTTTTTGGGCGGGTGAAATTTTTTTTCGGCGTGCCTGGTGGGAATTTTTTTTCGGCGTGCCTGGTGGGAATTTTTTCGTGGGAACGGGTTTTTTGACGCTGCCTGGTGGGGTGTAAAAAGTAATTAAATGTTTAGTTGGTTCTGGAAGAGGGGAAAGTTATTTTGGTTACATTAGTATGTGTGATGTATAAACAAGGGTGTGATGGGTCGTGGTTATACTCGAAGTAAGAGGTGGTGTCGTAGACATAATGTGTAGTGATAAACAAGGGTGTGATGGGTCGTGGTTATACTCGAAGTAAGAGGTGGTTACTATCATCTGAACAGTGTGATAGTAGTGAAGGGTGGTATATTCACCGATTACAAAGGAAATCTTATAAAGTTATAATGGGTATGGTGGTAAGGGGTATTAGTGATCAAGTAGGAGTGATATAGGGGTGGTCATAAATGTAATAAGAGGTGTTCTCAGTTACACACTGGTCAACCAGTGGTCAAGTGGTCAAGTAAGGGTCAAGTAGTCAAGTAAGCAAATTTTAGGGAAAAGTGGTTGTAATGAGATGGTGATGATTAAAGAGTGGTAAATTAGTGGTCAATCAGTGGTCAAGGAGTGGTCAAGTAAGGAAAATTTTAGGGGAAATTGGTCGTAGTGACATGGTAATGTTTAAATTAGTGGTAAATTAGTGGTCAAGTAGTGGTCAAGCAGTGGTCAAGCGGTGGTTAAGTGAGGAAAATTTTAGGGAAATTTTAGGGAAAAGTGGTTGTAATGAGATGGTGATGATTAAAGAGTGGTAAATTAGTGGTCAAGTAGTGGTCAAAGAGTGGTCAAGTGGTCAAGTAAGGAAAATTTTAGGGGAAAATGGTCGTAGTGACATGGTAATGTTTAAATTAGTGGTAAATTAGTGGTCAAGTAGTGGCCAAGCAGTGGTCAAGTAGTGGTCAAGGGGTCGAGTGACCACTTAAATTGTAGAGGACGGTGTGCCTAAGATTATGGTAGTGATTAAAGTGATCGATGACGTGGTCAAGCAGAGGTCAAGCAGTGGTCAAGTAGTCAAGTAAGGAAATTGTAGGGGAAAGTATGTATAGTGCAATGGTGGTGGGTAAAGTGAGGAAGAATCAATAGTAGTGATAATACTACTACGAATATTAGCGACAAGCACAAAGACAACCAAGTACATACTTGATACACACAAATACAAAGACAACGAAACACACACACACACGTACACACACACAAATACAAAGACAACGAAACACACACACATACAGATACAAAGGCAACCATACCATTACTACTCTCACAACAACAGCTATACACAAGTACACACCCATAATCAATTACACAAATACACACCTACAAACACAAAGACAACCACACACAGACACATTTGTACATACAGACATACACATAAAGACAGGCAAGCACAAAGACAAACCATACCATTACTACTGTCACAACAACAGCTATACACGTGTACACACCCATAGTCAATTACACAAATACACACCGACAAACAAAAACACACAAAGACAAAGTCACCCATAAACATCCACTCAAGTACAGACACAGGAAAACAAAGTCAACCACACACAGCCATAAACAAATACACAAAGACGGCCACACTTGTACATACAGACCTACAACATCACAACTATACACAAGTACATACCCATAATCAATTACACAAATTCACACCTACAAACACAAAGACAACCACACACACATGTACACACTTGATACACACAAATACAAAGACAGACAAGTACACAAGTACACACCCATAATCAATTACACAAATACACACCTACAACCACAAAGACACAAAGACACAGACACACTTGTACATACAGACATACACATAAAGACAGACAAGCACAAA
Organism: Cepaea hortensis; assembly: GCA_963921405.1. Classification (NCBI taxonomy): domain Eukaryota; kingdom Metazoa; phylum Mollusca; class Gastropoda; order Stylommatophora; family Helicidae; genus Cepaea; species Cepaea hortensis. The sequence goes on from OY992886.1 coordinate 66,541,955, forward strand.
GACAACCCATACCATTACTACTGTCACTATCAATAGATATACACACGTGCAGACACACTCACCCATACACAAGAACACTCAAAGACAAATACAAAGACACAGACACACTTGTACATACAGACACAGAAGTACAGACAATCCATACTATTACTACTGTCATCACAACTATACACAAGTACAGACACGCGTACAACAACAAAGACAGACACAAAACACATACAGACACCCATACACATTTGAGACACTTGTACATACAGACACATAAGTACACAAAAAACAAAGAGGGCCACACAAACCATTACTACTGGTACCAGTACAGATACACTCGCCTATAAACAAATACATAAACATAACGTGTCCCTACAAGAATATCACATACCCCCTTGTGATAAAGAAACGCGGATATCCGAGACTACGTCATCAACGCCATGTGTAAAAGTCATTAAGTATGAGTCATCGGTGTGTAGGGAAGCAGGCGTGAGAATAGCTTGTCTAACTGCCACGTCAGCTACGTCGTGTGCAGAACCAGTATATAAAATAGAAGGCGTCTCTTGTGAGCTCAGTACCAGTTCACGGGCTGACTTGTCTATCTACAGAGGTGCTTCAGGCTGGTGTGAGCAGTGTAGTAAGCAGATATTGTTCACGTACTGACTTGGCTACATCGGTGAAACAGGTTGGTGTGAGCATTGTGTAGTAAGCAGATATTTTTCACGTAGTGACTTGGGTACAGCAGTGAAACTTGGTGTGAGCCTTATTCGTGTCGTCGGCCTCTGATAAAACAGTGAAACATTGTATACACCAGAACATTTTTTCGTGGTTGTAAGAAAGAAGAAAAAAACAGTTTATCAATATGACCACCAGATCTACTTTCACGTGTTCAGTGTGCGACAAAGCCTATTGTGATAAGTATACCCTTAATCGTCACATTCGGACCATTCACGAGGGGAAAGACCAAGTATATCCCTGTCAGTTATGTGATAAGGTGTATAATACGAACGATGGCCTACAAAAACACAAACGAATACGTCATCAGCCACGTATGAATACACCAAACACTCCAATACCAGAGACGACAGCACCACCTGTCTATTTACACCATCATCGTAGTCTAACGCAAGTACCAGACTGCCACCACTGTATCTTCAATGATAACCTTACCCGTCATAATAGGAACATTCACAATGATTATCCCTGTCAGTTACGTGACAATCTATACAATTCGAACCTACAACGGTACTTACATCACCAGACATCACGAGAACGAACGACACCCTTAGACACCCTGGCAACAAGTCCACTCATAGTAGCAGAGGATATCCAACCAAATGATAGAGACAGTTTGGCAGCCCTTAAGGCGTACTGCAAGGACCTATCGCTTATGCTACCCAATCAAATGGTAGTATTAGAAAAAAGTGTCGACCACCGCTACCGGGTGGTTTTGGTATGATAAAAAGAAGTATTCAGATATCTTGTATGATATCTCATACATGTCTTTATTCTGGATCAGAAACAAATAAGGTATGTGTGATGACTTCAACAACAACAGTGTTTTTTGATAGTCAACTATATACTCAAAAATGAAGATCACTAAACCAGAACTTTTTTGGTTTTTCACTAATCATCTATGTCATTGATTTTTTCTTATATAGCTAAACTGTTTTTCACTAATCATGTATGTCCTTGATTTTATCTTATATCACTAAAGTGTTTTTCACTAAGCATCTATGTCATTGATTTTTTTCTTATATCACTAAAGTGTTTTTCACTAAGCATCTATGTCATTGATTTTTTCTTATATCATTAAACTGTTTTTCACTAATCATCTATGTCATTGATTTTTTTTCTTACGATATATCACTAAACTGTTTTTCACTAATCATGTATGTCATTGATTTTTTCTTATATCACTAAAGTGTTTTGATGAATAATACATTCTTTGATATATTGAAACCAAGTTTATTTGTTGATTTTCTTTATTGGTTTTGTTTTCATGACGTTGTCTTGTCGGCTCAGAGCTTACATTACCAGACATGAACAATGTCTTAGAAGAAGTTATGGCAAATACAGAACAGTCAAATGTATAAAATCTAGGAAAAAATAACCAAAGGCGAAAAGACCTAAAGAGAGAAATGTCTCGACCAAGCTTATAAATATTACAACTAAAAGGTTGATCAAAATTCAAACATTATAAAAATAACCAAACATCGTCCAAAGACAGAAATATTTCAACTAAACTTATAAATAAGTCACCAAAAGGGAAAAGGTCAAGTACAGAAATAGCTATGGAAAAAGTAAGTCCACAAAAACTAAGAAAGAAATGTAACTTCTGTAGTCAAATGTGTCTTATCTGAAAAGACGCTATCAATGTCACCCCTTTCCTTGTTTTACTTTACCAAAGACCTTCACCGTATCTGGTACAGAAATCCTTATACAACACTCATCTCTCCACACTCTTGGTTGCTTTCTAATACAAAGTGGTTACATCACCAAGAACTTCGACACCTCAATTGTACACGTGCTCCATTGAAACACCCATGACAGTTAACAACATGTATGGCCATGTAATCTGTGAGTCCATCGGGGATAGTTCATCCGAGTATTCCAAAAGATCCATTTCCCATGGCTGACATCTTCAACTTGGTATAACACAACTTATTCTAATATACACTTTACATGAAATTTCCCAAATTTGGGCTCTATTAAAGATTACGTAATGAGATACACAAAGACACCAAGAACATATCAGACAAAACAATTCACAAATTAAAACTTAAACCATATCAGATGAACCACCCAACAAGTACTACACAAACATATAATAAGGAAACACATGACACACAGAGCTTACAGACAAATCACTTGGACTCAAACAAATTTTGCTTCTTGTACTGTAGAATTCTACCAACACTTCTTTCCTATCACCAAAACTAAACATCTACCACACAACCACTGGTCATTTGTCCAACATAATACTCATACCCTCGCCAACGACATTAAGGAAATGCATACTAGTTTATTTCTGGTTATAACTCTTTTAATAGAGCAGAGAGATATACATGCTAATTAGACTACAGCTGCCTTCTTCACTGCTGTCCTTTGTTCGATGACTTTTCTTCTGTGGTTGTCCCTCAAGACTGGGTTCAAAATTTTTTCCAGCTCTAGTATACGGCTTTCAAAATTCTCACGTTCTCTGATTACATGATGCCAGTTACCATTGCGTTCTTCGGTGCCAACAGTATGGACTGTCAAGAAGTGAGGTTCTGGTGCAAAATTAACCTGTGGAGGTAAATAAAACACATTGAAACTTACAAGACGGCCATACCTACCACTTCAGTAAAGAAAAAAAAAACAGTAAAAAATTCACACGGAGAAGTGGTAAAATCCACTAAAAAACAGACTGTCGACATTCTATTGGTCACGTCTTGAGAAAAGGTAAAGGTATAGTCACTGATGGTTTGTGGTATAGAGAGATGTGCATAGAAAACATGTATAGCACATAGGTTTTTGGTATTGGTCATGTTTACAAAAATACACATGTGAATTATGACCATTACTACCCATACACACCTTATTCGTTGAAGAGGAACACCTTCGGACACCATCAGTAGGATATTGTTCGTTCCACGTCACATTAATTTTCTTGAGAGACTCTGGGGCATGACTACTAGCCAAAAGGTCAATATCTTCATCTGAAGACGAATCATCACCCCAAGCAAAGGTTGTCTCTGGTACATCTAAAGCTGGCTGGGTGCCACGAGTAGGTTTCTGGCAGAACAAAATGTCTAATGATAAAGCTGGTGTGAAGAAGCCAGAATCATCCTCCTTCAAAACACTGTCATCTTCACAACAATCTTCCTCTTCTGATCATGATGTCCGTCTATCAATTAAAGCTGTCATTGTACCTGGTGAATGGAAGGTGAAAAAAAGTTTTACACAAGTAGGTTAAAACGTTAGGATTACAATGTGATTCTATAGAAGAATCTCTGATCGCAGACCCATACTACAGATACGACAGTGTGAGTGTAGATTCTACGAGTCACAATTATGGACTGGTGTAATGGTTTTCACTAACAACTGACAAGAGGGTGTTTTTGTGAAACGGGAACTCGACACCGGTGATATGTTAGTAGTAGGGGCTTTAAATCTAATGTCTGACAATGTATAAGTATGCATTTCCTTAATGTCGTTGGCGAGGGTATGAGTATTATGTTGGACAAATGACCAGTGGTTGTGTGGTAGATGTTTAGTTTTGGTGATAGGAAAGAAGTGTTGGTAGAATTCTACAGTACAAGAAGCAAAATTTGTTTGAGTCCAAGTGATCTGTCTGTAAGCTCTGTGTGTCATGTGTTTCCTTATTATATGTTTGTGTAGTACTTGTTGGGTGGTTCATCTGATATGGTTTAAGTTTTTAATTTGTGAGTTGTTTTGTCTGATATGTTCTTGGTGTCTTTGTTTATCTCATTACGTAATCTTTAATAGAGCCCAAATTTGGGAAATTTCATGTAAAGTGTATATTAGAATAAGTTGTGTTATACCAAGTTGAAGATGTCAGCCATGGGAAATGGATCTTTTGGAATACTCGGATGAACTATCCCCGATGGACTCACAGATTACATGGCCATACATGTTGTTAACTGTCATGGGTGTTTCAATGGAGCACGTGTACAATTGAGGTGTTGAAGTTCTTGGTGATGTAACCACTTTGTATTAGAAAGCAACCAAGAGTGTGGAGAGATGAGTGTTGTATAAGGATTTCTGTACCAGATACGGTGAAGGTCTTTGGTAAAGTAAAACAAGGAAAGGGGTGACATTGATAGCGTCTTTTCAGATAAGACACATTTGACTACAGAAGTTACATTTCTTTCTTAGTTTTTGTGGACTTACTTTTTCCATAGCTATTTCTGTACTTGACCTTTTCCCTTTTGGTGACTTATTTATAAGTTTAGTTGAAATATTTCTGTCTTTGGACGATGTTTGGTTATTTTTATAATGTTTGAATTTTGATCAATCTTTTAGTTGTAATATTTATAAGCTTGGTCGAGACATTTCTCTCTTTAGGTCTTTTCGCCTTTGGTTATTTTTTCCTAGATTTTATACATTTGACTGTTCTGTATTTGCCATAACTTCTTCTAAGACATTGTTCATGTCTGGTAATGTAAGCTCTGAGCCGACAAGACAACGTCATGAAAACAAAACCAATAAAGAAAATCAACAAATAAACTTGGTTTCAATATATCAAAGAATGTATTATTCATCAAAACACTTTAGTGATATAAGAAAAAATCAATGACATACATGATTAGTGAAAAACAGCTTAGTGATATAAGAAAAAATCAATGACATAGATGATTAGTGAAAAACAGTTTAATGATATAAGAAAAAATCAATGACATAGATGCTTAGTGAAAAACACTTTAGTGATATAAGAAAAAAATCAATGACATAGATGCTTAGTGAAAAACACTTTAGTGATATAAGATAAAATCAAGGACATACATGATTAGTGAAAAACAGTTTAGCTATATAAGAAAAAATCAATGACATAGATGATTAGTGAAAAACCAAAAAAGTTCTGGTTTAGTGATCTTCATTTTTGAGTATATAGTTGACTATCAAAAAACACTGTTGTTGTTGAAGTCATCACACATACCTTATTTGTTTCGGATCCAGAATAAAGACATGTATGAGATATCATACAAGATATCTGAATACTTCTTTTTATCATACCAAAACCACCCGATAGCGGTGGTCGACACTTTTTTCTAATACTACCAATTGATTGGGTAGCATAAGCGATAGGTCCTTGCAGTACGCCTTAAGGGCTGCCAAACTGTCTCTATCATTTGGTTGGATATCCTCTGCTACTATGAGTGGACTTGTTGCCAGGGTGTCTAAGGGTGTCGTTCGTTCTCGTGATGTCTGGTGATGTAAGTACCGTTGTAGGTTCGAATTGTATAGATTGTCACGTAACTGACAGGGATAATCATTGTGAATGTTCCTATTATGACGGGTAAGGTTATCATTGAAGATACAGTGGTGGCAGTCTGGTACTTGCGTTAGACTACGATGATGGTGTAAATAGACAGGTGGTGCTGTCGTCTCTGGTATTGGAGTGTTTGGTGTATTCATACGTGGCTGATGACGTATTCGTTTGTGTTTTTGTAGGCCATCGTTCGTATTATACACCTTATCACATAACTGACAGGGATATACTTGGTCTTTCCCCTCGTGAATGGTCCGAATGTGACGATTAAGGGTATACTTATCACAATAGGCTTTGTCGCACACTGAACACGTGAAAGTAGATCTGGTGGTCATATTGATAAACTGTTTTTTTTTCTTACAACACCAAAAAGTTCTGATGTATACAATGTTTCACTGTTTTATCAGAGGCCGACGACACGACTAAGGGTCACACCAAGTTTCACTGCTGTAGCCAAGTCACTACGTGAAAAATAGCTGGTTACTATACGAACAATGCTCACACCAACCTGTTTCACCGATGTAGCCAAGTCAGTACGTGAACAATATCTGCTTACTACACTGCTCACACCAGCCTGAAGCACCTCTGTAGATAGACAAGTCAGCCCGTGAACTGGTACTGAGCTCACAAGAGACGCCTTCTATTTTATACACTGGTTCTGCACACGACGTAGCTGACGTGGCAGTTAGACAAGCTATTCTCACGCCTGCTTCCCTACACACCGATGACTCATACTTAATGACTTTTACACATGGCGTTGATGACGTAGTCTCGGATATCCGCGTTTCTTTATCACAAGGGGGTATGTGATATTCTTGTAGGTCTGTATGTACAAGTTTGACCGTCTTTGTGTATTTGTTTATGGCTGTGTGTGGTTGACTTTGTGCTTGTAGGTCTGTATGTATAAGTGTATCAAGTGTGTATGGGTGTGTCTGTGTATAGTTGTGATGACAGTAGTAATAGTATGGATTGTCTGTACTTCTGTGTCTGTATGTACAAGTGTGTCTGTGTCTTTGTATTTGTCTTTGAGTGTTCTTGTGTATGGGTGAGTGTGTCTGCACGTGTGTATAGTTGTGATGACAGTAGTAATGGTATGGGTTGTCTTTGTGCTTGTCTGTCTTTATGTGTATGTCTGTATGTACAAATGTGTCTGTGTCTTTGTGTGTTTTTGTTTGTAGGTGTGTATTTGTATAATTGATTATGGGTGTGTACTTGTGTATAGCTGTTGTTGTGAGAGTAGTAATGGTATGGTTTGTCTGTACTTCTGTATCTGTATGTGTGTATGTGTGTGTGTGTTTCGTTGTCTTTGTATTTGTGTGTATCAAGTATGTACTTGGTTGTCTTTGTGCTTGTCGCTAATATTCGTAGTAGTATTATCACTAATATTGATTCTTCCTCACTTTACCCACCACCATTGCACTATACACACTTTCCCCTACAATTTAAGTGGTCACTCGACTACTTGACCACTGCTTGACCTCTGCTTGACCACGTCATCGATCACTTTAATCACCACCATAATCTTAGGCACATCGTCCTCTACAATTTAAGTGGTCACTCGACCCCTTGACCACTACTTGACCACTGCTTGACCACTACTTGACCACTAATTTACCACCCTTTAAGCATCACCATGTCGCTACAATCACTTTTCCCCTAAAATTTCCTCACTTGACCACTTGACCACTGCTTGACCACTACTTGACCACTAATTTACCACCCTTTAATCATCACCACCTCATTACAATCACTTTTCCCTAAAATTTCCCTAAAATTTTCCTCACTTACACACCGCTTGACCACTGCTTGATCACTACTTGACCACTACTTGATCACTAATTTACCACTAATTTAAACATTACCATGTCACTACGACCATTTTCCCGTAAAATTTTCCTTACTTGACCACTTGACCACTCCTTGACCACTGATTGACCACTAATTTACCACTCTTTAATCATCACCATCTCATTACAATCACTTTTCCCTAAAATTTCCCTAAAATTTTCCTCACTTACACACCGCTTGACCACTGCTTGACCACTACTTGACCACTAATTTACCACTAATTTAATCATCACCATGTCACTACGACCAATTTTCCTTAAAATTTTCCTTACTTGACCACTTGACCACTCTTTGACCACTACTTGACCACTAATTTACCACTCTTTAATCATCACCATCTCATTACAATCACTTTTCCCTAAAACTTCCCTAAAATTTTCCTCACTTGACCACTGCTTGACCACTGCTTGACCACTGCTTGACCACTACTTGATCACTAATTTACCACTAATTTAAACATTACCATGTCACTACGACCATTTTCCCCTAAAATTTTCCTTACTTGACCACCTGACCACTCCTTGACCACTGATTGACCACTAATTTACCACTCTTTAATCATCACCATCTCATTACAACCACTTTTCCCTAAAATTTCCTTACTTGACTACTTGACCCTTACTTGACCACTTGACCACTGGTTGACCAGTGTGTAACTGAGAACACCTCTTATTACATTTATGACCACCCCTATATCACTCCTACTTGATCACTAATACCCCTTACCACCATACCCATTATAACTTTATAAGATTTCCTTTGTAATCGGTGAATATACCACCCTTCACTACTATCACACTGTTCAGATGATAGTAACCACCTCTTACTTCGAGTATAACCACGACCCATCACACCCTTGTTTATCACTACACATTATGTCTACGACACCACCTCTTACTTCGAGTATAACCACGACCCATCACACCCTTGTTTATACATCACACATACTAATGTAACCAAAATAACTTTCCCCTCTTCCAGACTTCCAGAACCAACTAAACATTTAATTACTTTTTACACCCCACCAGGCAGCGTCAAAAAACCCGTTCCCACGAAAAAATTCCCACCAGGCACGCCGAAAAAAAAAATTTCACCCGCCCAAATTTCCTTCAGCCTCCAGGCTGGAGCCATTTTACCCATATTTCCTTCATAAATACTACTATGGAGGCTAAAAGTTGGGTCTGGAGTCCCTAGTCTACTACTCACGGTGATGTTTACTAGCAGTTTTCTTCGACAGTTGATCTTGCAGATATCAATTTTTTTCTTCTTCTTGGTCCACGATATTCTGCGTACTTGTCTTTTAATACTATTAGTTGTCGAAATATTCCAGTATCTAAAGGATATTAACATGCCGGTGATGGAATTACCTTCATAAGTCATTTAAACTATTTTGTTGTAATCTTTAACTTTGTTCCGTAAAACCACCTTGAAATTATTTTTTGTAAGTCCTGGTATGCTACATAGGTATCGCATCTTTTGTTTCACACACATGCGCACGCGCGCACGCACACAAGCACGCACGCACCCACACACACAAACACATCAGAATATTGAAATAGTACGCAGTATTTTCACATTTCCGCCACATTCTGGACTTGTAATTGATGACAGTCCTGTCACCCCCATTATCCTTCGTAGTCATCTGCGTATTATTATAAACTCACATTGACCTAGGAAGCCGGGTAGCACCGTGGCTAGGGCTCTTGCCTAGCGCTAGGTGGTCATATGCTCGACTACCCGTTGAGGCGAGGAAATTGGTACCAAGAAATGTCCTGGTAGGCAAAGGAGGTCAGCGAGATACCGACGGCATTACACGTATAGCACCAGTGGTCTATAAACATATAGGACTAGCACCGTGTACCCAGTACGCCTCTGCTTCCTATAGTCCATGCCGTGTGGTGTTAGATATCGCGCTTATTCACAGCTTTCTGTCGCATGCACTGCCAATCATTTCTGATACCGATGGTGTTCTTAGGCATTCAGACACGCATACTTGTTAGCGTAAATAAGGACTGGTTGCCATTGAGGCATGTAGTCACCGTGGTTATGGTATTTGCATCGGTCTGGAATTGTCCTATTAGAGCTATTTTAAGGGTCCGAACAAACAAAAGTCACACAGCAGACGTGGACTGTAGGTTGCGTGTGGTAGAATTGCCTACCTCTTTCATGCCAACACTTCCTGCACAATGTTCGCGGTATGCGGACGAGCGTTGTTGTGCAGTAGAATCACATCGCGAGAAACCATACCGGGTCGTTTATTCTTGATGGTTCTATGCAGCTTGTTTAGTGTGTCCCTGTTTCGGATGGAATTAATGTTCACGCCATGCTATTTTAAAGTCCATCAAAAAGCCCTTCATGGTAAAAAGAAAAATACGGTCGGAAGTCGATGTGGCCGAAGTGTTTAACTTTCTCTGGTAACAGAGATAATGGTTTCGTTTTGCACGCCGGTCAGAGGGAATTAACTGTTTACTTCTCATTGTAGACCCAGGGACGTTAATTATAAGTACCTCAGAAATCGGAGTGGGTTCCTCTGGTGACAGGAGACACTTGTAATAGGGAAAGCTAACCCCCAAGCAAAAATCAATCCACCTCGTCGCTAGTAATAGCGACTACTACTACTACTACTACTACTACTACTACTACTACTACTACTACTACTACTACTACTACTACTACTACTACTACTACTACTACTACTACTACTACTACTACTACTACTACTACTACTACTACTACTACTACTACTACTACTACTACTACTACTACTACTACTACTACCACAACAACAACAACAACAACAACAACAACAACAACAACAACAACAACAACTACTACTACTACTACTACTACTACTACTACTACTACTACTACTACTACTACTACTACTACTGCTACTACTGCTACTACTACTACAACTACTACAACTACTACTGCTACTACTACTACTACTACTACTACTACTACTACTACTACTACTACTACTACTACTACTACTACTACTACTACTACTACTACTACTACTACTACTACTGCTGCTGCTGCTGCTGCTACTACTACTACTACTACTACTACTACTACTACTACTACAACTACTACTGCTACTACTACTACTACTACTACTACTACTACTACTACTACTACTACTACTACTACTGCTGCTACTACTACTACTGCTGCTACTACTACTACTACTACTACTACTACTACTACTACTACTACTACTACTACTACTACTACTACTACTACTACTACTACGGCGACTACTACTACTACTACTACTACTACGACGACGACTACTACTACTACTACTACTACTACTACTACTACTACTACTACTACTACTACTACTACTACTACTACTACTACTACTACTACTACTACTACTACTACTGCTACTACTGTTTCTGCTGCTGCTACTACTACTCCTACTCCTACTGCCGTTGTTGCTGCTGCTGCTAGTAGTAGTATGTATGTGAACCACGATAGAGTTCAAACAAAACCAGGGAACAGATAATAATTTAACAAAAATGTGAGCATAACCAGTTGAAACTTGTGACACGAATTTTGTGTGTGTCTGGTGATGCAGGAATGTTTCATGGTATGCTCGCTGTTCTTTGCTGCACCATTTATCGCCTGCCAGTATGCTCAACAGAAATGCCTCACCCTCCGCTCCTTAACGCAGCAGGTGGTTCCAACTCCATCTCATGTGTTCTTCAATTTGATTGTCGGTCAGCAACTGTGGCACTCGCTTTGAACACACCTTCCGGCAAATAAGAACGTAAAGGCATAACAATACAGGGTGTATTTTTAATGACTGTACAGTGTTTAAAAATTTTGCCGGACCAAGTTTTCTATTTACCTGGTATGTTGCATGAACTTTGCAGAGGGTGAATACAAAACTTGGACCGGCAATATTTTCAAACACTGCACATTCATTAACAATAATAACACTCTATATAATGAACGTGTAAGATAACAATGGTGAGTGAGTGGCACCTTGCAGTCTTGACAGACCAAAGTATGTGAGTTGGAATGTGGCCAATATTCCATCACAATGCCTGGGCAGAGCTTCAGAGAATCATGTGGTGCCCAAACGACATGTTCCCTCTCTCGGCCTAGTCTTGTGTTTCCCAGAGGAATGGATAACATTGGTAACAGCATGAAATAAAGTATACGGTGCTTATCTCGGCATTAGGCTGATCAAGCGAAGCGTTATTAACTGAATTTTATCGGTCTCTCTGATGGTCTGTCTATCAATCTGTCTGTCTATCTACTTGACGGTCTGCCGATCTGTATATCTGCTTATCTGTCTGCCTGCATATCTTTCTATTTTCTGAAGAAAAAACAAAACAAAAACAAACCTGAAATTTCCGCCTCGCCACAAAGAACTTGATTTTCCGTATGACGCGAATCATGGCTTTGTGACCGTCGGTCAGCCTGAAAACACCAGTTGAAGACAAGCTTGTTCCGTTGCTATAATTAGTTTTGAGTGTGTGCAGATCATTGTGTATTTTAACTCTCTAATTGGCAGTTTGTTGGCACTTTATTTCGAAGCAATACATATCATTATTGTGAAAGATTTTCAGAACGCATAGGACGCATAAACATTGTTAATAGATAACGTCATTGGAGCGGATTCGACGCCTGCGTACCTCTTTTCGCTAAATAAGGAATACCACCATCACACGTCCTTTGCTTCCAGTTTCCCGTCTTACCTTCCTACCCCCTCCCCCCTTTTTGTTTCATGTACCACTTCCACTCATTTACCTGGGATCTTCACTGAACCGTTACAATCCCCGACCCCCATGACCCACAGACTCCCACGGCTGCCTATATATGAGTATCTAGGTGATTATATGTTACATTTTGTGTATGTATTTGCTTGCTGATGAAGGCTAGTCGCCGCAACGTCCTGTATTTATCATAATTCTTTTCTGTAAAGTTGCACTACTTTGTGCTTTTTATATCGCTAAATAAAGGAAAGACTGACCACCTATCCCTTCCTGCACTCAGGCCTACAATATGTGAATACCCTATCACACCACAGACCCACAGTATGTGTCTGCTTCGGGACGTGTCTGTGTGTTGTATTCAGAACGTACGATTAAGCTGTTGGTTTATTGTCAGATTCTGTAGCTAGCATCATAGTGTACACCCTCTATCTTCTGCATATACAAGGGGCTTCTCATAAGTCTTTAGCCTGACCATGAAGGAGTAAGCGGAGAAAATTGAAATTTGGCACATGTATAGCTCATGCAATTTTTAATGGACATATGCATTATTAATTTCCCTTCTAAACTGGTTTTCCCGATATGGTGCATGGCACAACACACCTTATTGACCAGATCTGCACATCCAACGGTTTGTCAGAGCAATGGAGAAATCAGTCTCCAGGACTGTGATAAAATTCTTGATGTTACAGGGAAAAACACCTACAGAAATACACAGGGAGATGGAGCCAGTGTTTGAGGAAGTCTGTCCTTCGTATGCTTCTGTAAAAAATTGGTGTTTGCAGTTTAAGTGTGGCCGTTCCCAAGTGCTGATTTGCCGAGATCAGGACGACCGTCCTCAGAGTGCAATGATGCAAATGCTGCAAAAGTGAAGAAAATCATAGACCAGGATAGGAAAATGACAATTGCAGAGATATCGGGTTCAACAAAACTGAGTAAGAGTACAGTTTTTAGAATTTTACACAACAGACTGAACAAGAGAAAAGTGTGCCCGCTTGTTCCCGCGTCTGCTGACATGTGAACAGAAACAAACACGGGTTGATTGCTGTGGCCAGATGCTCAACATGTGGCTGGTCGAAAAACATATTGACGACCATGGTGACGGCAAGGAAACAACTGAAAGGAAATCGTTTTGACAGTGACGAAGATGTCATACTGGCTTATGATAACTGGTTTAGTTCGAAAAATAGGTTGTTTTATTCTGAAGTTCTTTTCAAGGTCACGCAGAGATGACAGAAATGCATAAATTCAGATGGTGGCTACATTGATAAGGAATAAGCACTGTGCCAAATTTCAATTTTTTCCGCCTACTCCTTCATGGTCAGGCCAAAAACTTATGAGAAGCCCCTTGTATCTCCATGACGTGGAGGTAGTGACCGCGGTTTCACACACCCGACATACGTGGCTCGAAATCAGACACATGCGATTTGAGAGCTGCTAGCTTTAGGTTGATTTTCACAACGGTATGAGTGTCGGCCGTTTAGAAAGTAATGGCAAACTACTGAACATAAAATTGCTTAGAAAATCACAAACAGCCAAAACAAAAATGCTGGGGTTGATTGCGACGTCTTGAAAAGAACATGCAACTAACATTTAACTCTACGTATCGCATAGCTTTCTTAACTCCTAATGTTCTCCCATCCCCTCCATGGGCACTCATGTTAAGTCTTAATCACAGCCGGTCCATGTGCAGCGCAGAATCATGACCAGGTGACAGCCTAATATCTCCTGCAAGATGTGACGCTCCAGTACCAGCTTTACACACACCGCTGGTTTCTGGGCTTGGGCACGGGGAAGGATAGTTCTGAAACATATCCCCCACGGAGATGATTAAAATAACGTACCCAGTTACACGCCTCAAGGTGCATTGTATATATGGTACTATACCCACATTTTTATAGACACATCAGCATTCGGTGGGTCATGTGGTCAGTATCTCACCTGCCACGATTACTGCCCAGGTCATTTCTTGGTGCCTATTTTAGACTGGGTCGACCTGGGAGCCCAGGTCAATTTAAAGAAAGCATCAACACCCGATGCGCATTCAAACCTATGACCAGGTCAGCATGGCCGAATGGATAAGAACGCGTGTTCTTAAACATCCGGTGTGCTGATGTCGAGTTAAGGGGTTCAATCCCTACACCGGACAGCTGGACTAAAATGTTAACCTACCTTCCTTGACTTGAGGACGTAAATTACAAGTACCTATGAAGTCGGAGTGGGTCCGCCTGATGGCAAGGGAGACTGTAAATAGGGAAAGCTAATCCACACGCAAAATTCAGTCCAGCACTACTAGAAGTAGTCTATGTGTGGACTACGCTTGAGTTCAAAGCGAGAGAGCGCCAAAGAAACAAAAAAACCTATGAGCACCGGACCGGTGATCGAGAGTCTAGCTACTGGGATAATCCGGCTCCCGGCACTATGAGAAGCTGATACTGTACTAGACTATAGTATGAGAGAGAACATGCGGCCCTGGCGCGGGCTTCAAGCTTCACACCACAGGCTAGAGGGACGTTCACTTACTGTTCTGGCTTGCAGATGAGATCTTCGTAATCATCTTCTAGATCTCCGGCGTCCAACGCCATCTTTCCCGTCATTGACTTCTGAGGAGTGCCTGACGTTTGCGTTTAAAGGAGTAAAATTAGTTCAGATATTTTTTTACGCACGCACGCACACATACAGACACACACACACTCGCACGAACGTACGCACGCTTGCACGCACGCACGCACACACAGACACACACACTCGCACGCACGCACGCTTGCACGCACGCACGTACGAACAAACACACACACGCGCGCACGCACGCATGCGAACGCACACACGCGCGCACGCACGTACGTACGCACGCACATACACACACGCATACAGACACACATAGGCAGACAGATACGTATAGGTTTTTGGGTATACAGGCAGACAGGCAGACAGACAGACACACGGACGAACGAACGGACAGACAGATAGATAGACAGATGGTTCCGTAAAAGGACACACGCGCATACACTGACACCCATTTATAACATTTAAATTCATCTTGCAAGTTATAATAATATAAACAGTCTATGCTATGGGGAGGGAAAAAAGTGGGAGGGGGAGGGGAATGATACCATATTGATAGATGTATCGCAAAAAAAAAAAACACACACACACACACACACACACACACACACACACACACACGCACGCACGCACGCACGCACACACACACACACACACACACACATACACACAAACAGCCCACGACTTTCCTTGACTATCATGAAAACACAAACAATAATTATAACAAACAGAAAGGAAGAATGTTTAACTAAGTCAATAAAATAAAATATTTTGGGAAATGTTAACATCCGATGGAAGATGTGTAACGGACATTATAAGCAGAATATGCCATGCAAAAGCACCATTGCAGAAAATAAGTATCCTATGCTATAAGCCACTGTCATTGATTGACAGAAAGAAAGTACTGACATGTTATATAGAACCTGGTGTATCATGTGACAATAATTCTTGGTGCGGAAATGAACATCGTAGGACATACTTGGAGGGAAGACAGCAGTAGTTTCTGAGACGTATATTGGGAATACCTTGTACTCATCTCATCTCATAACAGTTGGAGAGTGCCCGTTTATGGGCTTCATATATCGTGATTCCCATTGATTCTGTTATTCTTTCTTCACATCGTCCACATGGTCGGCCTCTTGTTCTGTTCCATTTGATCTGTACATCATTGCTTGTTGTGGTATTCTGTCGGCTGGTAGACTTTAGTTATGTGGCCGAACCATTTCACTTGCGGTTTTCTAATGAAATCTAGCTATGCTATTATCTCCACTTTAGTTCCGATTTAATACATTTCCAATTTTGTATCTTCTTGATACGTTGGATAGTCTTCTTGATAATCTCATTTGTGTTGCAATTTTTCTTTTCTCTTATTCTGTCATTGTCCAAGTTTGGCATTGGTAGCATAGGGTTGGTAGAAAGATTGTGTTGTAGAGTGCTTTTTTAGTATCTACTGATAAGTGTAAGTAAAATAACGAGGATGTGGAAAAGGTAACGAAAGTAGAACGTTATGTAGAAATATAAGAGAGATAAAACGGTGTTCTGTTGTTAAATAATAAGACACGAGGCTTTAGAAAGTATCGTGACGACTGGAAAGATCAGCGACAGAATAGGCAGACAGATGAAGAGGATTGATGCTGGGTGGACCGCGACGTTGTCATGTGTGAGTGTGTAGAGAGAGACAGGGAGATGAAGAGAGAAAGAGTGAGACAGAGAGAGAAAGACAGAGAGAGAGAGACAGGGAGATGAAGAGAGAAAGAGTGAGACAGAGAGAAGGGGAAGAAAGAGGTACATACAGACAGAGAAATAGGCACAGAAAAATGTAAGTGTCTACCTTTGAGAGAACAAAGCAACCAGAACGAAGAAATACATGAATGCTTACTTGGATTGCGTAGCTGACTACCATTGTCATGGCTGGAGAGTGAGCTCATACTCTCTTGTCTCTCCAGCATCCCACTGCCAAGTGAGTGTCTTACACTCTTTCTCTTCTTTAGCTGGCTGGCCTTCCGTGCCATTCTGTGAATATATACATATCTGTAAGAAGGTAGGTAGGTAGACAGATCAATACGAGGGCTTCTTTAGCTGGCTGGCCTTCCGTGCCATTCTGTGAATATATACATATCTGTAAGAAGGTAGGTAGGTAGACAGATCAATACGAGGGGCGTTCAGAAAGTCATGCACCACATCTTTTTTTCTCAGGAACTGTTTATTAAAAAAAAAATGAAATTTATACACAATGTACATGGATATTTCGTGTAAACATCGGTATTATTTAACATAATTCCCATCAATTTTTACAGCTTTATGTTGGCGCGAAACAAGAGCATGTATTCCTAGCCCGTACCAGATTTTGTCTTTATCATGTAACCATTTCTTCGCTGCATGAATCACTCCTTCATCATCTTCAAACCTTGTCCCACGGAGTGTATCTTTTAAGCGGACCAAACAGATGAAAATCAGAGGGTGCCAAATCGGGAGTCTAGGTGGATGGGGTAGTACAGTCCAACCCGATCTGGTGATTACTTCCCGTGCTTCTAGACTTGTGCGAGAGCTCGGATTGTCGTGAAGGAGAGGCAGGTCTGCTGGATTCTTTCGCTGCTGAACTATCGAAAACGTTGGTTGAGTTTTTTCAATGTCTTAATGTAAGCTTGCGAACTGATTGTCTCTCCCTTTGGCATAACATCCACAAGAATCACATCATCAATGTCCCAAAAGACAGTGATCATGACCTTTCCAGCTGAAGGAGTTGTCTTGAATTTCTTTCTTCGTGGTGACTGCGGATGATGCGGAGGACTGTCTTTTTATCTCAGGTTTAGAATGATGTATCCAGATTTCGTCACTTGTAAAAGTCTTAGTCAAAAAGATCTTTCCGTCAGCATTGAAACTATTCAACACTTCAGAAGAAGATGCTTTCCTTTCCAATCAGTGGTCATTTGTGAGACTTTGAAGAACCCATCTTGCGCAAACCTGAGAAAATCGGAGAGTTTGTTATAACAGTAATTGCACTGCAATTTCTGATTAGTTGATTAGTGATTCGCCTATCAGCGCATTTCAACATGTCTGCGTTGGTGGTTGTGGCGTCCACATCGCGGCCGATCAAGTATCTCCACTTCCTGGTTCTTTGATTCTCTGAACCCAGCGACTGACTGTACTCCTGTCGACTGCAAAACTTCCATAAACATGACACAGACACATGTGAATGTTCACAACAGTTTCTTTCTCTGCAGCGAGAAATTCTATCACAATTCGCTGCTTATAACGTAAGTTATTAGCTCGCTTCATTTCAACGGTTTAGGACTGCCATATTATTTGGCCGTTTGACTTGCAATTTTGTGCACACAATCGGCACATGCCATATTTGAAGTATGCACAATTTCATGCTTCCATCTTTATTATTAGCTGAGAAAAACGTAGACAGATAATGCGAAGATCGACGACGACGACGACGACGACGACGACGACGACGACGACAACAACAACAACAACAACAACAACAACAACAACAACAGACACACACCCGCCACTGTATAATGGAGAGTCGCGACACGGTAGCGGCTAGACGCTCGCCTGCCATACCAGTGGTCTTGGGTTCGATCCCCATCAGGGCGGTTTCAAATTTAAAAAAAAATGTACCTGAGCTCTCAGGTCGACCCTCCTGTAATTGGTACCAGGAAATGTCCCCGGAAGTAAAGGCGGCCGGTGTGATACCGACCACATCATACATTGAGTCTGTTTGGTTTATAAAACTATAGATGTGGCTCCATGTCCAATACTCGTTAGGAGTGTGAAAAGGGCTGTTATTTTACACTGTATCATGCCATGTACCGCGCGCAGTTATGATTTTGAGACGTCAGTAAACATGGATGCTTGTCCCCTTCGTTATTCAGTTCCTAGATCGTGTCATATATGCAGGCATGTTATCAAATAAAAGGAAAAGGTTGATAGTAAATAACATAAAATCAACAATAATTTTTCTGGGGGGGGGGGGGGGGGGGGGGTTGTATCAACTAGACAATACAGTGAAAGGAAACAGCCTAACGTTGTAGCCAAAAGAGAGGCATTACAATCTGGGATTTTTGACAACAATCATTCATGTATTAAGTCCTTTTCAAAACGTCGCGCTCATCACAACCCTCGAAAAGACTCTACATCCGTCATCAGATCCCATACCTCATGTATTGTCATGCCCAGGGTGTGTTTAATGTTGTGTACCAACCTTCGTGCTGGGCGCCCCCGGCCTCTTCCCCCTGTTGTGTACCAACCTTCGTGCTGGGCGCCCCCGGCCACTTCCCCCTGTTGTGTACCAACCTTCGTGCTGGGCGCCCCCGGCCACTTCCCCCTGTTGTGTACCAACCTTCGTGCTGGGCGCCCCCGGCCACTTCCCCCTGTTGTGTACCAACCTTCGTGCTGGGCGCCCCCGGCCACTTCCCCCTGTTGTGTACCAACCTTCGTGCTGGGCGCCCCCGGCCACTTCCCCCTGTTGTGTACCAACCTTCGTACTGGGCGCCCCCGGCCACTTCCCCCTGTTGTGTACCAACCTTCGTACTGGGCGCGCCGGCCACTTCCCCCTGTTGTGTACCAACCTTCGTGCTGGGCGCCCCCGGCCACTTCCCCCTGTTGTGTACCAACCTTCGTGCTGGGCGCCCCCGGCCACTTCCCCCTGTTGTGTACCAACCTTCGAGCTGGGCGCCCCCGGCCACTTCCCCCTGTTGTGTACCAACCTTCGTGCTGGGCGCGCCGGCCACTTCCCCCTGTTGTGTACCAACCTTCGTGCTGGGCGCGCCGGCCACTTCCCTCCAACACCCACGCTGTCCACTACTTGTATGTCCAGACCACCTGATCATGTGACATGGCTACGGTATTTCAGTTCCCGAGACATGTTGCTGTTGAGAATTCAGATGTTTGCAGGTCAGATCTTGTAAACTATAAGAATATTTCTGCTTCTTCCTTCCTTCCATCCATCCGATTTATTACCACCCCCCCCCCCTCCAAAAAAAAATAAATCTAAAACTTTCCACCTCGTCAACCTGCTGTAATAGCGTTGGTTATAAATGTGGTGGTTCAGTGTGCCGGTTTTGTTTCTCTCATCTTCCGCGTCAGTGTTAGCTAACTTTTCAATTTCGCAGAGTTCATGCCTGTGACGTCAGCTTTGGCCGTCTGACGTCTGGCTAACGTCTGCTTCTTGATCCACTGTATTATAAGAATATCCCGTCACATTTCAGCTCAAAAGCACCGATTTTCTTCTCTTGTGATTATGAAACGTTCCAATATTCACGTCAGTGTGCTATCAATGGACGGATACATGTTATCAACATTTTTACCTGTCTTTACTTCTTGGTATTCTGACAGTGGCTTTTTTATGCTGTTTATTGCTATTGCTAATACCCTTCTGCCGGCTCCGTGGCGTAGAAGTTACGGATGCAGTTCCTAATCCCGCATACCGCGTTCGAAACACAGCTGTGGGCATTTTTGTAATGAAACGGTATGGGTGCCAGTCGTTCAGAAAGCAATGGGCAACTAGCGAACTAAACTTGCCCAGGAATCACGAACAGCCAAAACATGCTGGGGTTGGCTGCGACATATACTGTACAGGTTATGTAACTAAATTAAATCACCTTTCGACTTCCATTCAACAGTCTGCATTGATGTAATGACTAAATGTCGCATGCCATTTGCAGGACGTTGCGATCAACCCCAACCCTGTGATGATTTATTAAGCAATTTCTTCATGTTCTCCTCCCTCGTTTACCCTCAGGCGCCACTATGAATAAATGCAAAGAAAGCAGCTGTCAACTTTAGCTTGATGATATCTCCATAGTGTGTCTGTAAATGGACCGAGTGTGGGTCAAAACACTTTTCTATTCAATTTTACGTTTAGTAGTTTGCTTGTGATTTCTGAACGAGAAGTCAACATTAATATCCATCTGACGGTGTAGGGGTTGACCCCGCTACCCAACCACCAGCACACTGAAAGTTTATGTGCTAAAGCGCTCTTACTTTATCGAAAGTCTTTGTGTAGTCATTGAGCAAAGGTGTATGTCTTTATTTACTTCTATAGAATGTTCAATTACTGTTCTCAGCATGTACATTATGTACCCTTACCTTCAATAAACCCACATTGTTCTTCTCATATTTCAGGATGTAATTTCTTCCTAACTCTGTGTATGATAATTCTTAGCAAAATCTTCGTGATGTGGCTCATTATACTAATTGTTCGATGTTGATCACATTCTAAGGCTCCTGATGTCTTCAGGATTAAAATAAACATAGAATTATATAATTCAGGAGGTGAGTGAGTGGCACCTTGCAGTCTTGACAGACCAAAGTATGTGGATTGGAATTTGGCCAAATTTCCATCTCACAATGCCTGGGCAGAGCTTCAGAGAACATGTGGTACCCAAACGACATGTTCCCTCTCTCGGCCTTGCCTTGTTTGATCCAGAGGAATGGATAACCAGTCCGTCTGGAATAAGGCAGGCTGCAGACGCTGGCGGCTCAGCGTCAAACCTCCGAGACCTCGCCCCCACGAGCAGGAGACGAGCGATGGCCAGACCCTAAATCGTTGGGACTTGACTTAGAGGTGTTCAGCCAAATCCCGCAGGTAAGGATCGTATACGCGCCCGGACCACTGGGCACGAACACCCGTCAATCGCAAGTGTCTGGACCATTGTAAGCGTGTACTACCGTCAGACTCCCCGCCTGACTCGTGCGGCTCCCGCAACCAACGGGAATAGGTCCGCCGGAGATATTGCTCGTCTGCTGCGATCAAATCTCCGCTCTTGCCACTGTGCGGACCCCGCGAACAGAGAGAATAGGCCCGCCGGAGATAATACACGTCTATTGCGAACAAATCTCCATTTAAGTAAAGAAACGATAAAAGTAGTGGTATTTCAATCTCCAACGTGTTATTATGCTGAAGTAATTATGATGTATGAAACCATTTTTAATTTGCAAAGTAAACTCCTCTTTCTTCTCGTTGTCACCGTTTTAAACTAACTGGTTGGCTGAATGGCTTGTAGGAAGAACTCCTGGACTCATGAAGACTCAGCTCTAATTCTTGAGTTCGCTGCGTCCACGTTCAGATAGTCTCAACTCTGAAAGGGGATTGCAGCTACTGGAATGAGACTCTAAGGAAACTATGTAGCAATGCTCTTTTCCCCCTTTCCACGCTCAGGTACTAGCGAGGTGTGCAAAGCCGATACGCAAGCCAGACATCTACAGAGCTTGTCATCTACAGAGCTTGACATCTACAGAGCTTGCCACATACAGAGCTTGATATTTACAGAGCTTGCCATATACAGACCTTGTCTACTACAGAGCTTGACATCTACAGAGCTTGTCATGCACAGAGCTTGACATCTACATACCTTGTCATCTACAGAGAGACACGACGATTAACCTCCAATGAGAACCGAGTCTACAGATAAGACGCAGCAGAGAGAGAGAGAGAGAGAGAGAGAGAGAGAGAGAGAGAGAGAGAGAGAGAGAGAGAGAGAGAGAGAGAGAGGTGCTTCAAGAACTTGGTCAGCGTGAATGCTGGTCTGCTGCCACTCTACAATAAGAAGAATAAAATAAATGAACTGTTACATTGTTTTACCTTGTGACCATAGACGATGTGTTTGACTGGCTGACCAAAATTTTGTAGTTCTTGTCCTGAGTGTGGATTTTCCACGTGGCTGTGGAGTTAAAGCTGGGTTCGGCCGCGTGGCATCTCCATTGACACTGGTGGTGAGGTAAATATAAAACGCTGAAAAATTGACTACTTCATGGCAATCCTCAAAACCAAAAGCAAAAGACAAATGAAACATATATGGAATATCATTAGTAGAACGGAGAATTATTTCAACAACTCAGCCTAAAATGAGGACCGTTAAATATAATGGGATGTAAAAACGATCGACGTACTATTGACGACATTATACATCGAGTGCCGATAGCGAGTCTATCATCCATCTGATCCAACAGCTATACCACCCCTAACCAGGTCTGTCATTCATCTAACCAGGTCTATCATACACGTACCCCGACAACTGTAGAACTGGACATAATTCGTCTCCAGGAACTTCTATAATACCACATCTACAGAAATACATACATTTCGTACTTATACACATACCCCGCCAATCAAGTTTGTAATGTTACATTTCCGTTGTACAAACACACTACAATAAACAAGTCCGTTTGCGTTATTCAAATGTAAAAAATCTACAACGTAATCATATGCGTTAGCTGCTTGTCCTTTACATGACGTTGCAATCAACCCCGCATTGATTGACTGTTTGTGATTTACCAGGCAGTTTTAGTTCAGTAGTTTAACATTCTACAAACAGAAGAAGGGTGCAGGATGTTGCGGATAATCTCCAGATGGGTGGATCGGACACGGGACATTTTGCATATGACTGAGAAGTTTTCCGGAAGGTTGTTATGGGAGCGAAGTTCTGCAAAGGAACTGAATGAATGAATGAATGAATGAATGAATGAATGAATGAATGAGTCTAACATTGTTTTCTGAGCGGCCGACCTCTCATACCATCGAAATCAATGCACAGCGGTCTTTATCTAAATCGTACGTGGTTGATTTTGAACCTTGGACTCTGCGTCGAGGACTCCAAGCATATGTGTATCTAGATGAGATAATTGTTTGGCTCCGCAGACATATCATCAGATTTATTGATTTCTTGTAAGGGACTGATTTCAAGTGATCAGAAATGTTAACTATTTTTCTGGTTTACTTTGTATACTATATGATTATAGAAGAGGATAATAAAAGTAGAACATTATACGTAACAATAAGAAGTAGAACAGTATACGTAACAATAAGAAGTAGGACAGTATACGTAACAATAAGAAGTTGACAGCGCGCTTTGGTTATACAATGAGGATAGAGACATTTGAGAACATCATGACGACCGGAAAGATCAGGTAGAAGAGATAGAGGAAGGAAGACAGAAAAGATGATGGATGGCTTAAGACAGTGTCGTGAAAGAATATCATCGACAGAATTAATCTAGGACACAAAAGACCGAGGTCTGTGGAGATACATAAACGCCTTACACAATTTCGTTAGGCACATAATGATGAAATACTTGACAACTATCTCAGACAAGGTCGAAACAGAGTACAGATCGAAGACAAATCCGTCCCCAAAATACCGTTATGAAGTCCGCTGTTGCGCCTGCAGACTCAAATATACTGCGGCTTCTCTGTAAACAGAAACAGAGTCATTTTCGGTACTAGTGACACGAAGAAGAGGAGGAGGAGGAATCGTACCTGTATTAAGTTTGCAGCAGTTGGTATTTGTCTGTTGAAATGTTTCTGTCGCTGCTTTTGCTGAACTTTAAGAGCAAAGCCAGAGCCCAGAATTCCCTGTGAAAGCAGGAGAGATCATTTGGAAGCAGAAATTATACAGATCAACATGATTTCTGACACTGTTATCTTCCTTGGTTTAGTAAGATATTTCCCTAATCGCCCATCTTCCCCCATAGACGCCACTGTTTCTAGCTACCTTGCCGTCGTAACGGACGATAGTTTGTTACATTGTGCTTCCTCCCCCCCCCCCCCCCAAAAAAAAAAAATAATAACTACAACCCATGGCGGGAATCAGGGATAGAATTATGCCTCCCCAGAGGGGAATGAGCCGGTCATGTACAAGCTGCATTACGTCATCCCCTCGAAAGGTTATAAATAAATGTTTTGCATATCCTTTACAGGACATCGCTGTCAACATCAGCATCTTTCAGCTGTATGTTGATTTCTTGGCAAGATTACGCTCAATAGTTTCTGAGCGGCCGGCTCAGTTATCCCGCAAGTCACCAGCAGGGATCGAACCGCTCCCAGCTCTCGCCCCGCTACGAGACTCTGCGTGATAAACGGGATTACGGAGAAAGTGTTGTAACCCTTCGGCCAGAGAGACCGGCCCTCGAAAGGTTAGCTGGATAAATACCTTGAGTTTAGGGACTGTAGTTACGTCTGGTTTTGGTTTGGGCTGTTAGCAGTGGCGCTTTATAAATCCTGTGGAGTAGCCAGTCAGGTTTAAGACATTCTTCAGAGTTTCAATTTCCTCAGTCAGTGTGTCCTGGGTGCATATCTTCCTAGCACTGTCAAACAGGGTCCGTACTAAGCCCCGTTTGTACTGGACAGGTGCGAAATATGAAAATTTAGGTATTGGCCAGTCCATGTGTCTTTGCGGTATACCGATCTTTGAATTGTGCCGTCTGCTCTACGTCTCATTAGAATAGCTAGAAACGGCAACGCTTCGTTGTGTTCGTGTTCCCTAGATAAAGAGATGTTTTTATGTGTCTCGTTCATTGTGGCCTGGAACGACGTTGCTTGTAGCTCGTCTGTGGTGATAATTAGTATATCGTCCACATAACGACGGTAGAAGACCAAATTTGTAATGTCTGAGGATCTCTTTTTTTCTAAATGTGCCATGAAGATGTCCACTAGAATAGGACCAAGAGGATTCCCCATGGCCACTCCGTCAATTTGACGGTATGATTTATTCAGAAAATTGAATTTTATATTGGCAGTACATAGTAATAGTAGCCTATCCAGACGTTGGTTACCTAGTTTTATTTGTCTCTAATGCGTTCACTTATTATTTTCACTGTCTCATCTAATGGAACGTTGGTGAATAGCGAGGCTATATCCATGGATGCCGGTCTCCCTGGCCTAGAGGTTACACGACTTTCTCCGTAATATCGTATACTCTCGTAAGTAACGTGACGTTGCGCGAGAATCGGTAGCGGTTCTCTCCGCGTCGGTAACTTTCGGGTATGTGAGCCGGTCGCTCAGAAAGCAATGGCAAACTACTGAGCGCAATCTTGCCAATAAATCAACAATCAGCTGAAAAATGCTGATGTTGACAGCGATGTCCTGTAAAGGATATGCGAACAAAAAAAAAAAGTATCCAACAATTCCACCTGTTCGTATGTATCTTTGAGTATTTCTGGATCAAACGACTGTCGTACTGGCTTTAAGATGTCAGCTAGCCATCTCGCCATTCGTTGTTGTGCAGAGTTAACCATGGACAGGATCTGTCTTAGCGGGATTTCGGGCTTGTGAAGTCTGGGTAGATCGTACATTTGAGGTGTTTGGGAGCCACGCGGTGTGAGCATTTTTGCCGTGACCTCACTGATAAGTCCCTCATTCACAAGGGACTGGATCTCTTTTCTCATGTTTGCATCCAGGTCCTCTGACTTGTTCACTGTTTGATCTAACCTGAAGTTAGATTCATCCGATAATATATCTTCCATTTTCCTCTGGTAGTCTGACATCTAAAAGTACTGGAGAGTTTTGGTCAGAGACCATAACTTTATGAAGGGAAAATCCCAACTGCACCTCCCCGTGGTAGAGGATGGAAACACACCACGGTGTGGCTAACACAGCTCTGGGGACCGAGTATCCACCGGAATAAGTGGACAACTCTGCACCTGAGCAGGGCAGGGCACTCACTTGTCCTTACAGTCGGAAATGGCTGTCAAAGGCAGAGTTAAAAGACCACCGTGTGAATGTGGAAGGCAAGGGGAAACCACCACATTATCTTCCCAAGACTTCATGGCAAAACATAAATCAAAGTTAGTGAAGGACGTTAATGGCTGTCTTAGGGCATCCTCGTCCGGTAGGGACAGTCATGAGCCACAGGTGACACCAGACCGTCATCCAGCTACTGATGGCAAAATCATAACTAAAATAAATAAATTTAGAGTAGGAACATGGAATGTTAGGACATTAAATGAGCTAGGAAAGTTGACCAATGTTCTAAGAGAGATGGATAGCATGAAAATGAATATACTAGGCGTTAGTGAGATGAGATGGAAGGGATCGGGCAAAATTATAGCTGACAATCACACAATAATTTATTCTGGAGGGAAAACACATGAAAAAGGTGTAGGAATAATATTAGACGAAAAAACAGCCAAGTCAATTAATGGATACTGGTGTATTTCAGATAGAGTTATTATGGTAAAAATCAAAGGCAAACCAATAGACATAAATATTATACAAGTATATGCACCAACAGCAAGCAGTAGTGATGAAGAAATACAACACTTTTACGACGAAATAGAAATGGCGATGGCTCAAATTGGATCACAAGAAATAAAAATAATACTTGGTGATTTTAATGCAAAAGTAGGAAAGGGAAAAATGGAGGATGTAGTGGGGAATTATGGTTTAGGTACAAGAAATGAAAGAGGGGAAATGCTAATAGAATGGGCAAATATCAATGAGATGATAATTGGAAACACATGGTTTAAACACCATAAAAGACGACTGTACACATGGATAAGCCCTGATAAGAAAATACGCAACCAAATTGACTACATACTAATTAATAAAAGATTTAGAAATGCTTTAATTAATGTAAAGACAATGCCTGGTGCTGACTGTAATAGTGATCATGTACCACTATGTGGACAAATAAAAGTAAGATTAAAGAGAGGGAAAAAAATGGTTAAGAACATGAGACTTAATAAAGAGGTTCTGAAAATAGATAAAGAAATGCAAGAACAATACAGAGTGACTGTGAAAAATAGGTACAATGCAATAACTAAAATACAGAGTATAGATGAACAATGGGAAATGTTAAGGGACTCCATTCATCAAACTAGCAAAGAAGTATTACCGGAGAGAGGCAAAATAGCTAAGAAAAAATGGATGAATGAAGATATCTTAAAACTGATGGACAAAAGAAAACAGAGTAAAAATGACAAACAAGAATACGCTAAGATAAATAAAGAAATAAAAGATAAATGTGGGAAGACTAAAGAAAGTTGGTTAAACGAGCAATGCAAAAAAATTGAATTAAATTCCATTAAAGATACAAAAAATATGCACAGAAAAATCAGTGAGCTTACAGGAAGAAAAATAAGAATAAATACAGGGTGTTTGAAATCAAAAACAGGAAAGATAATATTAGAGGAAGATGCTATAATGAAGAGGTGGAATGAGTATATAAGAGAATTATATGAAGGAGAAAGGGGAGAATTAACAAAAGATAGTAACTTAGAAGGTCCACCTATTCTGAAAGAAGAAGTCGCTGACGCTATGAAACGTATGAAGAAAGGAAAAACAGCTGGGCCAGATGAAATCACAATAGAAGAATTAGAAGTATTGGGAGAATTTGGAGTAGATATATTAACCAAAATGTTGAATGATATTTACAGCAGTGGATATTTACCCAGTGATATGCTGAAATCTTTATTTATAGCTATACCAAAAAGACCAGGAGCAATTGATTGTGAAGATTTTCGTACATTTAACCTTATAAACCATATCACTAAGCTTCTACTCAGAATCATAATGAGAAGAATCAAAAAGAAAATAAAAATGGAAATTAGTGAAGAACAGTATGGATTTGTGGAAGGAAAGGGCATAAACAATGCAATTTATACATTACGGACACTAATAGAAAGGTCAATAGAGAAACAGAGAGACATATATTTGTGCTTCATAGATTATACTAAGGCATTTGATAAAGTAAAACATGATGAACTGATTAAAATGTTGGAAGATATCAACATTGATGGAAAAGATTTAAGAATAATAAAGAATGTTTACTAGAACCAAGTAGCAGCAATTAAAATGGGAAATAAAGAGGGTAGTTACGAACGGATAAAGCTAGGAGTACGACAAGGGTGTGTCTTGTCACCAGATCTTTTCTCCCTGTATAGCGAAGTAATAATGAGAGAGATCAAAGAGATGCCAGGAATACTAGTTGGAGGTTATAATATAAATAATATACGCTATGCAGATGACACAGTATTGGTGGCGGATAATTCAACAGACCTACAACAATTATTAGACGTTGTAGTAATAGAGAGTGCAAGGAAACGACTCTCCTTGAATATCAAGAAAACAGTAACAATGGTAATATCAAAGAAAATGGTGACACCAAAATGTGACATAGAAATAGAAGGGAAAATCCTTAACCAAGTTGATAATTTTAGATACCTAGGGGCATTTATAACATCAGATGGAAGATGTACAACAGAGATTAGGAGTAGAATAAGGCAGGCAAAAGCCGCTTTTCAGAAAATGAAGAGTATCTTATGCAATAAGTCACTATCACTGAATGTAAGAAAGAGAGTGCTGAAATGCTATGTAGAACCAGTTTTGCTGTATGGCAGTGAATCTTGGAACGTAAATGAACAAATTAAGAAGAAATTAGAAGCAACAGAGATGTGGTTCCTGAGACGAATGTTGCGAATTCCTTGGACTGCAAGAGTAACTAACGACGACTGCCTGAAACAGGCTAATGAAACTAGAATATTATATACAACAATAAGACAGAGACAAACATCTTTCTTCGGTCACGTGATGAGAAGAGAGGCATTGGAGAACATCGTAACAACTGGAAAGATCGAGGGGAAGAGAAGTGATGCTGGATGGATTGAGACGGTGGCATGGAGGAATATCAGCACCAGAGTTGATCCAGAAAACCAAAGACCGAGATCTATGGAGAGCCATGAACGCCTACGCCAGCCGGCACGGCACTTGATGATGATGATGAGTCTGACATGTCCATCAATACTGCACCACTTCCTTTGTCTGGTTTCAGCAACACAAGGGTTTTGTTAGCCTTTAATGACTTTAATGCACTAAGGTGTTCGTTAGTCAGCGGACATGTTTGTTTAGAGGGTGTTGTTCGAGAGAGGGTGTTATATTGCCAAATGTGTCCTCTAATAAGCTTACAGATCCGAACTGTGAGGTGAGTATGAACATTTTCTCTATTAACATTTTTTTCAGTTAAACACTTCCTTCAACTAACATTTTTTTCAAATAACATTTTTTTCAATTCTCATTTTCTCTTCATTGCTTTCATTTTTTTTTCATGCTTTTGTTCTTCTCGTCCTGTCATCACCTTCTGATGTAGTCCTTGACTGTATGTTCTGTTTGTGTACGTGTTTGTTTGCTGATGAAGGCTAATCGCCGCAACGTCCTGTGTGTGTCTTAACTCTGTTATGTAAAGCTGCACTACTTTATGTCATTTTATATTGTTTACACTTTCACAGCTTTACCGCAGCTCCACCAAATTTTATTTGGAGATGTTATAGTATGTTTCTAAACCCACCACACAAACAAAAAACTTGGTATAACTTACTGCGGGCAAGGCGAAGAATGAGATGGCAAAGACTGAAAAACATGAGGCGACAATTCTGCCGAGCCACGTCTTGGGAACAGTGTCGCCATAGCCAATGGTTGTCACAGTTATCTGCAATGTGGATATCTTGTATATGACATTTGGCATGTCATCTTTATGTCACTTCACAAATAGTTCGTGAGCGCGTGGACGTGCGCGCGCGCACACACACACACACGCACGCACGCACGCACACACATACACACACACACACACGCAAACAGTCAATTATATATGTTACATTACGTTACTAATCTATAAGGGAGCTGCGGTGGCGTAGTGAGTAGACTCTCGCCTGCCGGTCTCGTGGTCTTGGGTTTGATCCGCGTCGGGGCGGATTCGAATTGTAAAAAGTGAAAATTGACCTGAGCTCCCAGGTCTACCCATCCTTAAATGAGTACCAGGAGATCTCTTAGGAAGTAACGACGGCCAGCGTGAAACTGACCACACCTCCCACAGATTGCTGAGTAGTATATAAAATATGCGTTTAGCACGGGCAATTCCCAATGCCCCTTAAAGCGTGGAAAAAGGTACATACACTTTACTAATAATACTTTATACTACTTTATATGCCAGCCTCTGTGGCGTAGTCAATCGCAGACGTTCCTGCTGGCATGTTGGCCATGTGTTTGAATCCCCGTCGAAACGGATTTAAATAAAAATGACATGGGCGAACAGATTGACGCAGAACATGCCCTAGGAAGTAACGGCGATCGGCGTGCTTTTGAGCACATCACTCATGGAGTTGTCGATTGGTATATACACAGTTTAATACTGCACCATACATCTAATAAGTCTCAAGCCATGTAAACGAGTCGTTTACTTTGTTTACGTCACGTTGTTACTTATATATATATATACTAGCTGACCCGGCCCGGCTTCGCCCAGTCCCTGGTGGGGAGCATCTCATTTAATTCATATAAGTAGTCATATAAGTTCCCATTCCCGACTGTCTATCTGTCTGTCTGTCTGTCTATCTGTCTGTCTATCTGTCTGCCTGACCCTGCCCGGGGAGCATCTCATTTAATTCATATAAGCAGTCATATAAGTTTCCGTTCCCGTCTGTCTGTCGGTCTGTCTGTCTGTCTGTCTGTCTGTCTGTCTGTCTGTCTGTCTCTCCCTCCCTCTCTGTCTGTCTGTCTGTCTGCCTGTCTGTCTAATCATTTATTGGTTGCAGTTAGAACAACCTTAGATAAACGAAGACCAACTTACAAAAAGCATTAGAAAGAGCACTTGAAAGGTCTTTACATCTTCCCCAACAATTAACTTGGGTAAATGGAGCGGCGGCAGCAGCAGCAGCAGCAGAAGATGAAAAAGGAGGAGTAGGAGCTGGGAGGAGGAAGAGGGAGGTGGAGGAGGGAGGAGGAGGGAGGAGGAGGAGGGAGGAAGAGATAGACGGAGAGAGGAGGAGGAGGGAAGAGGAGGGAGGAGGAGGAAGGAGGAGGGAGGAGGAGGGAGGAGGAGGAGGGAGGAGGAGGAGGAGAGAGGAGGAGGAGAGAAGAGGAGGAGGAGGGAGGAGGAGGAGGGAGGAGGAGGACGGAGGAGGGAGGAAGAGGGAGGAGGAGGGAGGATGAGGAGAGAATGATGGAGGAGGGAGGAGGAGGAAGAAGAGAGGAGGAGAAGGGAGGAATAGGGATGAGGAGGAGGGAGGAGGAGTGATTAGGAGGAGGAGGGAGGAGGAGAGCAAGGAGGAGGGGGAGGAGGGAGGAGGGGGAAGAGGGAGGAGGAGGGGGAGGGAGGAGGGGAGGAGGAGTAGGGAGGAGGAGTAGGGAGGAGGAGGAAGAGGGAGGAGGAGGGAGGAGGAGGGAGGAGGAAGAGGGAGGAGGAAGAGGGAGGAGGAAGGAGAAGGAGGAGGGAGGAGAAGGAGGAGGGAGGATGAGGGAGGAGAAGAACGCAGGAGGAGGAGGAGGAGGGAGAAGGAGAGGGAGAAGGAGGGAGATGGAGGAGGAGGGAGGAGGAGGAGATAGGAGGAGGAGGGAGGAGGCGTAGGGAGGAGGAGGAGGGAGGAGGAGGGAGGAGGTAGAGGGAGGAGGAGGGAGGAGGAGGAGGAGGGAGGAGAAGGAGGGGGAGGAGGAGGGAGGATGAGGAGGGAGGAGGACGAAGAGGGAGGAGGAGGAGGGATGTGGAGGGAGGAGGAGGAGGGAGGAGGTAGAGGGAGGAGGAGGGAGGAGGAGAGAGGATGAGGAAGGAGGAGGAGAAGGGAGGAGGAAGGATGAGGAGGGAGGAGGAGAGCGAGGAGGAGGGAGGAGGAGAGGGAGGAGGAGAGAGAAAAAGGGAGGAGAAGGAGGAGGAGGGAGGAGGAGGGAGGAGGGGGAGGACGTAGGAGGAGGAGGGAGGAGGAGGGAGTAGGAGGAGAGAGGAGGAGAAGGAAGGAGGAAGGAAAAGGAGTGATTAGGAGGAGGGAGGAGGGCGAGGAGGTAGGAGGAGGAAGAGGGAGGAGGAGGAGGAAGGAGGAGGAGGAAGGAGGAGGAGGAAGGAGGAGGAAGAGGGAGGAGGAGGAGAAAGAGGGAGGAGGAGGATGGAGAGGGGGGAGAGGAAGAGGAAGAGGGTAGGAGGAGGAGGGGAGAGGAGGAGGATTATAACGCATATGCCTGTAGATAACTGCAGCGAAAAGGTGGTTCTGTCTATCTATCTGACCCGGCGTGGCTTCGCCCAGCTCCTGGCGGGTAGCGTCTCATTAAATTCATACAACAAAATAAAGTAACTTAAAAGAATGTCCTTTCACACACCATCCATTATTTCTAATGAAAACCGTTTCTAATCACCTGCATGACTGTAGATAACTTCGTAAGCATAAAAAGATGAGTTACAATGTTATGCATTATGCATTATTTTTATGAAAACTTTGAAAATGCCTTAAAGATTGTATCATTATTTATTATAACTCATATGCCGGTACATAACTATAGACAAAGAGTTTATAAATCTTTGAAAACGATGCAACAATATGACTATAAGTTATACAGCAATGTTATTAAAAGTTATGCCCCTTGAAATAACTTTTCTAGAGTTAAGTCCCCTCGCTGTATATAAATTATAATGTAAAATGAAAAATTAAATAATATTAAGTAAGCAGCCGATTTCACACTTAAAAAATATCACAGTTGGCTGCGCTGGAATGAAAGGAAGACGTGTAGAAAATTTCATCTCAATCGGATGGACCGTTCGCGAACGCATAAAGGACATACAGACATACAGACATACAGACGGAGATTGCCTTTTATATATAAGATACTAGCTGACCCGGCTCGGCTTCGCCCAGTCCCTGGTGGGGAGCATCTCATTTAATTCATATAAGTAGTCATATAAGTTCTCGTTCCCGTTACCGACTATCTGTCTGTCTGTCTGTCTGTCTGTCTGTCTGTCTGTCTGTCTGTCTGTCTGTCTGTCTGTCTGTCTGTCTGTCTGTCGGTCTGTCTGTCTGTCTGTCTGTCTGACCCCGCCCGGCATCGCCCAGCTCATGGTGTGGAGCATCTCATTTAATTCATATAAGTAGTCATATAAGCTCCCGTTCCCGTTCCCGACTATCTGTCTGTCTGTCTGTCTGTCTGTCTGTATATCTGTCTGTCTGTTTGTCTGTCTGATCAAGCCCGGCTTCGCCCAGCTCCTGATGGGGAGCATCTCATTTAATTCATATAAGTAGTCTTATAAGTTCCCTTTCCCGTCTGTCTGTCTGTCTGTCTGTCTGTCTGTCTGTCTGTCTGTCTGTCTGTCTGTCTGTCTGTCTGTCTGTCTGTCTGTCTGTCTGTCTAATCATTTATTGGTTGCAGTTAGAACAACCTTAGATAAACGAAGACCAACTTACAAAAAGCATTAGAAAGAGCACTTGAAAGATCTTTACATCTTCCCCAACAATTAACTTGGGTAAATGGAGCGGCGACAGCAGCAGCAGAAGAAGAAAAAGGAGGAGTAGGAGCTGAGAGGAGGAAGAGGGAGGTGGAGGAGGGAGGAGGAGGGAGGAGGAAGAGATAGGCGGAGAGAGGAGGAGGAGGGAAGAGGAGGAGAGGAGGAAGGAGGAGGAGGAGTAGAGAGGAATAGGAGGGAGGAGGAGGGAGGAGGATGAGGGAGGAGGAGGAGGAGGGAGGAGGGAGGAGGAGGGGAGGAGGAGTAGGGAGGAGAAGGTAGAGGGAGGAGGAGGGAGGAGGGGAGGAGGAGGGAGGAGGAAGAGGGAGGAGGAAGGAGGAGGAGGAGGGAGAAGGAGGGAGGAGAAGAACGCAAGAGGAGGAGGGGGAGGAGGAGGAGGGGGAGAGGGAGGAGGAGGGAGATGGACGAGGAGGGAGGAGGAGGAGAGAGAAGGAGGAGGGAGGAGGCGGAGGGAGAAGGAGGATGGAGGAGGAGGGAGGAGGAAGAGGGAGAAGGAGGAGGGAGAAGGAGGAGGGAGGAGAAGGAGGGGGAGGAGGAGGAGGGAGGAGGAGGGATGTGGAGGGAGGAGGAGAAAGGAGGAGGTTGAAGGAGGAGGAGGAGGGAGGAGGAGGAAGGAGGAGAAGGGAGGAGGAGGGATGAGGAGGAGGGAGGAGGAGAGGGAGGATGAGAGGGAGGAGGAGGAGGTAGGAGGAGGAGGAGGGAGGAGAAGGAGGAGGAGGAGTGAGGAGGAGGGAGTAGGAGGAGAAGGGAGGAGGAAGGAAGAGGAGTGATTAGGAGGAGGGAGGAGAGCGAGGAGGTAGGAGGAGGAAGAGGGAGGAGGAGGGTGGAGGAGGAAGGAGGAGGAGGAAGGTGGAGGAGGAAGAGGGAGGAGGAGGGAGGAGAAGGAGAAAGAGGGAGGAGGAGGAGAAAGAGGGAGTAGGAGGATGGAGGGGGGAGAGGGAGGAGGGGGAGAGGAAGAGGAAGAGGGTAGGAGGAGGAGGGGAGAGGAGGAGGAGGTGGATTATAACGCATATGCCTGTAGATAACTGCAGCGTAAAGTTGGGTCTGTCTATCTATCTGACCCGTCTTGGCTTCGCCCAGCTTCTGGCGGGTAGCATCTCATTAAATTCATACAACAAAAAAAAGTAACTTAAAAGAATGTCCTTCCACACACCATCCATTATTTTTAATGAAAACTGTTTCTAATCACCTACATGACTGTAGATAACTTATTAAGCATAAAAAGATGAGTTACAATGTTATGCATTATGCAATATTTTTATGAAAACTTTGAAAATGCCTTAAAGATTGTATCATTATTTATTATAACTCATATGCCGGTACATAACTATAGACAAAGAGTTTATAAATCTTTGAAAACGATGCAACAATATGACTATAAGTTATACAGCAATGTTATTAAAAGTTATGCCCCTTGAAATAACTTTTCTAGAGTTAAGTCCCCTCGCTGTATATAAATTATAATGTAAAATGAAAAATTAAATAATATTAAGTAAGCAGCCGATTTCACACTTAAAAAATATCACAGTTGGCTGCGCTGGAATGAAAGGAAGACGTGTAGAAAATTTCATCTCAATCGGATGGACCGTTCGCGAACGCATAAAGGACATACAGACATACAGACATACAGACGGAGATTGCCTTTTATATATAAGATACTAGCTGACCCGGCTCGGCTTCGCCCAGTCCCTGGTGGGGAGCATCTCATTTAATTCATATAAGTAGTCATATAAGTTCTCGTTCCCGTTACCGACTATCTGTCTGTCTGTCTGTCTGTCTGTCTGTATATCTGTCTGTTTGTTTGTCTGTCTGATCCGGCCCGGCTTCGCCCAGCTCCTGATGGGGAGCATCTCATTTAATTCATATAAGTAGTCATATAAGTTCCCGTTCCCGTCTGTCTGTCTGTCTGTCTGTCTGTCTGTCTGTTTGTCTGTCTGTCTGTCTGTCTGTCTAATCATTTATTGGTTGCAGTTAGAACAACCTTAGATAAACGAAGACCAACTTACAAAAAGCATTAGAAAGAGCACTTGAAAGATCTTTACATCTTCCCCCAACAATTAACTTGGGTAAATGGAGCGGCGACAGCAGCAGCAGAAGAAGAAAAAGGAGGGGTAGGAGCTGAGAGGAGGACGAGGGAGGTGGAGGAGGGAGGAGGAGGGAGGAGGAAGAGATAGGCGGAGAGAGGAGGAGGAGGGAAGAGGAGGAGGGAAGAGGAGGAGGGAAGAGGAGGGAGGAGGAGGGAGGAGGAGGAGTAGGGAGGAATAGGAGGGAGGAGGAGGGAGGAGGATGAGGGAGGAGGAGGAGGAGGGAGGAGGGAGGAGGAGGGGAGGAGGAGTAGAGAGGAGGAGGTAGAGGGAGGAGGAGGGAGGAGGGGGAGGAGGAGGGAGGAGGAAGAGGGAGGAGGAAGGAGGAGGAGGAGGGAGAAGAAGGGAGGAGAAGAACGCAAGAGGAGGAGGGGGAGGAGGAGGAGGAGGAGAGGGAGGAGGAGGGAGATGGAGGAGGGAGGAGGAGCAGAGAGAAGGAGGGGGGAGGAGGCGTAGGGAGAAGGAGGATGGAGGAGGAGGGAGGAGGAGGGAGGAGAAGCAGGGGGAGGAGGAGGAGGGAGGAGGAGGAGGGATGTGGAGGGAGGAGCAGGAGGGAGGAGGTAGAGAGAGGAGGAGGAGGGAGGAGGAGAAGGGAGGAGGAGGGATGAGGAGGAGGGAGGAGGAGATGGAGGAGGAGGGGGAGGAGGAGGAGGTAGGAGGAGGTGGGAGGAGAAGGAGGAGGAGGGATGAGGGGGAGAACGCAGGAGGAGGAGGAGTGAGGAGGAGGGAGTAGGAGGAGAAGGGAGGAGGAAGGAAGAGGAGTGATTAATAGGAGGGAGGAGGGCGAGGAGGTAGGAGGAGGAAGAGGGAGGAGGAGGGTGGAGGAGGAAGGAGGAGGAGGAAGGTGGAGGAGGAAGAGGGAGGAGGAGGGAGGAGGAGGAGAAAGAGGGAGGAGGAGGAGAAAGAGAGAGGAGGAGGATGGAGGGGGAGAGGGAGGAGGGGGAGGGGAAGAGGAAGAGGGTAGGAGGAGGAGGGGAGAGGAGGAGGAGGAGGTGGATTATAACGCATATGCCTGTAGATAACTGCAGCGTAAAGGTGGGTCTGTCTATCTATCTGACCCGTCGTGGCTTCGCCCAGCTTCTGGCG
This sequence comes from Cepaea hortensis, assembly GCA_963921405.1. Lineage (NCBI taxonomy): Eukaryota > Metazoa > Mollusca > Gastropoda > Stylommatophora > Helicidae > Cepaea > Cepaea hortensis. The sequence goes on from OY992886.1 coordinate 66,579,254, forward strand.
GGTAGCGTCTCATTAAATTCATGCAACAAAGAAAAGTAACTTAAAAGAATGTCCTTCCACACACCATCCATTATTTTTAATGAAAACTGTTTCTAATCACCTACATGACTGTAGATAACTTATTAAGCAAAAAAAAAAAGATGAGTTACAATGTTATGCATTATGCATTATTTTTACGAAAACTTTGAAAATGCCTTAAAGATTGTATCATTATTTATTATAACTCATATGCTTGTATATAACTATAGACAAAGAGTTTATAAATCTTTGAAAACGATGCAACAATATGACTATAAGATATACAGAAAAGTTATTGAAAGTTATGCCCCTTGAAATAACTTTTCTAGAGTTAAATCCCCTTGCTATATATAAATTATAATGTAAAATGAAAAATTAAATAATATTAAGTAAGCAGCCGATTTCACACTTAAAAAATATCACTGTTGGCTGCGCGAGAATGAGAGGAAGACGTGTAGAAAATTTCATCTCAATCGGATGGACCGTTCGCGAACGCATAAAGGACATACATACATACAGACAGACGGAGATCGCCTTTTATATATAAGATATATGTTGACCACACTATGATAACAGGGACAAACTGAAAAATATGGTAACAATTAGACCGATTTATGGAAGAAGAGGCGGAGAAACACAGAGACAAAACATTCTAAGCAGCTTTTCATCATCTTCTTCTTCTTCTTCTTCAGCGTTCCGAGCCATTGAGGTTCTTTGCTGCAAATACAATCCGTCTCCATTCGTCTCTCTGGTGGACCTTCTCTTGCCAGTCGTTGATTCCAAGTGCTTGTAGGTCTGTACATGTATTATCTCTCCACCGCCTTCTTGGTCTACCTCGGGGTCTACGGTCATTTATTTCATGGCAAGGAAAAATTACGGCTCGCGAATTGGTGCGGTCTATTGGAGATCGCGAGTTCTGGTGAAGCATTGTGGCCTGCGTCAGTTGACCAGACACTGGGAGGTCACGATGACGACAATGTTGTGTGAAAATGTTGAGAAGTTAACTTATATTTAACGGGTATGAGTTAACATGGCGGCGCTGTAGCTTAGGGGAGACCCCCCTGGGTTCCCTAATTCCTCGATATACATAGTCGAGGGTTCGAAATCAACTGCAAACAGTTTGGAAGCAGACAACCCTGCGTTGATTTCGATAGTATGGACGTCGGTCTTTCAGAAAGCAATGACAAACTACTGAACATACAAATTGCATAGCAAATCACAAACAGCCTATACATGCTGGGGTTAGTTACAAAGTCCTGTAAAGGACATGCAACTAACTTGTTTTCATAATTTAACATATACATGAATATAACTAACGTTCTGTGCAATAAGTCACTGTCTTTGAAAGTCAGGAAGAGAGTTTTTGCATGTTACATAGAATCAGTTTTAACATACGGCAGCGAGTCCTGGACTATTAGTAAACAGGCGAAAAATCATTGGAAGCCTTGGAGATGTGGTTTTATAGATGAATGCTGAAAATTAGTTGTACAGCCAAAAAGAGCAATCAGGATGTTTTACGGGAAGCTCAATCGCAAAGACAACTTATCACAAACATCAAAAAGAGGCGGTCCTCGTTTTTTGGTCACGTTATCAGAAGACAAAAACTAGAACATGCTATGGCAACCGGAAAGATTTGCGGAAAGAGAGATAGAGGAAGACAGCGTGAAAAGATTATTGACAGTCTTGTGCCATGGCACGAATGGATCCATGACGTCGGAGATTGCAATTTGTGGAGAGGCATGATCGCCTACGCCAGCCTACAAGGCACTGGATGATGATGAAAATAAATATAAGTAAAGACCGTGGTGTGATATTGACCACATCACCCGTGGAATACGGAATGATCTATAAAACATGAAACCAGCACCATATGTCTGATGCGCCTCAAGGGGTGTAGAAGGGTCCCTTACTTATTTTTCAGCCGTTAATTTACTGCTTTAGACCCCAGACAGTTAACATTTTATACATCTCTGTTCCAATTATACTTAAGCACACGTGATCTCAGACAGGCTTTGCATTAAGTGTTTCTGACATAGGCGGCTACTCCGTTAACTTTAACAAATCTATGTGTCTATGTGTCTCTACGGACAAAAAGAACAAAATAAAAGTGATTACCTAAACGGTAAACACGACTTTTTATCTAGGTTATATGTGTGGGTTTTCTCTCTTTAAACTCAAGAGTAGTCTATACACTTGCTTCTAGTGCATTGAGCTGATTTTTACATGAGGATTATTTTTCTCCTATTACCAGTGTCCCTCGCCTTTAGGCGAACCCACCCCGACTTCAGAGGTATATCTACGGATACAGTAGTACTCACCACACCCCACCAGAGGGCATCTGCATAGCTTGTGAAGTCCTCACCAGAATCTTTCTCCGCGAGGTAGACGAAGTAGGAAGAGAAAATTAATCCCAGAAAACCTATGTACAGCGTCGTAATCAGTTCCTGAAACAATATGTTGTATACAGAGAATGTTCATATGAACATGTATGTGGTTATTTTATATGTTGTATACAGAGAATGTTAATATGAACATGTATGTGGTTATTTTATATGTTGTATACAGAGAATGTTAATATGAACATGTATGTGGTTGTTTTATATGTTGTATACAGAGAATGTTAATATGAACATGTATGTGGTTATTTTAGTTTGAAAACACGCGATTGCAGTCACAATGAGCTAACGGTGACGACTGTAGTAATAACTACAGGGTGTATTGTTAATGACTGTGCAGTGTTTGAAAATATTGCCGGTCCAAGTTTTGTATTTACCTATTAAGTTACATGAACTTTACAGGGGGTGAATACACAACTTGAACTGGCAATATTTCCAAACACTGCACAGTCATTAAAATTACACCCTATATAGTTTACAACGTATCTATGTTACCTGCCAGCTCTGTGGGAAAGCGTTGCGAATTACGTTCGTAATCCCGCATACCGCTTTCGAAACACAGCTGTGGGTGATTTGCCTTGCGTTTTCACAAACAATAGTATGAATGTCGGTCGTTCAGAAAATAATAGCAAACTACAGACCCAAACTACTTGCTAAGATTTCACAAACAAACAAAAAAAAAAAAATTCTCTGGAGTTGACTGCTACGTACTGTAAAGGATATGCAACTAACTTACATCTATGTACCTAGCCTAGTTTGTCTGTCTATTTGTCTGTATGTCTGTCTACTTGTTTGGCTGCCTGCCTGTCTCACTGTTTAATTGTTTGCCTGCCTGCAATCGGACAGTGCTTACCTAACTGAATATCTATAACCTACATATTTATGCACTTGTTTATCTGTCTGTCTGCATGGCTGCCTACCTACGTATCGTATCTATCACCGGCTAATTTATCTCTCTGGTTATCTGCCTACCTGTACATTTATCTATCTGTGTGTCTGTCTATCTCTTCATCCGTTCAACTGGTCGTAAAATGTTACCAGTCAAATTAAACTCGTAAATAATAGGCTGCATGGTCAGTTCCCTTGCCGCATGAAACAAAACCTGGAAACTTATCTTTCAAAATGTGCATAGAATGTTTTGGGGACGTGGGTCTGAATGTCCGCCTCACACGTCGTGTGCTGGATCCTCCAGTAGACAAAATCCTACCACGTACACCTGTGACTTCTTGTGCAAGCGACCTGTTCCCTGCAGCTTGGACAAAACTACCCCGACACAATCCATAAGAGGTAGGATACCGTAACGAAACAAACAAGCATAGAATGCGCTATTTTTGTTTACACACAGTATGAGTCTCGGCGTTACTGTGGGTTGTGGTACTGTTGTTTACATACAGTATGAGTCTCACCGTTACCGCGAGTTGTGATATTGTGTTGAACAGTTAATTTTATTATCCAATGTATGCCGTAGGAGCATTTACGAGTTATCCGTCAACAACGAAGATTGGTTTTGATAGCCAAACTCAACTCTGTGTGTAAATAAGGAAAGTAAAATAACTACATTCTCTTTACTCTACAACCCTCAGTGCCGATGAAATAGCGGGATACCTAAAAACACACGGAGAAGTGAATTACAGACAGAGATGAATAATGTTGGGAGGACATGGAATATGCTGCAGGCGATAGCGACAGCCAGCCAGGCTTGGTTTTGTTGAGGACTTACGCCCCAATGTGATAAAGGATAGCGGAAGAAGAAAAAGACGACGACGAAGAAGAGGAAGAAGAAGAAGAAGAAGAAGAAGAAGAAGAAGAGGAAGAAGAAGAAGAAGAGGAAGAAGAAGAAGAAGAAGAAGAAGAAGAAGAAGAAGAACGAACGAACGAACGAACGAACGGACTTGATTTTCAATGGGTAACAAATTGGGCACGCAGGCCCGTCTTACATTCGGCCCTTCCAATCACTCATCTTTCGTTCATCAATAGTGCATAGGAAAAACATTGTCAAATGAATTTTATAAACATAAACAATGCATATTACCATGTTATGAGACACATCCACCACCCACCCACACATCCACGATTCACCCACACATTCCCCACCTAACCACACACACAAACACACACCACAGGCACACATACATTCTCCCACCCATCCACCACATCCCCACACCTACACATCTCCCCACCCACACACACTCCCACCAACCACACATCCCACCCACCCACACCCCAAGCATACATACGTTTTCCAACCCACACATCCCCCACCCACACACGTCTCCCCACCCACTCACATATCCTCCACCCGTCCCATTACCCACCAACAATCACCCACCCACATATCCTCCTCCACCCACACACATCCAACCACCCAGCCGAACACACATCCCTCAACCACACATCCCACACGCACTCACACATTTCCCCGCCATCTCACATATCCCGCACCTACCCAAACACAAATTTCGCACCCACCCACATAATCTCCCATCTCGCCCAGCCCACTCACAGATCCCGAGCCCACCCATACAAACATCCCCCACCATCAAGAAGAAGAAGAAGAAGAGGAAGAAGTAACGTAAAAGAGCCTTGTACATGCCTTAACACATATTGAGCATATTGTGTTAGATTCATATTTTTATAGACCACTGGGTGAGTTATGTGTCTATATCAGATTTTATACCAGCTCATTAATATCTGTCTAACTTTATACGTGTCTGTAAAATCGCACTAAAAATATTCCAGTGCCTTGCCGGCTGGCGTGGGCAATCATGCCTCTCCACAAATTACGATCTCCGACGGGCATGGACCAATTCACGTGTTGACTCCCTTCCGTGCCATGACACAAGACTGTCAACAATCTTCTCACGCTGTCTTCCTCTATCTCTCTTTCCGTAAAACTTTCCGGTTATCATAACATGTTCCCATTTTTGTCGTCCAATTCCGTGGCCAAATAACGATGTCTGCCTCTTTCTGATGTTTGTCATCAGTTGTCTTTGCGATTCAGCTTCCCTTAAAACGTCTTGATTGATCATATTGACTGTCTAATTAATTTTCAGCATTCTTCTACAAAACCAAATCTCCAAGGCCTCCAGGGATTTTTTCGCTCATTTACTAAATGTCCAGGATTCGCAGCCGTATGTTCAAACTGGTTCTATGTAACATGCAAGAACTCTTTTTCTAACAAACCATCTGTAAATCTAAATGCACTTGTTCTATGACATCTAACTAGGGTAACACAACAATGCAAATAAGCACGAAAGCGAGCAAATTAGAACACAAACCTGCCGGTGAATATAAACAACAGATCCTAGCAATCGCCACGTCCCTCCTTGGCGATCTACGTGCAGCATGCGTAAGATCTGCAAGAAACGGACACCCCTAGAAGTGTACACGAGAGAGAAAGAAAATACACATATTAATAGCTGCTGAAGAACTGAATGTGCATGCAAATAGAAACTAGACTTAACCGGTACAGTCTAAGCCAGTGTTTCTCAACTGGTGGGGCATCCCCCAGGGGGGAATTTTAGGGTTTCCGGGGGGGGGGGGGGGAGGAGAAATTAATAATATTTCAAGATCGCGTTAATACAAGAACCGATTACTTGATATTGTTTTTCCCTCCATACTTTACGATTCTTTACGTCTCGCCTTTCTGAAATTTGTTTCATAACGTAATTAGACCCAACATCACTTTTAATGTAGACGTCTAGACCTGTTCTAATATGTGCTATTAAAATTAGCTTCAAATGTTACGTATACTATGTGGGGGAAGGGGTGGGTGAGATTTATGGGGAGGAAATACGAAAGGGGGGAAATGACATTCTGAACACATGGTGAAGGGGTGCATGGGCCGAAAAAGGTTGAGAACCACTGGTCTAAGCAATGGGCGATGTGCGGTTGGTGTTTACCTTTTTATCCTCAGCCATCATGTATTGTGTGGTCTTTCTTACTACATTTGGTCAGAAAGTAACGCACACACAACAGGGTCAATATGCTAAAACCAAATTAAGAAGTAAACAAATACAAGATGACTACAAAAAAAAAACAGATTGGCTAATTCATCTTAAATGTACGTAAGCTGATTTCTGATCAAACGAATTCGTATAGGAAGGGTACGTTGTTCCAGAATTTTGTCTCACACACAACACACACAACACACACACATACACACGCATACTGAGATAATTATAATTAACATATTCTGTATTAAAAACCCACAATATGTTTAAAATATCATATAATTCCAATTTTATCCCTTATAGTAGCTACTTTATTCTTCTCTATCTGAATTGTTAGTTTAACCGCACCTATTCTAGTCAGTTATTAATTTATTCTGCTCTGTGACGTAAACGTCCTGTAAAGGATATGCAACTAACTTGAACTCTGTGACAAGTGTCAGATGAACTGCTGCTGTCATTGACAGTCATTAGTTAACCTACTCTACGAGTATTGTCAGTCTAACCCATTCTGCAGCACAGTGCAACTGCTTACCTCTCTCAAACCTGATCGTTTTTGTTACTTTATAACACAATGCCCTGGGATAGAAATAGCAACACTAATACAACAATGCAACAACTATACGGATTTACAAAATTGTATCCCCTTAAGGAATTCAAACACAAAAGACACAAATAATATGTTGCACGGTTTATTGCCTGACATATTTCGCTGCGTATCGTCGGGTTCATGCTGCAGATGTTCCACCTTCGAACAATACTTGTGACTGTGTTTTAATTATTTCAGCTGAAGTATTATTTATTTATTCACTTCATATGATATATAACTCTGCAATATGCACCTGACGAGATGCAGCGCAATATTCCAGGCAATAAATCGTGCAACATGTTGTGTAAGGCTTCTGTGTTTAAACTATCTGGGAGTGAAAGAGTTAATAAACAGACACTGACCTGATGGCGGACGTCGCAAACACTTGTCCGTTGGAACCGACAGAGAGTACAACAATGGATGCGAACACAACAGTGAAATCTGAAAGAACATATCATCGAGACATTCTCTAGCAATTAAATCACAATAATATAGCGGCTACACTTTAGAATAAAGTCAATAAATACTAAAAATAACTACATGTTGACGAAAATAAAGACACACCCAACACAAACGATCGTTTCCACAACAGTCTTTATCAACGAGCACTAAATACTTAGCTATAAAAACTAAATATCGCAATCACAAATAAGTCATCGACATGTTTTAATGATAGCTGCAAACCTTACAGTGTACTTCTTTGCACCGCCTTTTGTTCTATCCAGTCATCATCATCATCATCATCATCATCATCATCATCATCATCATCATCATCATCATCATCATCATCATCATCATCATCATCATCATCAACATCATCATCATCATCAAGTACCATGCTGGCTAGCTTAGGCGTTCATGACTCTCCACAGATCTCGGTATATGGTTTTCTGGATCAACTCAACTGTTGATATTTCTCCATGCCACCGTCGCAATCCTTCCATCACCATTTCTCTTGGTCTGCTTATGTCTCTCTTCCCCCTAATATATCCAGTTGTCATGATATTCTCCAATGCTTCTTTTCTCATCACATGACCAAAGAAAGATGTTTGCTCCTTCTTACAGCCGTATATAATGTTATAGTTTCATTAGTCTCTTCCGGGCAGTCGTTTTTAGTTACTCTGGCAGTCCAAGGAATTCGAAACATTCGTCTCAAGAACCACATATCTGTTGCTTCCAAGTTCTTCCTTATTTGTTCATATATATTATTTTAGCACCCTCCTTCTTAAAGTAAATGATATATAATTGACATATAATCAAATTGCTACTGGAACTATTAGTGTTGGAACTCTTCGCTGGCTGCTGAGGATGGGGACGGTGCGCTTATGGGAATTTCCCGAATGCTGTGATGTCGGTTCTTAAATCAATCAATCAATCAATTAATCAATCAAGTCAATGATAGTGACTTATTGCATACGATACTTTTCATTTTCTGAAATGCAGCTTTTCCTTGCTGTATTCTATTCTTAATTTCTGATGTCCATCTTCCATCTGATGTTATAATTGCTCCTAGGTTTTTAAACTATCCACTTGGTTAAGAATTTTCCCTTGTATCTCCATTTCACAATTTTTGTCACCTGTTTCTTGATATCACAATTGTTAATGTTTTCTTGATATTCATGGAGAGTCCTTTCTTTGCACTCTCTGTTACCACAATGTCCAAGCAACAGTATTCAGAAAGAATGGGAGAATATTGATGATATAAAATGTATGAAATACTGCTAATCATCATCATCTGCCCTGCCACATAGTCTTAGGAGTTTGTCTATCCACAGGTCTCATGTTTGATTTAATTATATTTCATGATATAAATTTATATTAGGTTTAAGAGAATCTTGGAATAACCATCATCCTGTTGTCCATTGCCAACGAGCATGGGTGATCTTGTCTTTCAACATGATTCTATTTTTACCAACCTATATGATGAAGGTAAAGTATTTTCTTAGTTTTCAGCATACATCTTTCTTTTAATTGGAAACTTCGTGGAAATTCTTTATTTTGTCTCCTCTCATTCGTTAACCACAGTGATATTAGGGACGTTCATTTGAAACCCGTTCCAATGGCTTTATTACAAAAGCGTGAAATAAACATTAACAGGTGTGGTAGAATTAAACAAAGCATTCATTTTGAATTAATTAAGCACCATTGGTTGGTCAGAAGAAGTCACCGTAGGCATTCAGGCAAGCATCCCATTGCTTAGGTAGGCGGCGAATGCCGTCCGCAAAAAAAGGATTGTGGTTGCTCACTGAACCAAGTGTTTATCCCGTTCATTACGTCTGCATCTGTTTGAAATCGTTGCCCCTTGAGAGCTTTTTTAGAGGTTCGAATAAATGAAAATCACATGGTGACAAATCAGGACTATAGGCTGGATGTTGCAGAATTTCCCACTTCTTCTTTGCTAATGTTTCCTGCACAATCTTTGCGAGCATTTTCGTGCATTTTCGTGCAACAAAATCACACCGCGAGAAAGCATGCCGGGTCGTTTATTGTTGATGGATTTTTGCAACTTGTCTAGTGTTTGCAAGTAGTGGGTAGTGTTGATGTTGACACCAGGTTCTTTAAATTCGGCCAACAATAGCCTTTCATGGTCAAAAAATGCGCTCAGCATAACCTTACCAGCGGAAACCTGTAACTTGAATTGTTTGGCTGTTGGTGATTCAGCATGCCTCCATTGCATGCTCTCTCTTTTGCTGCTCGGCTCAAAGTGATGACACCATGATTCATCGCCTGTCACTACGCGGAAGAGAAATGCATCACCCTCCACTCTGTAACGCAGGAGGTGGTTATAACACCATCCAATGCGTTCCTCTTTTTGATGGTCGGTCAACATCCGTGGTACCCACTGTGAACACACCCACAGATGTTGCATGTTCTTACGACCGACCTTTTGAATTGTCCCAATTGACACATCAAATTCTTTCGCTAGCGAACGTATGCTTCGACAACGGTTCATCTGTACTGCTGCATCAAGTTTGGCGATGGTTTTCTCTGTTGCAACAATATGCGCTTGACCCGGCCGTCGAAGATCTGTCATGAACTGACTTCCATTCCGAAACATTCGTGTCCAGTCTGTCACTGTTGTCTTCGACACACATTTGTTACCGTACGCTGCCTGCATTCTTCGATGAATGGCCACTGGTCGACATCCTTCAAATGAAAGAAACTGAATCACCGCTCTTTGAGCTTCTTTGGAGGGATTTTGGATCAACCCGGCCATTTTCTCAACGGTCAGAAACAGAACCTATGCATCATGGGACGATAAGCACGTGCTCTTTTATTCATTGGTCAGTACTTATCATATGACTATGACATGATCATGCTCAACGTACGCTATTACGCGCGGTGCGACACGAACGGGTTTCAAATGAACGCCCCTTATATTTATGTGTCAGCGACACCAATCTACGACAAGAGGTTTAATGATTAGTGAACTTGTTTATCCAGTCATCTGAGTTCATTCCCCATCGCTGGCAGGATTCGTCTTTCCAACCAACACTGTGTCGAACCAGGCTCAGAATGTATGGCTTCATAATTTTATTGAAATTGTCTGGAAAGGGATAGCGACAAGAAGGGATACTGGACACCGCACTTCATCAACTTGTGGCCGAGAATATGTGAAGGCATATCACACGGTATCACTACTGTTCGATTGCCTGTATATGTGCTGTTATGATCCTGCGGGGGCAAAAATAAAACTCTAAGCTGCACTGTTCGCGGCAACTTCAATAGCCAGGTGGCCTTAATTCCCCAGGCTCAAGACCCCCCCCCCCCCCCCCCCCCGCCATACACCGCAAGGCACTATAATGGCAGTAAATGACAGATTTTGACAGATCCGTATACTGTTAACGTATCAGTGAGACACATTGCGGTGTGCTTTTGGACTCGTCTTTTCGATATCTGAAAAGTAAACTGTTTGGTTTGTACCGTGTCTGCCTGCTTCACTTCTTCCGAGAAATGCATGACACTAGTTGTGAGTCCACGTTGACCCCATTAATCACATCATCACTACTACAAACCGATCCCCACACGCATTTTCATGTTAGACTGACTCGATATGAGAGTTCATAACGGTGGGAAAGAAATACAGGGTGTATTTTTAATGACTGTGCAGTGGTTGAAAATATTGCCGGTCCAAGTTTTGTATTTACCTATTATGATGCATGAACTTTATAGAGGATGAATACAAAACTTGGACCGGCAATATTTTCAAGGACTGCACAATCATTAAAAATACATCCTATAGCTATCTCCAAGGGGATTCGAACACACAACCACCAGACAACAGGCAAGCTTGCTAGCGACTGTCTTACCGAGAGCCCCGTACCGAGTGTATATGACATTATAACAGTCAGACTTACCGATGATAGAGATG
>OY992886.1:66598000-66605500 GCA_963921405.1 Cepaea hortensis
GAGGAATCAACGATCCTACTGACTTTAGCCAGGACCCCGAAGGGACCTGTTGCCCAGGACGCTCGACGACGACGCGTCAATAGGTCTTGGCCAGTATATAACCCGGCCCTGGTGCCTTGGAAACACCTCTGCGTCCCATCCAGCAGCGAAATGTCATCTCGATTGTGGTTCGGTTCTGTCTGTCCTCTCTCCGAGCTGAAACAATCCAGCGGGTGTGCAAGGCTGGTACTCGAGCTTTACATCTGAAAGAGTCCTAATAGGAAATAACCAGGTCATGACTGTGTACACTACACGGACAAGCTTGGATTATGCTTAGGTCGATCATGCTTCCTCCACAGGTTTTAAGTGTTTCCATGTCAATAGACTCACACTGTACGTTCAGAGTGCTCTCGTCGTGGATAACCATGCGTGTTAGTTAGTTCTGTATCATTGACAGGGATGCAGTTTCTAATCCATTTAGAGCGTAAGTAGATCACCATCACGCAGCGGGTTCTTTGTAGAGATAAAATGTTGACTTCTCATCCTAGACTTGGGCACGTAAATTACAAGTACCTCAGAAGTCGTAATGGGTTGGCCTGATGGCGAGGGACACTGGTAATAGGGAAAGCTAATCCACATCCAAAAATAATTCCAGTGTACTATACGTAGTAGCACTTGTATGGACTACGCTTGAGTTCAAAGCGAGCGAGCGAAAACAAAACCTGTTACCGAGCAATTACTATACCTTCATGGTAAAAGGCCATGTTTTTATTTCTTTCCATGATTCCTTCATTGTTATGTATCCTCCGAACGACAGTTTACCATACAGAATCATGGTTCATCTCATCTAGCGCAAGCAATCAAGTGCTTCATCTGCTAGGCGACGTATTTTATTAGTACTCTTACGCAATATACAATCTTGTATATGAAAATTAGTTTACCATCAAGAACAAGCTATTATCCACTGTGTTTGGATTATCATAGGATAGAAACGTGCTATGAGATAATCAACTTACCATCCAGAACAATGTTTCATTTGCAAAGTTTGTGTACTGTTCAATAGTTGACAGGACGCTAAATATCAAACACACAAGGACCATCATGAATCTGTGAACACAAATCAATGATAGCAATATAAACATTCATTTGCAGCAGAAGTGAACAACACGAATCAATGATAGCAAAATAAACATTCAGTTACCGCAAAAATCAACAAAACGAATCAATGATAGCATTATAATCATACAACTGCAGAAGAATTGTAACATGACGAATCTGAGAAAACATTATAAAAAAAGAGGCGCAGCAGAAGTCTAAATGGTGCTTTTGATTTCGGTAAAAGATTATTGTCCCTGTATACCGATATCTCCATAAGTGCTTCAGTCTTCCGTTATAGATCACACAAGGAGCATCTGAATACCGTGCACGAACTTCGTAACACTGGCGAGGATGCAAAGATCGAGAGCAGTCGTTGGATCTTTTCTCCGGGACATGCTGGTGTGGTGGGAAACAAACAATCGGACAGATTGACTGGGTCTGCTACGCTGGGTGGTGTACTGGTGTATGAGAAGACAGATGTGATCAAGGCAATTTAAGATCATGTGTATAGTGTGGAAGAATAGATCATTGCCTGGAGATAGTGGTGCGGCAGGGGATATGGCCGACACATAGAACTCAGAGGACATGTCACGTAATCAGACTGCAACCGGCACCGTTAGTATTGGGACTCTTCTCATGCTGTTGAAGATGAGGAAGAAGAACGTGCGGGAATGCCCCGAGTGCTGTGATGTCGGTTCTGGACTCAGCTCTTATTTATGCATTTAGAACCGTTCTGTGCATATATAATTATACAATCTGAAAACATCCCATCTTCCTTGTTATCTTCCTTTTATTTTCTTTTGCGCTCGCTCGCTTTGAACTCAAACGTAGTCCATACACACCTCTTCTAGTAATGGTGGACTGAAGTTTACGTGTGGATTAGCTTTATCTATTAACACAGTGTCCCTCGCCATCAAGCGAACCCTCTCCGACTTCAGAGATACTTGTAATTAACGTCCCCAAGTCAAGGACGATAAGTCAACATTTTAGTCCAACTGTCCAGTGTAGGGGTTGAACTTCTTATCTCGGCATCAGCGCACTGGATGTTTAAAAAGACGCGTTCTTATCCAGTCGACCATGCTGACTTACATTACTTTTATATAACTATAGGGACCAAACTTCTAGTGTTCCTGTAAGATCATCTTAACATTCCTTGCTCTTATCCAGGTCTACCTTCAACATTGTACACACGAGTATCGAATTCTATTCTATGCTATCCTTGCATATGTAATACACTTATCAAAATTATCAAAATGTCAATGAATTGTTTAGGTAAAATAGTCTGCAAACGCACATGTCACATATGCATTCACAGGGCAACGTTCTGTTGAATCAAAGTCATTACATAAAAGCCCAAGTGATTAAATTTTAAATCCACCCACACACACACACACACACACACACACACACACACACACACACACACACACACACACACACACACACACACACACACACACACACACACACACACACACACACACACACACACACACACACACACACACACACACACACACACACACACACACACACACACACACACACACACACACACACACACACACACACACACACACACACACACACACACACACACACACACACACACACACACACACACACACACACACACACACACACACACACACACACACACACACACACACACACACACACACACACACACACACACACACACACACACACACACACACACACACACACACACACACACACACACACACACACACACACACACACACACACACACACACACACACACACACACACACACACACACACACACACACACACACACACACACACACACACACACACACACACACACACACACACACACACACACACACACACACACACACACACACACACACACACACACACACACACACACACACACACACACACACACACACACACACACACACACACACACACACACACACACACACACACACACACACGCACGCACGCACGCACGCACGCACGCACGCACGCACGCACGCACGCACGCTCGCACGCACGCACGCACGCACGCACGCACGCACGCACACGTGTCAACAATTGTAAATATATAAACAAAGACAAAGTACAACTGGCAGCAATTTGTACATCCATAAATGTACACACAGTGAACGACAAAAACACAAGAACAGTAATATAGTACTCACACAGTAAAATGGTAAGTGAAGCACTTCCATCCGGTAGGACGCTCCAGAAAATTGTATACTTTCACCTGAACTGACGTGTTCATCGGCTTCTTTAGCCGCATTGTAAATTCGCTATCAAGCAATCGTTCTTTAACGTTACACCTATGTCTGGTTTCAATCTTCTCAGAGTCATCATCGCCATAACCAGTGAATTCACTATTTACACTATTACCGTCTCTAGTTCTATCAAGTGTGTCTCTACCAACGCAGTGAGAAGTTTTGGTGTCTCTTGGTATTTGAAATGAACTGTTTCGCGATGAGATAGTCTTGAAATCGGATGCTGTGTCTTCTATGGGTAAAGTCCTCCATTTGTCAGCTTCTGATAAAGCTGTTTTTGTAGCAGAACTACTCTTTCTGCTGTCGCAAGGAAAAGCAACTTGGCCAGTGGTAGGTTCTGAAGATCTGCCCATGATTGGGAGATTGTGTGAGAGAGAATCCTCAGTGGTGACGTCTATACCAGCAGTCTCGTATCCTGCCACCCGCTTGTTATCTGGGGGAGCGTGGTTATTTCTCAGGGGGTTCACATTGTTGTTGTTGCTGTTGTTGTTACTGTTGTTGTTGCTGTTGATGTTGTTGTTTCTGCTGTTGTTGTTGCTGCTTTTGTTGTTGCTGGCGTTGACGAAAGACATCGCCGAGTTCTGGCGTAGATGCGTTGCTATTTGATAGGTCTAGCTACATGTCTGGCAATTGAGATCCCCCAGAGAGGCCACACTTCTTGTAGAAACAGACCAATGGCATATTACAGATTAAATGCCAAACAATAAGTAGGTTTGGACCAAACAAAAATGGATGGCGGAAAATATGAAGTAGTGGTGTGTCACAGTTATGACTTAAAGACTGGTAATATGTTAGCAGACATGTTGGGCACCAGGAAATATGTTTGGAAGTAAAAGCGACCGGCATGATGCTGACCCCATCACAGCCCGATTGCCAGTTGATATAAAATAATATGGGTTTAGCACCATATACCCAATGCGCCTAAAGGCGTGTAAGAGTTGATTTACTTCGAGGGGGCTCCGAATAATAACCTGAAATTTCTTTTTTGGGGTGAATATCTGAAAAAAGTCAAGAACAATTATATAATTTTTGGCATAGTCACTGCTGCGTTCAATACAAGTCCTGCAGCGCCGATAAAGTGCTTGAATTCTTATAGAAAAATCGGTTATGGGGGTCGTTACACGGTGTGCCTGACCTGTTTGTGAACAGTCTGTCACAGAAGTCAGGCCGATTTGAAACTTCCTGCAGCACTCATACAGTTGCATGACTGACAGGCATGCATCATCATTCTGGGCCTTCTTTCACCGATGAATGTCTATAGGTTTCGCCCCCTTTATTGATTAAAAACCACACAGATAACAGAACGCTCCTTCTCTTTGGTGCATGCCATCTTTAAAATGTCCTTATGACATCACCGTTTTCGTCTGCAACGTGATGAAACATGCTTAACACTCTTGAATCCTTAACAACAATATTGACAGGTTGCGAGACAATCGCATGGTTATTGTAATTTCTATCACACTTTAAAGGTTTTAATATGAAGCCCCCTCGTACTTAAATACATTTGTCGCATAAAGGCTTGCCGACCCGATAGTCATGTCTTTAGAACCTCCTTCCAGGCGATGATTTTAAAATAAATTGATCTAGTTAGTTAGTTAGTTAGTCGACAGATCATCCTCATTGCACATCGAACCATTCAGTCCATAAGTGCTCGCAGCGTTTAGCGGCTAACGACACCAGTTCTCTGTTGGTTTATCAATCTTCTTTGGCTTCCTGCGTAGTGTTCTTCATTGGCCACACCTCTTTTAATTTGCTGTTCTCGCAGTCTGACCATGGTTGTAGATTCACAGTCATCGCTTGATTCTCGCAAAAGTCTTACTTCTCGTAGAAAATTCATAATGCCAGCCTGGTCCATGGCGCGTCCGCCCTCCACAGTAGCCTTACCTGCGAGCTTGTCAGCCCGCTCATTTCCTTGTATTCCCGCATACCCTGGCACGAAGATGAAACTAATCTTTGCCAGCCGAGACCGCTCCAGAGACAGCAACCACTCTCTTCAGATCCACCGCGTCTTTATCCGCTTGAGCATGCTCATTGAGTTACTAAGGAAACATGCCCTAGTGAATGTCTGTGTATCGAGCCATGTTATTGCTTTACTTACTTGTGGTCTCCAAAAAAAAAAAAAAAAAAAAGCACCAGAGTCCTCCTTCACAATTCTCCCTCCGGCCCGAGCAGTAAAGGCCCATGAGCTTCTCACATGTCGGACGACCGACCCATCTCTGTAGATGACAGCATCAACGTCTAACGAATTCGCGAAAATCAACGCTTGTACTTCCGCCTCCTCTTGCAGTCAGGTCTTAGTCAGATATGACTGAGCTACCGTATAACAGTAGACGGTACTACCTGGTTTCTGTTAGCGCCGAACGTTGGGCGGCGCTTACCAAACACGACACCCCACATTGTGCCAACGGCTTCGGGCGGAAGAGTGCAATTGGGAGGGTACAAGCCTTACCCTGGTGCGAGGAAATGCAAGCTAAAGACAAAATTGTCATGGCAGGGCAGACCAGGCCCTAAGCCTTGGTTGGCGACTGGTCTAGGATCGAAGCTCCGACAGGCGGACAGTTAGAGCATTGCTTTGCTGATCCGGCAGCTTCTGCAGCTTGTCTTGTTCCAGATGTAGGGGTGTTACCTTTCCTCTGGAGTGAACTAGGCAGGCCGAGAGAGGGATCATGCTGCATGGGCAACACATGATCTCTATATTTTAGCCCAGGCTTTGTGCTATGGAGAGGCAATAACTCCATCCCTGGTCTTAACTGGTCTCGGAATCAAAGCGAGAGGCAACTGTTACGGGTTATAAGTCCTTGTCAGTTGGCGTAGACATGGGGCGCCACGCGTTGCCTCTGACGGTGGGAGACACCTATAGGTGTCACTGATCAGCTACCGCCCGCCTCAAGCTGGGCAGCCCCCAGCCAATTGGGTGCTGATCCGCCACAGCCTGCCTGCTTCAATGGGTGCTTGGGGCTAGGACAAAATCTGAATCGCAGGCTGTAAAACCAATGCACCAGGTACAAACAAAAATATAAATAGAAACCTCAAGCTACGGCTTGCAACCTGGAACGTGAGAACCATGTGTCCAGGATTTTCCACTGACTTGACCAATATTGACGATGTGAGAAAAACGGCTGTGATTGATGCCGAACTCAATCGTCTTAACATTGATATTGCTGGCCTGCAGGAGACTCGCCTCGCTGAGGAAGGGTCACTCAGGGAAAACAACTACACCTTTTTCTGGAAGGGTAAAGGGCAGGCAGAAAAAAGGCAACACGGTGTGGGCTTTGCAGTGAAGAATTCGCTACTGGGAATGATTGAAATTCCAGCAGGAGGAAATGAAAGACTATTATCCCTGCGCTTGGCAACCTCTTGTGGGTTTGCCACCATTATTACTGCATATGCACCGACACTCGATTCCTCTGATGATGTGAAGGATTTGTTCTATGAGGAGTTAGACTCTGTGATCAAGGCAGTTCCAAAATCCGACTACATTTATATGCTCGGTGATTTCAATGCTCGTGTGGGCAAGGACTCGAGTTCATGGCCAGTGTGCCTTGGAAAATACAACATCGGTCGCATGAATGAAAATGGGCAAAGGCTGCTGGAGCATTGCACCAGTAATGGCCTATGTATTACAAACTCTTTTTTTTAAACAAAAGAGATGCATAAGGTCACATGGAAACATCCAAGATCCGGCCATTGGCACCAGCTGGACTTCATCATCACAAGGAGACAACATCTGAACCATATATCATTGACTCGTAGTTACCACAGTGCTGACTGTGATACGGATCATTCTTTGGTTGTTGCAAGGGTTAGACTGAGACCAAAGAGAATCTACACAGCTAAACACAAATCTAGTCCCAGGATTAATATTATTAACACTCATGATCCTGAAAAGTGCTTTCAGTTTCAACAGCAACTTGAAGACGCTTTCACTGATACACCAGAAAATTGTACAGTAAATGATAAATGGAATAAACTTAAGGAAACTCTTTGTAAAACTGCCGTAAAGGTTTACGGCACTGTGGATCATAAGAGGCAGGACTGGTTTGCGGCCAACAGCGAGACTCTGCAGCCCTTGATTGATAAGAAGAAGAAAGCTCTCTTAAGAAACAAGGAAAGACCAACGCGTAACACTCTG
>OY992886.1:66610500-66620500 GCA_963921405.1 Cepaea hortensis
CCAAGTTATGTTTATTTGTGCTTAGTGAATCATTTTGTGCTTATGAATATGTTTTCTTCTCATTTGTAAGTATTACTATTATAGTTTTGTAACATTTATTTCTATAATTACTTATTTATTTACGAGTATTTGTAAAATATGATTCACGGCGGAGCGATACACAAAATGTGCCGAGAAAAATATCGATTTCTCCAAGCTAAAAATAGCGCTGCGCCTCTGACGTGTCGCGGCTGACAAACAGCTGCGGTACGCCATTTGCAGTACAGCGACTGATTGTTTACAAATCGCAAAGCGGCTGCTCGCCTGAATCTTTGCCTTATACCAAATATTATTTGTTTATAATAGTTATTTATTGAATATATTTATTTATTTGAACAATATTATTACTTTTATATTTATTTCCAAGCATTTATTTAATTATTTTCATATTTTCTTTATTTGTTACCGTCGCGATGGCACTACTTGGCTATGCAAATAAGACGCAGTCTGCACATCACTTCCATAGATTAAACAGATAGAGATAGGGAAGGCATAAGACGTTAGAACGAAGACAGGACAGTGACATTTAATATTAATTAAACCACATTATATGTTCCTGGTGCTTGTAATTGTAAAAATTGTCTAGACTTATATATCGTTTGCAAGTGGTTAATTGTTGATGCTCTTGATAACCAGGGTGAACAACAGCTGGGTAAAAGCATAACTCAAGCTGGGTGTGGTATTACCAGACGAGTGAACTTGAGGTGCCAAACGAGTGTACATGATTGATCTGGAAAGTTAAGATGAGTATACCCAAATGATTTTGCATGCAATATGATTAATAATGCATCTCTTTTTCAGCGTGTGATGTATTAGCATATTTTTTGTGATCTGTTTTTCAGGTTATAAACTAAGAGTACAATTTTTTGGGCTCAGAGATTTAAAAACATAACATATTTTTACAAATAAGTGAGTAAATATTTAAGTGCCTATCAAATCTAGCTAATCCCCCAACAACATGGCAACTTTAGCTGATTTCATAAAGCAGGCAAGGAATTACAATACACAGGAAAGGAATTAGAGCAATATGCTGACCAAAAATTTAAAGAAGCAAAAGATGCGGAGAGAGATGAACGTGCACGAGAAAGACAACATCAAAAGGAGATTGGAGAACAAGAAAGAGATTAAACAAAAAGAATTAGAATTAAAACACAAACAATTAGAACAAGATAAGGAGATTAAGCAAAAACAGGTGGATCAAGAGAAAGAATTAAAGCAAAAAGAGATAGATGAAATGGCAAGAGTGAAAGAAAAACAAATACAAGTTGAATCAGAGACACAGTTAAAGATGAAAGGTATGGATGTAGATTCACACTTAGAGATCTCTGCTACAAAACTAAAAAGTTAGCAAGAAGAAAATAAATTCAATAAGTACAAAAACATTATCAAACCGTTCTGTAAAGAAGATTATATATCTGCCTGGACATAAAATGTCGAATATCAACTAAAATACCACCAAGTACCAATCGATATGTGGGCTATGATTTATATGAAAAACCTGAGTGGTGAGCCCCTTAAAGTAATAGAATCTATACCAACTGACCTTAGATCTAACTATCAGTACATCCATGATAGGATAATGCAACATTTCTTACTTGATGCCCCTGGGTATCAAGTACAGTTTTCCAATTTAAAACCTAAGCCAAGCGAGACCTTTATCGATTATGTCTCAAATGTACAAAGCGTACTAAATAGATGGCTTAGTGCATCAAAAATAGGAAAAGATTTTGACAAACTTAAAAATTTAATAGCTATGGATAAAGTCATATCCACTATACCATCTCCTTTCGCTAAATTCCTGCAGCAGTCAGACATTGAGACCATAGAACAATTTGAAAAGAAAGGCTCTGCATATTTTTCCTCAAATAGAGATATTTTTAAGACATCAAATAGCGACTCTGAAATAGTTTCTTTTGTAAAGGACCAACCTAAAAACTATCAGAGTAATAGAAAACCATTTCATAGAGTCTACAATAAAGATAAGAAAGTGTCGAAATGTGTCTACTGTCAACTTTTTCATGACACTTATTCTATGTGTGATAAATCACCAAACTATCCTGCACATCTTGAGACGGTCATTAAGAAGCAACAAAACAAAAGAACTGCATACAGGCGTGCAGTCAAATGCTTCTTCTGTTCCAGCTACGGCCATTATTCCAGCAAGTGCCTAGGCCGCCAAAGAATGAAGGCCAACAATGCAATGTTGATTGATACATCTTCTGATAGTGGGAGTGAAACTGAGTGTGACGTCCGAAACGAATTACCTTTTAACCAAGCGGTAGATGTGTGTTTTTAAACGATATTTTAAACTTTGATAATTGTAACCAATGTCAACAATTTCATGCAAACGGCAAACTCACATGTGGACACATTGTAACATCCTCCTTAGAGAATGCAAACGTAGCTGTAGCCTCCAGAGGCAATTTGATGTTTCACACTGCACTGGTCAATGATAAGCCATGCAGATGTTTGCTTGATAGTGGTAGCTCTATTATTGGTGTAAAGAAGGAACTGGTTGATCCAAAATATTATACTGGTGACTCTGTAAAATGCCGTACTTTTTCAGGAAATATAGAAACCTATCCTCTGGCAAGAGTCCGTATAAACACCCCATTCCTTTCTGGTACCTTTACATGTGCAATACTAGACAACCCTTGTACTGAGTTAATTCTTGGGTGTCTACCCCAACTAAGACACTGCACAGATGAAGAAATAGCTGCCTGGGAGGAGAAGAATAGACTCACTCCAGTGAACAGTGCAGATATCCTCGATCACAATCCCGACAAAAGTGCTAGACCCATAAGTCTTGAACCTGGTCAAGATGTATTGCTATTACTACCTGACAAACGTAATAACATGTTAACTTCATGGCAAGGGCCTTTCAAGGTGATACGAAAAATTTCGGATGTCGATTATGAAATATCGATAAACGGACACTTAAAGATATTTCATATCAACATGTTGAAACCCTACTTTTCACGACAAGAGACAGAATTAGAGACAGACGAACACAATGCACCCACACCTATGGATGAGACGACAGACGTACATAACGCAACTACACTAGTTAGCGAGACTGGCAATTCCGACGAGATGCATACACTTAGTGAGATTACAGAAAACGCACTTAGCACCACAACCGTACTGAATCAGGTAGACGACGACGGGATGGAACTACCCGTTCCAATTGTGGACAAGACTGCTACATTAGATTGCATACGATTAGAAACGGGACTAACAGATGAACAACGACGACAGATAATAGAATTAGTGACTGAATATAAGGACATATTTTCCGACATTCCAGGTAGGACGGACAGAATCGAGCACTCCATCCTTCTTTCGGACTCGAAGCCTATCAAATGCAGGCCGTACTCTATCCCACTTAGCTACAGGGAAAATCTAAATAAGAAATTCTTAATTTAGAAGCTAGTGGAATTATTCAAAAATCTACATCTGAGTACTCCTTTCCAATCGTCCTGGTCAAGAAAAAAGACTCTACCATTCGTCCTTGTGTGGACTATAGAAAACTCAACAATGTCACAAAGATCGACGCAGAACCAATTCCTTCCTGCGAAGATCTGAATCTTGACATGTCCACCTCCAAAATCTTTTCTAAATTAGACCTTACTAAGGGATATTGGCAGGTCCCTATGCAGACTCAATCTATCCATCTTACTGCGTTCTCAACACCTCTAGGTCTTTACGAGTGGCGATTTCTTCCTTTCGGACTTCGTAATGCTCCTGCCACTTTCGTACGCTTAACTAGAGATTTGCTACATGGAGTGACGAATACAGTGACCTATATAGATGATATTTGTGTCCATACAGAGGACTGGACAACACACTTACTGAAACTAAGACATGTCTTCGATAGGTTGCGACTCTTCGGTCTCACTGTCAAACCGAGCAAAGTCGAATTGGGCCTACAAGAAATTGATTTTTTGGGTCATGTCATTTCACAAGGACAACTGAAAACTGATAATAGAATTATTACCAAAATTATGAACCTGACCATGCCTACAACAAAAAAGCAGGTCAGGAGCCTTTTGGGTTTAGTAAATTATTATAGCAAGTTCATACCGAACTTAGCTGAAATTACAAGCGTATTTTCAAATGTTTTAAAAGCATCAGTAAAATTGGATGTCAAAGATGCATTATTAATTTCTGCATTGTCAAAATTGAAAATTCTATTTAGTAATGTACCAATCCTCCGCTTGCCTAATACTAGGCTCGTTTATTATCTTACGACAGATGCCAGCAGGATTTCCATCGCTGCAGTACTAGGCCAATTTTATGAGGGCATCTTCCATCCGATTTGCTACGTGAGCCGCAAGATCACACCGGCTGAGTCCAGATATTCCATATCAGAGTTGGAAGCCCTAAGCGTCATCTATTCGGTGAGGAAGTTGCATCGACTTCTGGCGGGTAATCACTTTGTGGTCCAGACTGACAACTCCCCGATCACGGTCATACAAAGTGGGGTACATAGGAATGACCGCATCTACAGGTGTTCGTTAATATTACAGAATTATACTTTTAGTATAGAGCATATTAAGGGTAGGGACAACATCCTTGCTGATACCCTTAGTCGACCATCTGAGGTAGAAATACCTGATATTCCACACGAATAGGTAGTTTAAGAAATGTTCATTTACTATACACTTAACGTATCCTGTGTAGATTATACTATTGTGTAAATAGACATCAGGACCAGAACTGTGTGCTAAGAACATTGAACTACCATGTGTCCGTAGACAGCTAAATGACAACTGTGCGCCAAGAACAAGGACATCACCGTGTGTACATAGACAGCTCGTTACTTACTATGCTCCATTTGTGCTCCGGTGAATCACCTGTGTTACTCATATCAGAACAGTGTCAGAACATTGTGAAATAACAGACACGAAGATACTTGTCTACGACACCAGCGGACTCAACGAGTGTAAGAATACCCATAGGACACAAGTATGACTGTTTAGTGTAGATAGCATACCCAGGATAAGTGTGTATATATAAACTATGCCAACGAAAGCAATTTCTATACGTTATGGCAACCACTAACCTGAGGTAATTAGACATCATGTATATATACTTATTGTGATATGTAATATAACGGTTTTAAAATAGTGGTAAATTATAGTTAGATTAGTTACTTTAATATAGAGTTAGATTAGATTTAGGCAATATAATAGATTTGTTTTTAGTTTAGATAAATCATTAATTTACCCACTTACTTAGCATAAAATTAGAGTAGGATAAAGTGGTTTAAAAAGTGGTTTAAAAAAATTAGAAACGTAGATTAGAATATTACAGCAAACTAAATGACAGCGAATCAAAGATTAGTATAAATAGCTTAAGATAGGAACAACACCATGTAGTCATTTAATTTCATTTTATTCCATCTTTAAGAACACTTTAACAACTTCATCATTTAGGACTAAAATTAGGTTATATTTTATAGGATAAAAGTATTATACTTATGAACATACCTCATTTATACCATGTACTTTAAAAATATCCATTATATTTTGGTCATTTAAACATTAAAAACATTATTTAGAATTTTTGTTACATGTTACATTACCCATTTCATAAAGATACATAACTCATTTCACATCATTTTAATTTTTTTATATAATTAGATTACTTCCCTTAAATTAGATTAATTTTGTACAACAAAATATAATATAGATAGTTAGAGAATTAATATTAGTATTTATATAGAATATAGTGTTTAATAATATCAGGGTATAATCTATCAACCCTGTTTCATCCATGTAAATACATGACTCGTGCAGTAACTTAAGCACAGTCATGAAGCTCAACTCTTTTCAAACTGAGCTAAACTTGTACAGTGTCACTTCAAGGTTTTTAAATAATTGTGAGAATAGGAGATGTGTGACAGAAGTGTGAAAGTGAGAGAAAATGGTAAATATACAGTGGAGAGTGGAGGCAGCCAGCGGATTGTTTTCTGCCGCTCAGCGCGACTTTTTGTTATTTGTCTGCGTCGGGCGTTTGTTTTCAATGTTGTAATGTGCTGTCTTGAATGTTTTGTGTGTAGTTTAGAGTAAACCTTAGATAGAGTATTTTAAGTCTCATACGACGGAAACGTAGTCACGAATTAGTGTTATACACTTTAACCGAATTATGGCACTTGAAAACTAACTTGCATACATAGTTATAGACAGACACACATGTTAGAAGTTAAATAATATTAATAGATAGATTCAAACACGCAAACAACCAGGAAAACACACATGTAAAGCACATACATTTTTAGAACAAAGGGATATAACTTCGGGTCAGGGGACACAATAGACAACGAAACACTAACTTAACAGTAAAAGATAACTTTACACGCGGAAGCGAGATAGGTAAAACCTGTCGGACACAGCTTGTGCAAGGGTTGTTTAATATTATATGGGGGACATGAAGCAATTCATGGGTTGACCCTAAGAAAGTCAACTTTGTATGGGTAGTGAGTTAATTTACTATTTGAGGGCAGGTCTTATAAGACAACGGTCCGGTTCAGACAAACCTCTAATTATATAATATTGCGATTGAGAAGAGGGCTCACGCCAACCTGACAAGTTTGTGGCGATCAGCAATAGCCAAGTACAGTGATACTACACTGTGACAATAGTCAGTAGACGTCTATTGGGAAACCCAGAACCAGGTTATCAGGAGTCTTTGACAAAAATTAGATACACTAATTTTTTAGAAACCTCTTGCGTCACAACCATGAGTCAAAGTTTGTAACACAACACAGGAGGGGAGGGTGTGTGTCAAAGACTCAAATATAGAGGAGGAAGACCACCCTGAATGAGTGGTCTACCTCCAGTAGATTAGAGGTAACTCAGTGCCCCTACATGAGGGCAGAGTAGGTGATAGGAAGGGGAACTATTAAATAGTTCTCTCATGAGACACGGAGGTGTCAACCAGAGAGTTAGCACTTTGGTCACGGCATGATCACGGCAATGTGAATCTAGAGTGTAACTCAAGAGAGGCCACTACTCGAGCGTGCTAAATGAGACCGCACGCAAAAAGCCGTAGTGCGCCCTGAGTCCTTCCGCGTACTGTGTAAACAGCACGCGGAGTGGAATCAGACGGGACACAGACTTCAGAGTGATAACATCGCTTAGCGATGCTTGTTTCGTTAGCCGAGTAGATAGATTAGCGATAGGGTTAGGAAACGACTAGGGATAGGAAGTTCTGTGCATTTATTCTTGTGTGATTTGTTAGCGACTGTTTGTTGTACATTGATGTGATGCAAAGAGCCAGTGGCAATAAAATGTGTAACCAATTCCTCTCGTACGACTAGCAAGTCTTTTGTGTGGTGCGAGAGAAGTATCCTAGAATGCCTGTGAAAGCGGTTGCTGACACTTACGTTATACAATGAATTTCAGAAGGATGATGCGTACAGAACCGTAAAGTGTGAAGGGAAAAACAATATCAAGTAATCGGTTCTTGTATTAACGCAACCTAGAAATAATCTTAATCCCCCCCCCCCCTGGAAACCCTAAAATCACCCCTGGGGGGGGGGAATTCCCCACCGGTTGAGAACCACTGCTCTAGTGCATGCATGAAGCAGATGAACACAAGATGGACGAAGCCGTGACACACTACAAGATAATTAAAGGATCCATGTTTATGTTTGAATCCAAAATGCGTAAAACCAAAATCCCCCAAAATATTGATTGTCAGCTGGGGAATGGCTTGATCTCCTGCGAGCGTGTTGTTTGTGGACAGGACGGGAAGTCGTTGAAAAATGACCGCCTTTCATTTTAAGTCCATGCCTTGTAGTAATATGTCATCTCTGATATTTGATCTAGATAGATGCATCCATTCCGTGTTAGATAAGGAACTAGATGAGGTTATGGAGTACACCAGGCGATAGTTGTGGTAACATAATGCGATTGATGTGTCTTGTAGATAACATAAGGTCATAGGTATTTGTGGTTGGGTAACACACGGCGCTTGATGTACCTTTTAGATAGCACACGGTAATACTTGTGGTTGTGGGGTTAACACTAGGCGATTGATGTGTCTAGTAGATAACGAAAGGTAATATGTGTTATTGTTTGGGTAACACGTGGCGCTTTATGTATCATACAGATAACATAAGGTAATTTGTGTGGTTGTGAGGGTAACACCACGAGGCGGTTGTGATTGTTTGAGTAACACAAGGTTATTTCTGTATCGTATAGATAACATAATGTAATAGGTGTTTTTTTTTTGGGTAACACAATGCGATAGGTGTATCTTATTGATAACATAAGGTAATAAACGTGGTTGCAGTAATAGAGTGGGGTGAAAGATATGGACGCGGAGATACGACAGGGTATGTTCGTTGTGATAACACAATCCCAACAATGTGGTCAATGAGATAACAAAATCCCAAAGATGTGGTCGTTCAGAGAACACAATCCCAAAACATGTCGTCATTTAGATAACACAATCCCAAAAATGTGTTGGTTGAGATAACACAATCCCAAAAAATGTAGTCGTTGAGATAACACAATCTCAATGATGTGGTGGCTTAGATAACACAATTCTTAAGATGTGGTCGTTCAGGCAACCCAATCCCAAAGATGTGGTGGGTGAGACAACATAATGCCAAAGATCTGGTCGTTCAGATAACAAATGGCGATTGATGTGTTCGTTGAGGTAACTAACTAACTAACTAACTAACTAACACAATTCGATTGATATGTATGTAACGACTGTCTATGTGCGTATTTTGATTGTCTATGCGTATACTTCTACAGTCTATGCGTACATACTGGACTATCTATGTGTATAACCCGAATGTCTGTGTGAATATCGCGACTGTCTATGCGTATATTTCGACAATCTATGTGTATAACACGACAGTCTATGCATATATGCGGACTGTCCGTGCGTATATCCCCAATGTCTCTCTCTCTCTCTCTCTCTCTCTCTCTCTCTCTCTCTCTGTGTGTGTGTGTGTGTGTGTGTGTGTGTGTGTACACAGTGTCAAACAACGCATCCCAAAGGCTGTCTGGAGGTCCCTGATAGTAATCACATTGCCCCACAGGCGGCAGTGTACACCATATTGAAACTGCCGTTGGATATTATTTATTCATGTTTTCTAGAAGGGTGATTTCGTTTTACTGTTATCCGGTTACCGAGCTGGGGAAACAAGGAAACAATTTCTTCCTCTTACGAGTCAGATACGCGGAACATACGACAGTGCTCAATGTTTCTCTCGGTATGGATCGATTGTCACATTATGAGGCACATAAACTCACGGAATACGTTGATCTAGCGCGTCTTAGAAATCATGTGGTGCTGTGTGGTGGAAAACAAAGAGATATCCAAGAGACAAGGTAATAGGGGGATATGTAACCGTTGAGCTTGTCTGCTAGTAATTTAATAATATCTTCCAGAAAAATAAATCGTTACACGGAGAGAGAGAGAGAGAGAGAGAGAGAGAGAGAGAGAGAGAGAGAGAGAGAGAGAGTGAGAGAGAGAGTGAGAGAGAGAGAGGGAGAGAGGGAGAGAGAGCCAGCGAGCGTAAGTGAGAAAGAAACATAGGAGAGTACTACGTGGCTTGATACGTTGCTGAACTCCGCTAAGTTAATCATAACCCCGGATTAAAACTACAGGTATGATATAGTAAAGACATCTGACAGGCGAACAATACAATCTGCATCCTTGATCACGTCTTCGACATACTTAAAGAGACAGAACACGAGAGAGAGAGAGAGAGAGAGAGAGAGAGAGATAGAGAGTGATAGAGAGATAGAGAGAGATTGAGAGAGAGCGAGAGAGAGCGAGAGAGAGATAGAGAGAGATAGAGAGATAGAGAGAGATAGAGAGATAGAGAGAGATAGAGATAGAGAGAGATAGAGAGAGATGGAGAGAGATAGAGAGAAATAGAGAGAGATAGAGAGAGATAGAGAGAGAGAGATAGATAGAGAGAGATAGAGATAGA
>OY992886.1:66622043-66659543 GCA_963921405.1 Cepaea hortensis
GAAAGAAAGAAAGAAAGAGAGAGAGAGAGAGAGAGAAAGAGAGAGAGAGAGAGAGAGAGAGAGAGAGAGAGAGAGAGAGAGAGAGAGAGAGAGAGCCTTAGCATTTAACTGAGGAAATACGGTCACCAGACTGTGACATACACCAATGGAACTAATCCAGGCAGGATTAAAAGCCATCGTCCGTATCTATCCTACACTATGTGCACTGATCTGGAACGGCGCTATTTGGTTCAACGCATGAAGATAACTAAATATATCCCTCTTCTAAAGAAACGGCATTACAAAAATATTTACAGCAACTGTCATGCTAAGTTTTAATAGCGAAATCTTCTTACGCATCATTATGAAGAGGATGGACATGAAGTTGGAATATTAATTACAAGGATTACGAGGGAAAGTAATTAATTAACCGCAATTTCATGTTAAAAAGTGCATGGAGGCGTATGGACAACAGAAAATCGTATTTCATGACACAAACTGGCTCTTAAGCAATGCCCATGTAGGGTCGTAAGGATCGATTGAAATGTAATGAAAATAGTCAAAAGCGATGAGACTAGAAACAATGAAAATACTTTCATAATTAGTGGAAATCAAATTACATAACTTAGACAAGACATGTCAGGTTCTCCTCTCAAATAGTGCTAAGGTATTAGAAGAGGTGATCCTGTCTGTCAAGAGATACAGTGAACATCAACATATTTTTTTTCTGAACCTAAACAAAATGTCAATGAACAAAACTGCATACGAACCCAAAATCACATTCAAAAATGAAGACAATGAAAATGCCAAACACTTTGAATATCTTGGCTGCATCATAATCATCAACAGCAACGGCTGTTCAAATCTAGTCAGACCTAGACTTCTCTAACGATGGTGATCAAAGCAACGATCTACAAATAACCCGCTACATGACGATGATGATTGTGTATCTGTAGATTGTCCGTTCTTTTTTCTCAGTCTTTTATGCGATCTATATTGTTATCCGCTATCATCCATTCGCGGGCTCCTTTGCGAAGGTGTTAAGAACGTTGTTAGAAATCCCGTATACTCTCGTACGAAACACAGATTCGGCAGCGGATCACGTCGCGCTGGTCACTTACGGAGGTATGTGAGCCTGACGTTCATAAAGAAATGGCAAACTACTAAACGTAAAGTTTGCCAAGACATCGACAGGAGCTGAAAAATGCTGATGTTGACCACAATGTCCTGTAAAATGATATGCGTAGAAAAAAAAATCATCCATTCATCGTTCCTTCATCCAACCTTCCATTTCTTTTTCAGTTCCAGAAGGTTCTCGCAGCAGATACACAAAGAAGGAAATCAACACTATAAAAACGTGTCAGATCATGGCTTTGAAAGAGGATCAATAGACATTGGAGGTGATTACTGGGTTAGCCAGATTTCTGTAGCATGCGGTGACCAAAAGTGACGAGTTAGAGAACACATTACACCATGGCTAGGATTATAAGGGGTGCGGCAACAACACACGAGGCGATGCTTGTGGTAACCCATATTTGTATCCACTTGTTCCATAATTCACTTGTACCTCAATGCCGACTATCCTTTACTCACACGCCCCTCCCTGGACCCGCTCTTTATCCACCCGACCCTCTAACCACATTCCCCCCTTAATCTACCCCCCCCCCCCATTCCCCTGTCCCTCTATCCACCCAACCGTCTTTTCAACCTCTATTTATGTGACCCTCTACCCATCCTCCCCTATATCCATACGGCATTCTACCCTCACCCTCCATATTTACTTGTCCCCCATCCAACTGACCGCCTATCCATCGTAACATCTATGCAATCGATCTTCTATCCAGCCTCCCTTCTAACCACTTGCTATCTAACTAAAATACCTTCTACCCACCTGCCATTCTCTCCAACTGAATTTCTATCCACCCCCACCATTATTACCCCCCCCCCTTTTCTATCCAACTAATTCTTTATCCACTCCCGCCCATATTTCAATCAATCAATCATGTGCCATGCCGGAAAGCGTGGGCGGTCATGGCTCGCCATTTCACTCGATCACCAGTGTCGTGGATCAGCTCAGTGTTCCTGTCTCGTCCATGCCATGTGGCTAAGCCATCCAGGTATTTTCCTCTCGGTCTTCCTCTTGGTCTGTTCCCTTCGATCTTGCCAGTTGTCACTAAGTTCTCCAATCCATTTCTTCTCATAACATGTCCAAAAAATTTTGACTGACTACGTCTAATTTCTCTAATCAGTTTACGATGTTCATTTGTCTCCTGTAGTACTTGGTCATTGGTGTTTCTGTCTGTCCATGGTATTCTTTGCATTTTCCTCAGAAACCACATTTCTGCAGCCATCAGATGCTTTTCAGCTTGACTGCTCATTGTCCAAGTTTCACATCCATACAAAAGAACAGGCTCTATGTATCCCCTCAACACTCTTTTTCTCGTTTTAATTGACATCTATTTATTGGTCAGAATGTTTTTCATCTTGCTAAAGGCTACTTTCGCCATGGCGATTCTTGTTCTAATCTCTTCAAGGCATCTCCCATCAGATGTTATGACTGTTCCAAGATAATTGTACCGATTCACTTGTTGAAGAATATTTCCATTTACTTGTATATTACATTGTGGCACTTCTTTCTTCCTAGTGACGACCATAACCTGAGTCTTTTTACAATTTAATTCTAACCCCAGTTGCTCACTGTGTACAACAACCGCATCTACTAATTGTTGCAGGTCCTGCGCATTGTCTGCAATTAATACTGTATCATCTGCATATCTAATGTTATTGATGTTTCGTCCTCCAATGCTGATTCCATTTATATCCTCTACATTTCTGAAAATAGTTTCACTGTATAGGCCCATATTTACCTTCCCCTATATCAAACAGGATTTCGATAAAGTAAGACATGTCAACATGATGGAGATGCTTGCAGATCTACAAATTGATGGGAAAGACCTTAGACTCATTAAAAACCTATATTGGAAACAACAAGCTGCCATAAAGATTGATACTCAAGTATGGCAATATCAGCCTATTAAGAGAGGTGTGAGACAAGGATATGTAATGTCTCCAGATCTTTTTTCCCTGCACAGTGAAAATATTTTCAGAAATGATTGATTGATTGATTGATTGATTGATTTAGGAACCGACATCACAGCATTCGGGGCATTCCCATAAGCGCTCCGTCCCCATCCTCAGAAGCCAGCGAAGAGTTACAACCCCAATAGTACCAGTAGCAATCTGATTATATGTGCGTCTCGCCTTTCCCCTAAGCGTCGAGCATTGGCCAGATCCCCTCGTCACTCCTCGCTGTCGCATTCCTGCCAGACCATGGTGATCCATTTGCTCCTCCGATGTGTACACGTGCTCCCACAAGGCCGCAATCACGTCCGCCTTATCATGCATCAATACTCCACCAAGTTTTGCAGAGCCAGGCAATCTGTCCGCCTGTTCATTCCCCAGCACACCACCACACCAGCATGCCCCGGAGAAAATATCCAGACGATGCTTGTCACCCGTGACTTACGAAGCGAAGCAAGCCACTCTGCGCGAATCTTGCCTGTCCTCACTCTACTCATCATGCTTTCTGAGTCAGTTACAATCACGATGTGTGTGTGTGTATCGTAGTTTCCATCCAGCGGAAAGCTGCACTGACTGCCTCCACCTCCATTCTTAAGCTAGATGTTGTGGTATCATATGCCAGACTCTCCTGCACCAAACGTCGACCATTAGCCTTTGCCAAGAACCCTCAGGCACTTCTACTACCTCTCCACACCGAACCATCTGTGTAGATATCACATCACCCGGGTTAGCATTATCCTGAATTAGTTGCTGGATTTCCACTTCCGTGGCCCCTGCTGGCCACTTCATGCACTCCCGGCTCAATGTGATTATAACTCTGGCATTCTGACCCACTCCTCTCCTCGCCTAATGTTCTCCAAGATGCACACCTGTCTGATCGTATCCTCCGCCCGAGCCATCCATGATTTCCCTCTTATCAGTCGCTGGCCCTTAACTGCGTCCAGCGCCTCATGCAATGGGTGATCTGTGTCAGCAGCTACTCTGAGGTATGCCTTCGCCTGCATCACCTTGAGCCTACCAGCAACAGTCGGCAGACCAAGGATGTAACGCATACACACCACTGGGGTGTCTCTGGTGCATCCCAGAATGACCCGCATAGCCTCTTTCTGTCTGCGCTCCAATCTCACCAGCTGACTCTTTGAGACAGTGAGCAGTCCTAGTCCATAATCAATCACTGAGAGGATCTCGTGCTGGTATAGTGTGAAAAGCATTCTCTGCTCTATGTCCTTGCAGCCATAGTTTTAAGTGCACTGAGTCCCTTTTGAGACCTTGTCACGACCGTCTCCACATGGTCCTTGAAGGACAGGCTCCTGTCAAATGTGATTCCCAGATACGTCAGTTTGTTCTCTCTGTTGACGCTTCCACCATCTATCGTGAGGCATGGGACATCAGCTCTTACAATCCTGTTGTCCAGAGAGCACCTCAAAACAGCTGCCTTTTCCGAGTGGATGACAGCTCTCATTTCAGCGCACCAGTCAATCACTTTGTCTACTGTCGCCTGTAGCTCCTGGGCTGTTTGCTCCCTATCTCCCCCCTGCCTATATGCAAGAATATCATCTGCAAATGTTATTATCCTTCCAACCCCTGGTGCTTCTAGGTTTGAAATTTTCAGAAATGTAGACGATATAAATGGAATCAGCATTGGAGGACGAAACATCAATAACATTAGATATGCAGATGATACAGTATTGATTGCAGACAATGAGCTGGATCTGCAACATTTAGTAGATGCGATTGTTGCACATAGTGGACAGCTTAAGTTAGAATTAAATTGTAAGAGGACACAGATTATGGTCGTCACTAAGAAGATGGAGATACCATGATATAATATGCAAATAAATACGAATATTCTCAAACACGTCAATCGGTACAATTATCTCGGAACAGTCATAGCATATGATAGGAGATGCCTTGAAGAAATTAGAAGAAGTATCGCCATAGCGAAGGAAGCCTTATGCAAGATGAAAGGCATACTGACCAATAGAAATATGTCATTTGCAACGAGAACAAGACTGTTGAGGTGCTACACAGAACCTGTGCTTTTGTATGGGTGTGAAACGTGGACAATGAGCAAACAAGTTTAAAAACTTCTGATGGCTGTAGAAATGTGGTTTCTGGGGGAAATGCAAAGAATACCTCGGACAGACTGAAAAACTAATGACCGCGTCCTACAGGAACCAAATGAAAACCGGAAATTGATTAGAGAAATTAGACGTAGACAGTCACAATATTTTGGTCACATTATGAGAAGAAATAAATTGGAGAACTTGGTGACAACTGGCAAGATCGATGGGAAAAGAACAAGGGGAGGGCAGAGAAGTAAATACCTGGATGGCCTGGCCACGCTGTATGATCGAGACAAGAACGCTGAGCTGATCAACGACTTTGGTAATCGAGTGAGATGGCACGACAAGACCGCCCAAGATTACCGGCATGGCACATGATGATGATTACTATTATGCTATCAAACTAACCTTCTATCCACTCCACCCACACTTACCTCCCCTCCTATCCAACTGACTTTCTATCTACCAGATCCTGTATTCACCCAGCCTTCTATCCACCCCCCTTGTACCCACAAACCCAGTGCACCCTTTCATGTTTCACGAACAACAAACAGGACGTGAAGATGGTAATGGCGCTTAGCGGCAGGCAAATTCTGTTAGAACTTCTGGTACCAGAGCTGTTTATGGCATTGAGTTTGTCACTGCTAATGTTTCCTAAATATTAAGGACGACAACCACCATTTACGTTTCCTAATAACATAAAAAAATTATCATCGAGCAGAACAAGTTTATAGCAACCGTCGCCAAAAGCTGACTCTCTCTTCCATCGAGATATGTGATATAAACAAAATGATCACATGCGTACGACTTCCCTACCTGAAAGGAACTACTAACTTGATTGTCAAAGATGAGGAAACTGAATGATCACATGCGTACGACTTCCCTACCTGAAAGGAACTACTAACTTGATTGTCAAAGATGAGGAAACTGAGGATAATTTAGTTTTACATGTTCGTAGGGCAGTGGATTGAACGGCTAGCCTTATCAGATACTGCCGAAAAACTAGGAGGATCAGGTTTTAATCTCCTAAAGTTAATTCTGTCACAGGGTTTAATTGCCCCAATCTAGTTCTGTCAGAGGTTTTAATCTCCTAATATTAGTCCTGTCAACGGTTTTAATCTCCTAATATTAGTTCTGTCAGCGGTTTTAATCTTCTAAAGTTAGTTTTGTCAGCGGTTTTAATTTTCTAAAGTTAGTTCTGCCAGCGGTTGTAATCTTCTAAAGCTAGTTCTGGCAGTGATTTTAATCTTCTAAAGTGAGTTTTGTCAGCGGTTTTAATCTTCTAAAGTTAGTTCTGCCAGCGGTTGTAATCTACTAAAGTTAGTTCTGGCAGTGATTTTAATCTTCTAAAGTTAGTTCTGTCAGCGGTTGTAATCTTCTAAAGCTAGTTCTGGCAGCGGTTTTAATCTTCTAAAGTGAGTTTTGTCAGCGGTTTTAATCTTCTAAAGTTAGTTCTGCCAGCGGTTGTAATCTACTAAAGTTAGTTCTGTCAGCGGTTGTAATCTACTAAAGTTAGAAATTAGTTCTGTCAGCGATGTTACTCTATTAAAGTTAGTTCTGTCAGCAGCTTTAATCTTCTAAAGTTAGTTCTGTCAGCGATTTTACTCTACTAAAGCTAGTTCTGTCAGCGATTTTAATCTACTGACGTTAAGTCTGTCAGCGGTTTTAATCTAATAAAGCTAGTTCTGGCAGCGGTTTACTCTCCTAAAGTTAGTTCTGTCAGTTTGTTTAATCTTCTAAAGTCAGAGATCTGATAATTATTGTAATCCTCTTTTAATGTCACACTTGTGTTGTTATCTCGACCTTCTTGGGTATACTCCTTTTTATCGTAGCATCCAATGAATGGTCTATTGGTCTCTTTACTACTAGAGACCTGGACAAAGGTTTGGAGTCGAATACTAATGGGGGAAAAAAATAACAACAACATCACAACAATACCTGTCTCTATCCCAGTGCAAAGAACATCAACCAAAGTTATAAAGTAAGAACAATGAACACTGGTTAAACAAGTTAGATTTTTTCCCCATATCTCTTACAGGACGTTGCAGTCAACACCAGCATTTCTCAGCTGCTGTTAATGTACTGGGCAAGATTAAGCTCAGTAGTTTACCATTGCTTTCTGAGCGACCGGCTCACATACCCAGTAAGTTACCAAAGCGGCGAGAACCGCTACCGATTCTCACGCAGGTTACGTTACTCACGAGAATATACGGGATTACGGAGAAAGACGTTAACACCTAGGCCAGGGAGACGGTCAAACAAGTTAGCTACAAGTCACATAATAACTCGAGGTAATGAAAAGCCAAAATTGACAGGATCCTCAGAACAGAAGAAAATAAAAATTAACGTCTACACCACAGAGCCGGCTTCGTGGCTTAGAGGTTATGACTTTTCTCCGTAATCTCGTATACTCTCGTCATGTAACGTGATGACGGTTCAAATCAGCAGTGGTTCGAATCGCATCGGTAACTTACGGGGTATGTGAGCCGGCCGCTCAGAAAGCAATGGCAAACTACTGAGCGTAATCTTGCCAAGAGATCAACATACAGCTGAAAGATGCTGGTGTTGACAGCTAAGTCCTGTAAAAGGATATGCTAAAAAAAAAACAACAACAAAAAAAAACACCACAAACGTTAATCAATCAATCAATCATATGCCATGCCGGAAAGCGTGGGCGGTCATGACTCGTCATTTCACTCGATCACAAGTGTCGTGGATCAGCTCAGTGTTCCTGTCTCGTCCATGCCATGTGGCCAAGCCATCCAGGTATTTTCCTCTCGGTCTTCCTCTTGGTCTGTTCCCTTCGATCTTGCCAGGCTCTATGTATCCCCTCAACACTCTTTTTCTCGTTTCAATTGATATCTTTTTATTGGTCAGAATGTTTTTCATCTTGCTAAAGGCTACTTTCGCCATGGCGATTCTTGTTCTAATCTCTTCAAGGCATCTCCCATCAGATGTTATGACTGTTCCAAGATAATTGTACCGATTCACTTGTTGAAGAATATTTCCATTTACTTGTATATTACATTGTGGCACTTCTTTCTTCCTAGTGACGACCATAACCTGAGTCTTTTTACAATTTAATTCTAACCCCAGTTGCTCACTGTGTACAACAACCGCATCTACTAATTGTTGCAGGTCCTGCGCATTGTCTGCAATTAATACTGTATCATCTGTGTAACGAGTTCACCTTGGGTAGTGAGAGTGAACCACACCCGTGGTGTCCCTTGCACTCCCGTGTATTCTAGCCCCAGGGGTTGGACAGGCAAATACACATTTTTACTCTGTGGTTGATCTCATATTAGTTAATTATGTCTACAAGCCCCTCCAGATTCTAGACCCCCACTAACTACGTACTCCTGTGGAACAATGAACACTTAGGCATCGTCCGAGACCACACTCAATCATTATACAAAGAGCAAGTCAACGTACATAAAGTTTATTCTACCCTTGAGAATATAGAACTGAAATGAACATCCTGATAGAATAATCTATTTACACAAACAGAAGGTAGAGTAGAGACAGAATCAGAGATAATATTGTCATCATGGAGTTGAGAAGTAGATTGGATGCAGATGTCCTGTCCAGTCGGTCCGCCACTCACCCGGCTTTCTTCCAGTGAGATGACTAGAACCTTGGAGACCACTCCGTCCCCAAAGCGTGGATCCCCAACAATAGAATCACTGCTGGACCTCACTCACTGGACCAACTGCATCTGTATCACTCCCACGGAGTCACTGTTAATACACAGTTCTCTAACACCACTGGTTGGGAGACAATCCTCCTGGACTTGACTCCAAGTATTCGTGACTTCGATGAACCTAAGTAGTCACTGACCAATCAAATGGTCCATCAAGCATAGCACAAGAACACTGCTTAAAGAATATGTCAATGACCAATTCAATGGTCCCTCACAGTAACACTGCTTGCAGAATGTCAATGACCAATTCAATGGTCCCTCACAGTAACAGTGCTTGAAGCATCAGATATGGCAACTGAAATGTCACTGAGTCCTACTCGAACACAGTTCACAATCTTCATACTGGACAGTGCATTATTAGAATTAGACATCTATTTCATGGAAAACAATTCAGGTTGGACTATAATCAATTGTCCCTTCCACCTGGTAACTTGCATTTATTTCCACGTTTAGGCAGAACCATACGGACAGGTGTTTCCTTTCTTTGAGCATGCTTGCTCAAAATGCTGAAATGTTCCTGGCTGAAATAGAATATCTTCTAACGTAGAAAACCATCACAAACCATCACGTCCCACACGTGCACATTCAGGGCACCTGGATTACTTGATGCAAACCTTCACGCATGGTGAATCACATTGGGTACATGGTGTGGTGGAGTCTGGCGTGATAAGTAAAGAATTGAACCCTTCGCTATGTCACACGAAGTGGTTTCCTGCCAACGACAATTATAGTTGACTGGTTCCTCAACAGGCAAACTCCTGAAAAGGAAGAGCGACCGGTGAGAGTATACTGGCCCAAACATTAGTCCACATGCATCCTACCAATGACTACTCAACCCTCAGTCATGCTACTTAGTTATGCATATAACCAAAGCATTATCTCTATATGGAGAGTAGTAAAGCATGGGTTCAGGAATGTCAGCTGGCCTCACAGAACAGCCCGTCAAACAGAGCAAGAAATCAGAATGACGAGTCTGATCGTAGGTCTCACCTATCCCTAATCATCTACCAGTCGTCGCTAACGTCAGTAGTGATAGTAGGCTGTTATCATAGTTCTAATTTAATCGAACTAAACAATAAGGTAAAGAGTCCCTGGACTCGTTCCTAACATCATCAATGTTCATTAAGAAACATAATATTGATCATTATACCATCCCTCGGGATATAGGAATAGTACATGATCACATCCAATATGTACACAAGCCTGTTTGCTGGTGGGACCACCTGCCCACGCTATAGCAAACTCTTCTTATCAGACTCTTCCTTAGAGTCAAGAAGCCTTCTTGAGAATACATGTTCCCCACATGTTCCAAGGGTAATGTTCCAGTTCCGCCCACTCAAGTGGGTTAGCCTTGGTCGGACCGAACTTCATCGTTGGTCTGGTTTACCAACCTATACTTTCATAACTTGCTTTCACATCCCCCATATTCTATATGTCCCCTGTCTCATACAGCCTCCTTGCATCCTTCCATACTTCCAGCACCTTAGCATTCACTCGCACTAGCGCCAGTATGAAAGAAACAGGATAGCTTAGACAAGAATTCAGAACGCATGTTTATATCGCGACGGCACGCATTGTTATCACGCGTCGACCTATTCGGCGTTCGGAATTACTCCAGGAAGTATCACATGCCATGACCTAATATATATACACAATGTCACATCATATATATATATCATCAAAGCAGACTTACCTTACCACAGAAATCCGGTGTTCCACACAATGAATTCACTATTACGTTACTACACAATAGTTACATCATTCCTGGTGGCACAGAACTACGTTCTTCCTGTACTTAGTAACTAAGCACAATTTTGTCTGAATCTCCACCTTCCAACTTACCTGGTTTTCTAACCGTT
This sequence comes from Cepaea hortensis, assembly GCA_963921405.1. Taxonomy (NCBI): domain Eukaryota; kingdom Metazoa; phylum Mollusca; class Gastropoda; order Stylommatophora; family Helicidae; genus Cepaea; species Cepaea hortensis. Next base: position 66,632,729 of record OY992886.1, read on the forward strand.
CTTCTGGCTTCAGCAACTGACTGACATCAATCTAAGTTTCTATCAGGCACAAGTAACTAGGTTTTATTCTAACACAGCAACCTAATAGATGCAACGATTTACAATATATGGTAAATATAATTTACATCCATATAGCCCCATCGCCTTCCTGCGTTCCCAACAGCTGATTCGCGAACACGCAGTAAACAAACACACGATTAGCCATCAACCGCGTTATCGATCGGTTTGCTAATTAGTATGCAAGGACATCCGCATAGGTAATGAGGTTAGAACAATGGCGTGTGGTACACACTTACAAAGTTAAATGATTTAAACAAATATGTACCTGAATGTTAAGAACCAGATTTCCAGTCAGCTTCAGAACTGTTCAAGGGCTTCTCAGCTTCCTTTCCATAACAGTCAGCCGAATCATGGTTGAGGTGAGACGCCACACAAACTTGGCTCACAAGGCCTGCGTCTGCTCTCTCCGAGCAAAGTAGAAGTTAATGAAAGGTTTAGCCAATTCCCCCCCCCCCCCCCCCCTCGTGCCAACTCAATGCGCACGAGAAGATAGTGCTTCTTGAGAAAAGACACTTTCTCGGGAAACCGTCATTCCCCGCCTAGAATTTCTAGATCTCACTGCACGAGAATTTAGTGCGATACCCAGCCTCACGGGTCACTCAAATTCCGGTGTTTCGAGAAGATTCTAGATAGTAATTCCTCCATCGGCTTCCCTCAGTCTATTTTTAGCTGGGAAAGTCCCCCGATGACGCGCCAAAATAGTGCGGGATCTTTACGACCCAAGACAGATAAACGCGTTTCGTCACAATCTGCACATCTAATGTTATTGATGTTTCGTCCTCCAATGCTGATTCCTTTTATATCCTCTACATTTCTGAAAATATTTTCACTGGATAGGGAAAAAAGATCTGGAGACATCACACATCCCTGCCTAACACCTCTCTTAATTGGCTGATATTGTCCCACTTCATTATCAATCCTTATTGTAGCTTGTTGTTTCCAATATATGTTTTTATAAGTCTAATGTCTTTCCCGTCAATTTGTAGATCTGCAAGCATATTCACCATGTTGACATGTCTAACTCTATCAAAAGCCTTTGTATAGTCAATAAAGCAAAGATGTATATCCTTGTTTACTTCCATAGCACGTTCAATAACTGTTCGCAGCATATACACAGCATTTACTGTACCCTTTCCTTCTACAAACCCACATTGTCCTTCCTCTATTTCAGGTTGTATCTTCTTACTCACCCTTGATAATTCTTAGCAAAATCTTTGTGATGTGACTCATTATACTAATTTTTCTATGTTGATCACATTCCAAGGTTCCTGATTTCTTTGGGATTGCAATAAATACAGAGTTACATAATTCAGGAGGTATATCTCCAGTATCATATAATGTGTTCAGCAGTCTTCTAAAGCTTTAATCATTTCTGTTGTGATGTTATCTGCACCGGGGGCCTTGCCAGCTTTCATATGCTTAAGAACATTTCGAACCTCCATCTCTAAAATAGGCGGTCCTTCATTATTAAATCTAATATCATACTGTTCGTCTCTGTTATCATCATAAAGGTGTTTCACATAATCTGTCCATACATGTAGAATCTGGTCTTTTTCTATTATGATCTTGCCATCTTTAGTTTTTAGACACCCTGTTGATGTACTTGTTCTTTTATTAGTAAGTTCCTGAATTCTTTTGTGCACTAATTTGGTATTTTGACTGTTGTGTTGGTTTTCAATTTCTAAGCACTTTTCCTCAAGCCATGCTTCTTTTGCCTCCTTACATAATATTCGGACTTGTCTGTGAATTTCTTCATATTTGACAGAATTATTTTTGTTGAGTCTTCTTGTTTCCATGAGGTGTAAAATTTCTTCAGTCATCCATTTCTTACGACCCACCTTCTTTAAATTTGGAATAGTTGTTTCTGCAGCCACATTGATTGAATTCTTCAACGTTTCCCATTGATCACCCACATCCTGGAATAATATCTCTAGATCAGACAATATTTCAAATCTGTTCTGTACTTCTATGTTGAATTTGTTTTGTATTTCCTTGTCATTACTCAATATACACAAACCATATTTAGTGTTTCCTGTTATATACTTGACTTTCTTCAACTTTATCCTCAATGTTCCTGTGAGTAATCTGTGGTCACTATAACAATCAGCACTGGGAACTGTTTTTGCTACTGTTAGCGCGTTTCTAAATCTTCTGCTAATGAGAATGTAGTAAATTTGGTTTCTAATACTGCTATCAGGACTCCTCCATGTCCATAATCTCCTAGGGTGTTGCTTAAACCAGGTATCATTTCCTGTTCTTTTGCCCACTCTACGAGTCTGTATCCTCTTTCATTTCTCTCTCCTCAACCATAGTTTCCTACTGTGTATCTATCCATTTGATTTCCTACTTTTGCATTGAAGTCCCCTATTATGATGTTTATTTCTAAATTTTTACATTTCTTTAAGGCAGACTCTTATGTCATTATAAAATTCTTCTACACTATCTTCACTGGATTCTCCTGTTGGTGCATATACTTGAATACTATTTATGCTAAAAGGTCTGCCACTTAATTTAACGAGTAGAACTCTGTCCAACACGGCCCAATATCCTTGAACAGATTTTGATGTTTTCCGGTCCAAAATAATTGCCACTCCCCTGTGACGATCTTCACCTCCAGAATAAATAATCTTGAAATCTTCATCTATCTTGATGCCTGCTCCTGTCCATCTCGTTTCGCACATACCTAATATATTAATTTTTTCCCTTCCAATTTCTTGTTTTATGTTCTCTAATTTTTCGTCGTCGTTTAACGTCCAAACATTCCATGTTGCTAATTTTAACGTCTCTGTCCTTGTCTTGCGATGATCAGTCTTTAAGCGAATAATGATGTACTAGGCACTTTTAAAGAGGTAGTTTGCCGTTGCTTTCCTCTATGGCAGTGACCGTACTGGTCGGAAACCGCAGCCATTGACTCAAGAAGAGCTCCTCTGCCTGCCGTCGTGAACTCGAGACCATGACCAACAAATATCTGTCGGCTACCCTCAAAATTTCATCCACCACCTGCCTTCCATGGCTTCTTTTGAAAACTTCCAATAAAAGAACACAAAATAACATCACATAATCCACAGGAAAACACTATTCACAGGAAATCCATAGGAAATCAAACGAAATCAAAAGGAAAACACTAAATAGCGCCCCCCCCACCCCCCCCCCCCCCCCCAGAAAAGTACGCGTCATTTTGTCGCCATTGTACCAGAAGCAGAAGTTAAACCCATGATATTATACGTCTCCAACGCCTGGGCAACATCAGGAAAAATACACTTGCGAAAATTTAGACTGCTCAAAATCTGGGACTAACAATAACTACGGCAATGAAAGAAAATGAGTTAGATTAGGTGTGAAATGTAATTGTATAAGTCAGATTATATACCATTCAATTCATCTCATTCATTTGTATCCACTGTGACAAGATCGCATTGGGTAGTGAGAGTTAACCACACCCGAGGTGTCTCTAGCTCTCCCGTGTATTCTAACCCCAGGGGTTGGACAGGTAGATACACAATTTACTCTGTGGTTGACCTCGTATTAGTTAAATATGTCTACAAGCCCCTCCAGATTCTAGACCCCCATTAACTACCTACTCCCTTGGAACAATGAAAACTGAGGCATCGTCCGAGACCACACTCAATAAGTATACAAGGAGCAAGTCAACATACATAAAGTTTATTCTACCCTTGAGAATACAGAACTGAAATGAACATCCTGATAGAATAATCTATTTACACAAATAGAGGATAGAGTAGAGACAGAATCAGAGGTATGGTTAATTCATCATCAGGCTGAGAAGTAGATTGGATGCAGATGTCCCGTCCAGTCGGTCAGCCACTTACCCGGCTTCCTTCCAGTGAGCTGACTAGAACCTTGGAGACCACTCCGTCCCCAGAGCTTGGATCGACAACAAGATTGTTACCCCTGGACCTCACTCCACTGGACCAACTGCACCTTCATCACCTCCTAAGAAGTTACTGCTAAATTAATAAACAGTTCTTTGTAAACAGCCTAGCTGGGAGACAATCCTCCTTTACTTGACCCCAGTTACTCTTGAGTTCAATGAATGTATGTAGCCATTGACCAATCTAATGGTCCCTCAGTTGTACAGTACCCTGGTTGGATAATACGTCGCTGACCAATCTAATGGTCCCTCAATCATAGTACATTACCCTGGTCGGGTGATAAGCCATTGACCAATTTAATGGTCACTAAATCACAGTACATTACCCCTGGTCGGGTAATCAGATAGTTCTGCCGATAAGTCCTACGAGAAAACACAGTTCATTTTCTAAACTAAGTCTACCATTTGGATCACACTTATATTTCATCTGGAGATAACATTGTTCAGTCTGGACAGGAATTAGTTGTCCATTACCTTATAACACTGGTATTATGTCTCTATACGGTAGCTGGTGTAGGTCTCATCATGACCTACCACTAAAGCTGTCGTAGGAACAGTCCCAGTTTATAAATTAATCTTTTCCACGTTTAGGCGGAACCTTACTAGACGTATACCGTCTGGTGCCTCTGATCATAGAGCATGATTGCTCAGGTGACTGAACTTCTCCTTTCTGAAACAGAGTATCTTCTAAGTCAGAAAAACAACACAAACCATCACATCCCACACGTGCACCTTCAGGGCACCGGAATCAATTGATGATAACATCCACTCATGATGATTCACCCTGGCACATGGTGTGGTGTAGTCAGGCGAGGTAAGTAAAGAATTCAACCCTTCGCTGTGTTACACGAAGTGGTTTCCGGCAACCGACAAGTGTTGTTGACTGGTTCCTCAACAGGCAAACTCATGAAAGGAAGAGCGATCGGTGAGAGTATACTGGCCCAAACATTGGTCCACATGCATCCTACCACTGTCTACTCAACCTTCAGTCATGCTAATTAGTTATGCAAATAACTAAAGCATTATCTCTATATTGAGAGTAGCGAAGCATGGGTTTCCATCAATGTCAGCTGGCCACAAATAGATCAAGTATTCAGAATGACGAGTCTGATCGTATGTCTCACCTATCCCTAATCATCTACCAGTTGTCGCTAACGTCACTAGTTATAGTAAACCTGTATCATAGTTCTAAAATTAACAGAACTAAATATTAAGGCGAAGAGTCCCTGGAATCCTTCCTTACATTGGACATATTCAATAGTAACATAATACTGATCATTGTACCATCCCTCGGGATATAAGGATAATACCTGATCACGTCCAGTATATACACTCTCCGTTCTGCTGGTGGGACATCCTGTCCACCCTACAGCAAAACTCTTCTTAACAGACTCCTCCCTAGAGTCAAGAAGCCTTCTTGGTAAAACATGTTCCCCACATGTTCCATGGGTTATGTTCCAGCTCTGCCCTTCCAAGTGGATTAGCCTTGGCCTGGACCGAACTTCATAGCTGGCCTGGTCTGCCAGCACCATACTTTCATAACTTGCTTTCCAATCCCCCATATCCCATATGTCCCCGTGTCTCTTACAACCTCCTTTCGTCCCTCCATACCACTAGCACATAAGCACTCACTCGTACTTGTGTCAGTGTGAAAGAACAGGATAGTTAAGATAAGAATCAAGAACGCAAATGTATATCACGACGGTACGCATGTTATCACGCTTCGACCCACTCGGCGCTCGGTATCGCTCCAAGAAGTATCACATAACATGACTTAATATATATACATAATGCCACATCATATATATATATATATATATATATATATATATATATATATATATATATATATATATATATATATCATCACTGAAGACTTACCTTCTCACAGAATTCCAGTGTCCCACACAATGAATTCACTATTAAGTTATTACACAATAGTTACATCATTCACTGTGGTATAGAACTAAGTTCTCTCCTTACTTAGCAGCTAAGCACCACACTGTCTGAATCTCCACCTATCAACTCACCTTGCAATCTAACAGTTCTTTCTTTCTTCAGTAATTGACTGACATAAGTCTAGGTTCATATTATGCACAATTACCCATGTTCTATTTTAAAACAGCCACATAGTATATGCACCAATTTGCTACACATGGTAAATACTATTTGAACACAAATCGCCAATATCACAGGCCTAAATTTCCAGCCGGTAGTTCACTACACACGTTTGTAAACAAATGTAACACGGCCTAGATTTCAGCGGCGTTATCGATCGCTTCCGCATTAGTAATGCAAAGACACTCGCATATTTAATGAGGTTAGAACGACTGCGTTTTGTGGACAATTACTAAGGTAAATGTATTAACCAAGTAAATACCTGAATAATTCGAACCAGCCTCCAGTCAGCTACCAATACTGTTCAAGGGCCCATCTGCCGCATTGTAATAACAGTTAGCCGCAACATGGTTGAGTGTAGACGCTGTACAAATGGCTTAACAAAGCCCTGCGTCTTCTCTCCGTGAGAGTTTGGAAGTGAATGACTATTCTAGCCGCATTCCACCCACGTGCCAACTCATGCGCACGAGGATCGAGTGCTCCTGGAGAAAAGTCAACTTCTCGGATAACATTCGGTCCACGCCTAGAATTTCTAGATCTCTCTACACGGGAATTTGGTGAAGCACCCGGCAACCCGGTTGTGACAAGATCGCCTTGGGTAGTGAGAGTTAACCACACCCGCGGTGTCTCTAGCACTCCCGTGTATTGTAACCCCAGGGGTTGGACAGGTAGATACACAATTTATTCTGTGGTTGACCTCGTATTAGTTAAATATGTCTACAAGCCCCTCCAGATTCTAGACCCCCACTAACTACCTACTCCCTTGGAACAATGAACACCGAGGCATCGTCCGAGACCACACTCAATAAGTATACAAAGAGCAAGTCAACATACATAAAGTTTATTCTACCCTTGAGAATAAAGAACTGAAATGAACATCCTGATAGAATAATCTATTTACACAAATAGAGGATAGAGTAGAGACAGAATCAGAGATATGGTTAATTCATCATCACGCTGAGAAGTAGATTGGATGCAGATGTCCCGTCCAGTCGGTCAGCCACTCACCCGGCTTCCTTCCAGTGAGCTGACTAGAATCTTGGAGACCACTCCGTCCCCAGAGCTTGGTTTGACCACAAGAGAGTTACCCCTGGACCTCACTCAACTGGACCAACTGCACCTTCATCACCTCCTACGGAGTCACTGCTAAATTAATAAACAGTTCTTGGTAAAGAGCCTAGCTGGGAGACACTTCTCCTGGACTTGACCCCAGTTACTCTTGAGTTCAATGAGTGTATGCAGCCATTGACCAATCTAATGGTCCCTCAGTTGTACATTACCCTGGTTGGGTAATAAGTCACTGACCCATCTAATGGTCCCTCAATCATAGTAAATTACCCCTGGTCGGGTAATAAGCCATTGACCAATCTAATGGTCACTAAATCACAGTACATTACCCCTGGTCGGGTAATCAGATAGTTCTGCCGATAAGTCACTGAGTCCTACGAGAAAACAGTTCATTTTCTAAACTAAGGTCACCATTTTAATAACACTTCTATTTCATCCGGAGATAACATTGTTCAGTCTGGACAGGAATTAGTTGTCCATTACCTTATAACACTGGTATTTAGTCTCTATACGGTAGCTGGTGTAGGTCTCATCATGACCTGCCACTAAAGCTGTCGTAGGAACAGTCCCAGTTTATAAATTAATCTTTTCCACGTTTAGGCGGAACCTTACTAGACGTATACCATCTGGTGTTTCTGCTCATAGAGCATGATTGCTCAGGTGACTGAACTTCTCCTTTCTGAAACAGAGAATCTTCTAAGTCAGAAAAACAACACAAACCATCACTTCCCACACGTGCACCTTCAGGGCACCGGAATCAATTGATGATAACATCCACTCATGATGATTCACCCTGGCACATTGTGTGGTGTAGTCAGGCGAGGTAAGTAAAGAATTTAACCCTTCGCTGTGTTACACGAAGTGGTTTCCGGCAACCGACAAGTGTAGTTGACTGGTTCCTCAACAGGCAAACTCCTGAAAGGAAGAGCGATCGGTGAGAGTATACTGGCCCAAACATTGGTCCACATGCATCCTACCACTGCCTACTCAACCTTCAGTCATGCTAATTAGTTATGCAAATAACTAAAGCATTATCTCTATATTGAGAGTAGTAAAGCATGGGTTTCCATCAATGTCAGCTGGCCACAAAGAACAGCCCGTCAAACCGAGCAAGTAATCAGAATGACGAGTCTGATCGTATGTCTCACCTATCCTTAACCATCTACCAGTTGTCGCTAACGTCACTAGTTATAGTAAGCCTTATCATAGTTCTAAAATTAACAGAACTAAAAATTTAAGGTGAAGAGTCCCTGGACTCCATCCTTACATTGGACATATTCAATAGTAAACATAATATAGATCACTGTACCATCCCTCGGGATATAGGGATAATACATGATCACATCCAGTATATTCACACACCGTTCTGCTGGTGGGACATCCTGTCCACCCTACAGCAAAACTTTTCTTAACAGAGTCCTCCCTAGAGTCAAGAAGCCTTCTTGGTAAAACATGTTCCCCACATGTTCCAAGGGTTATGTTCCAGCTCTGCCCTTCCAAGTGGATTAGCCTTGGCCTGGACCGAACTTCATCGCTGGCCTGGTCTGCCAGTGCCATACTTTCATAACTTGCTTTCCAATCCCCCATATCCCATATGTCCCCGTGTCTCATACAACCTCCTTTCGTCCCTCCATACCACTAGCACATCAGCACTCACTCGTACTTGTGTAAGTATGAAAGAACAGGATAGCTAAGATAAGAATCAAGAACGCAAAGGTACATCCCGACGGTACGCATGGTTATCACGCGTCGACCCACTCAGCGTTCGGTAACGCTCCAAGAAGTATCACATAACATGACTTAATATATATACCTAATGCCACATCATATATATATATATATATATATATATATATATATATATATATATATATATATATATATATATATATATATATATATCATCACTGAAGACTTACCTTCTCACAGAATTCCAGTGTCCCACACAATGAATTCACTATTAAGTTATTACACAATAGTTACATCATTCCCTGGGGTATAGAACTAAGTTCTCTCCTTACTTAGCAGCTAAGCACAACACTGGCTGAATGTCCATCTATCAACTCACCTTGCAATCTAACAGGTCTTTCTTGCTTCAGTTATTGACTGACATAAGTCTGGGTTCATCTCATGCACAATTAACTATGTTTTATTCTAAAACAACCACATAGTATATGCACCAACTTACTACACATGGTAAATACTATTTGAACACAAATCGCCAGTTTCACAGGCCTAAATTTCCAGCCGGTAGTTCACTACACACGTTTGTAAACAATTGTAACACGGCCTAGATTTCAGCGGCGTTATCGATCGCTTCCGCATTAGTAATGCAAAGACACTCGCATATTTAATGAGGTTAGAACGATTGCGTCTTGTGGACAATTACAAAGTTAAATTAATTAACCAAGTAAATACCTGAATAATTCGAACCAGCCTCCAGTCAGCTACCAATACTGTTCAAGGGCCCATCTGCCGCATTGTAATAACAGTTAGCCGCAACATGGTTGAGTGTAGACGCTGTACAAATGGCTTAACAAAGCCCTGCGTCTTCTCTCCGTGAGAGTTTGGAAGTGAATGACTATTCTAGCCGCATTCCACCCACGTGCCAACTCATGCGCACGAGGATCGAGTGCTCCCGGAGAAAAGTCAACTTCTCGGATAACATTCGTTCCACGCCTAGAATTTCTAGATCTCTCTACACGGGAATTTGGTGAATCACCCGGCAACCCGGTACAGTCAAATACCGGTTATTCGAGATGATTCTAGATGGAAAATACCTATCGGCTTTCCTCAGTTTATTTATAACTGGGAAAGTCCCCGATGACGCGCCAAAATAGTGCGGGACCCCGACGACCACAGACAGATGATCGCGGTTTTGTCACATAGGCCCCCACTTTAAGAGGATCGACCCCGTCGTTCCACTTCTACGCAGAAGCTCTCTATGTCGTTCTATCTTCTTTCTTAGAGACCGGATGGCGGGTGAGAAAGTCTAACCCGTCAATATTTCATAGGATACTTTTACCACCTTTGGTGAGGTGACAAGCTATTCAGTATCACGGGTGATCAACACCTACTCCGCTACTGTGATCGGTTTGAGGAACCAGAGGTCTGTGTACATTCTGACACAACCCACCTCTTCCGACCACGGTTCTCAGTGTAGCTAGCACTGCGGGTGTTCCTTTGGCCGGTCATGTTCCCCCGAGCACCGGGCTGAACCGAAGAAGGAACCTGCACATACATATAGGTTGAGGATTGCCTATGCTGTGACAGGCTTTCCGCTACCTGACCTGAACCCCGAACCGTTCTCTCAGCGAATCTCTGCGCACTTGGGTTGGTAGACTTGTCATCGGGCTTCTCCTCATAGCGCATGAGGAGACTGGAATGGAAAGTAGAAGACTTTCCCAGGATCGCCACTCCATAGTGCTTGTGGAGCCCCACTTTATCCACTAGGAATGGGCCCTGCCACCCGATTTCGAATTCGTTCCCCTCGATTGGGAGTAGTACTAGAACTCGGTCTCCAACCGCGAAGGATATCTTCGTCTTTGTCCGTTTCTCAGGTGTGCATTTACGGCACTCAGGACAAGACCTGATATATCTGCGCACGTCGCCTGTCATTCCCGGCCACCAATAGTACCGGGAAAGACACTTACTGGTTGCCCCTACAGTCAGATGTCCGGTTGGGGACCTGACATGTACCGTTCACAGCAGATTAGCTCTGAAGCTCTCAGGAACTAACTTACGTTCCTTCTGCCACTTCTCTGTTCCGATCTGAATTAACTGTGACCGGTTGTCAGAGTTGAACTCACCCTGAGTTACCGGGCTCACATTGTTGGACAGCCTGTTTGAACAAGGACACTCCGTCGTATCCTTGCTCCGAGCAGTACTCATCACATCCGGGTGAGTTTTCCGGAGACTTACCTTTTCTAGACCCTCTTCCTCGGTAGATCTGACCTGCCTAGACTTATAGATGCTAGGGTGTTCTGGTTCGCCCAGAAACACGTACTTCCGGCCAAGAATCAGGGGATAGAGAGGATCCGGTACTACTGCCGGCTGAATGCGTCGAGTAACGTACTTGCTCCGAATCTCCACATTGGCAATCGGGCAACGTAGCGCTACAGCACTCCTACTGGCTGGCTGTATCTCCGTTATCTCCCCGGTGAGATGCTCTGGGCCTGTCAGGTGGGATGCAATTACAGCAGGAAATTGCAATCCTGTGTCATAGAAGCACAACACCTGTTGCCCGTTCACTTCTACTCTCTCAACCACTGGAGGTCTTTTAGGTTCAACATTCCCATCAATCAACTTCACTTTCCTGCACGGTCTATCCCTAACCTCTGCAAGACAAGCAAAGTGAAAGTCCTTGGGTTTACTCTTGCACTCACTCGTATTGTGAGTGCTGGACTTGCAGAATTTGCACCACCGTTCACTCCACTTCCTCTTTGGAGAGCTAGGTGGGCTATTCTTACCTTGATTGATGTTAGAGATCTTCTCTAAGGAGTTTACCTGTTTCCTTGGTTCCACAGAACCTTTGGTCTTCTTCGCCTTATTTGACTTACCTTGATCCTTATCTTTCGATCTCGGATCCATTGGACTGGTATCTCCAGTCTCGCCATAGACTTCAACGTATCTTTCGGCTAACTTGGTGACTATATCCAATCTCTCAGCCCCATTCTCACCTAAGAAGTTTCGCAAGGGTTTCGACATTTGCATTCGCATCTGATCTACAACCATCAACTCACGCAAACTTTCATACTCCTCGTTAAATCCGGCCAAGGCCATCCATTTAAGAAGGTATGAGTTCAATCTCACGCTGTATGCTGAAAACAGTTCGCCAGGCTCCCGCTTAGAAGTTCTGAACTTCCTTCGGTATGAGTGCGCTGTGATCTCAAATCTCTTCAAGAGAGCCGCTTTTAATGCCGGGTAATCATTCTGTAAACCCGGTGGCAAGCGTGCGTACACTTCATAACCGGCGCCGCGTTGTCCCTGGGAGAGTTTCAAACACCATTTCTGTTTGTCTAACCCCATTGCAATAGACATGGCCTCATACTTCTCTAAGTACTGGTCTATCCGCTCTTTCTCAGATTCGAACGGCTGTAAAGGCCACTTCATAGCCTGGTAGTCGCGTCTACTGGTTGACTCTGAGCTAGGAGGTACACCTCCTCCCACAGCTCCATCAGTTACACCAGTAGCAGGCGCTTGTGCCTCAAGTAGCTTCATTCGATACTCATGGTCACGTCTTTCTTTGTCGGCTTCCAACTCAAGCCGTTTCATCTCACTATCAGCAGCTATCTTCTTTTCCTCTAGAGCCACTTTACTGGCTTCGAGTTCTCTTTCTGCTCTCCTCCTCTCTCTTTCCTCTTGGCGGAAATCTCTTTCCACCCCTTGCATAAGGATTTCAATGCATCTCCATCTAGACCTAACTTCTGCCCAGTTGCCTGAACTTTGGCTAAGTCTAACTCTTGGGTAGACATGTTGACTATGAGATGTGGGTACTCAAGTATGTGTGGGTGAAGCAATACAATCAATCCCTAACTAATAGTATTAACTAAACACCACAACACAAATGTCCGTCAGACAGTTAGGAGATAGGTAGAAGTAGTAGAATCCTATGTAGTCTGAGGTAGAGGATATAGACAAAGTCAGTATCCCTACTAGAGGTGAGGCACTGTGTTAGGAACCTATCTAACAACACACAGATCTAGGAATACTCCCGGAAGAGCCCCCACTCTGTATCTGGAGTGTTACAAGATCGCCTTGGGTAGTGAGAGTTAACCACACCCGCAGTGTCTCTAGCACTCCCGTGTATTCTAATCCCAGGGGTTGGACAGGTAGATACACAATTTACTCTGTGGTTGACCTCGTATTACTTAAATATGTCTACAAGCCCCTCCAGATTCTAGACCTCCACTAACTACCTACTCCCTTGGAACAATGAACACAGAGGCATCGTCCGAGACCACACTCAATAAGTATACAAAGAGCAAGTCAACATACATAAAGTGTATTCTACCCTTGAGAATAAAGAACTGAAATGAACATCCTGATAGAATAATCTATTTACACAAATAGAGGATAGAGTAGAGACAGAATCAGAGATATGGTTAATTCATCATCAGGCTGAGAAGTAGATTGGATGCAGATGTCCCGTCCAGTCGGGCAGCCACTCACCCGGCTTCCTTCCAGTGAGCTGACTAGAACCTTGGAGACCACTCCGTCCCCAGAGCTTGGATTAACCACAAGAGAGTTACCCCTGGACCTCACTCAACTGGACCAACTGCACCTTCATCACCTCCTACGGAGTCACTGCTAAATTAATAAACAGTTCTTGGTAAACAGCCTAGCTGGGAGACACTTCTCCTGGACTTGACCCCAGTTACTCTTGAGTTCAATGAGTGTATGCAGCCATTGACCAATCTAATGGTCCCTCAGTTGTACATTACCCTGGTTGGATAATAAGTCACTGACCCATCTAATGGTCCCTCAATCATAGTACATTACCTCTGGTCGGGTAATAAGCCATTGACCAATCTAATGGTCATTAAATCACAGTACATTACCACTGGTCGGGTAATCAGATAGTTCTGCCGATAAGTCACTGAGTCCTACGAGAAAACACAGTTCATTTTCTAAACTAAGGTCGCCCTTTTAATAACACTTCTATTTCATCCGGAGATAACATTGTTCAGTCTGGACAGGAATTAGTTGTCCATTACCTTATAACACTGGTATTATGTCTCTATACGGTAGCTGGTGTAGGTCTCATCATGACCTGCCACTAAAGCTGTCGTAGCAACAGTCCCAGTTTATAAATTAATCTTTTCCACGTTTAGGCGGAACCTTACTAGACGTATACCGTCTGGTGTCTCTGATCATAGAGCATGATTGCTCAGGTGACAGAACTTCTCCTTTCTGAAACAGAGAATCTTCTAAGTCAGAAAAACAACACAAACCATCACTTCCCACGCATGCATCTTCAGGGCACCGAAATCAATTGATGATAACATCCACTCATGATGATTCACCCTGGCACATGGTGTGGTGTAGTCAGGCGAGGTAAGTAAAGAATTCAACCCTTCGCTGTGTTACACGAAGTGGTTTCCGGCAACCGACAAGTGTAGTTGACTGGTTCCTCAACAGGCAAACTCCTGAAAGGAAGAGCGATCGGTGAGAGTATACTGGCCCAAACATTGGTCCACATGCATCCTACCACTGCCTACTCAACCTTCAGTCATGTTAATTAGTTATGCAAATAACTAAAGCATTATCTCTATATTGAGAGTAGTAAAGCATGGGTTTCCATCAATGTCAGCTGGCCACAAAGAACAGCCCGTCAAACCGAGCAAGTAATCAGAATGACGAGTCTGATCGTATGTCTCACCTATCCCTAACCATCTACCAGTTGTCGCTAACGTCACTAGTTATAGTAAGCCTGTATCATAGTTCTAAAGTTAACAGAACTAAACATTTAAGGTGAAGAGTCCCTGGACTCCATCCTTACATTGGACATATTCAATAGTAAACATAATATAGATCACTGTACCATCCCTCGGGATATAGGGATAATACATGATCACATCCAGTATATACACACACCGTTCTGCTGGTGGGACATCCTGTCCACCCTACAGCAAAACTCTTCTTAACAGACTCCTCCCTAGAGTCAAGAAGCCTTCTTGGTAAAACATGTTCCCCACATGTTCCAAGGGTTATGTTCCAGCTCTGCCCTTCCAAGTGGATTAGCCTTGGCCTGGACCGAACTTCATCGCTGGCCTGGTCTGCCAGTACCATACTTTCATAACTTGCTTTCCAATCCCCCATATCCCATATGTCTCCGTGTCTCATACAACCTCCTTTCGTCCCTCCATACCACTAGCACATCAGCACTCACTCGTACTTGTGTAAGTATGAAAGAACAGGATAGCTAAGACAAGAATCAAGAACGCAAAGGTACATCCCGACGATACGCATGGTTATCACGCGTCGACCCACTCGGCGTTCGGTATCGCTCCAAGAAGTATCACATAACATGACTTAATATATATACCTAATGCCACATCATATATATATATATATATATATATATATATATATATATATATATATATATATATATATATATATATCATCACTGAAGACTTACCTTCTCACAGAATTCCAGTGTCCCACACAATGAATTCACTATTAAGTTATTATACAATAGTTACATCATTCCCTGGGGTATAGAACTAAGTTCTCTCCTTACTTAGCAGCTAAACACAACACTGGCTGAATGTCCACCTATCAACTCACCTTGCTATCTAACAGGTCTTTCTTGCTTCAGTTATTGACTGACATAAGTCTGGGTTCATCTCATGCACAATTAACTATGTTTTATTCTAAAACAACCACATAGTATATGCACCAACTTACTACACATGGTAAATACTATTTGAACACAAATCGCCAATATCACAGGCCTAAATTTCCAGCCGGTAGTTCACTACACACGTTTGTAAAC
Organism: Cepaea hortensis; assembly: GCA_963921405.1. NCBI lineage: Eukaryota > Metazoa > Mollusca > Gastropoda > Stylommatophora > Helicidae > Cepaea > Cepaea hortensis. The sequence continues at coordinate 66,648,367 of OY992886.1, forward strand.
AATTGTAACACGGCCTAGATTTCAGCGGCGTTATCGATCGCTTCCGCATTAGTAATGCAAAGACACTCGCATATTTAATGAGGTTAGAACGATTGCGTTTTGTGGACAATTACAAAGTTAAATTAATTAACCAAGTAAATACCTGAATAATTCGAACCAGCCTCCAGTCAGCTACCAATACTGTTCAAGGGCCCATCTGCCGCATTGTAATAACAGTTAGCCGCAACATGGTTGAGTGTAGACGCTGTACAAATGGCTTAACAAAGCCCTGCGTCTTCTCTCCGTGAGAGTTTGGAAGTGAATGACTATTCTAGCCGCATTCCATCCACGTGCCAACTCATGCGCACGATGATCGAGTGCTCCTGGAGAAAAGTCAACTTCTCGGATAACATTAGTTCCACGCCTAGAATTTCTAGATCTCTCTACACGGGAATTTGGTGAAGCACCCGGCAACCCGGTACAGTCAAATACTGGTTATTCGAGATGATTCTAGATGGAAAATACCTATCGGCTTTCCTCAGTCTATTTATAACTGGGAAAGTCCCCGATGACGCGCCAAAATAGTGCGGGACCCCGACGACCACAGACAGATGATCGCTGTTTTGTCACACCGGTACAGTCAAATACCGGTTATTCGAGATGATTCTAGATGGAAAATACCTATCGGCTTTCCTCAGTCTATTTATAACTGGGAAAGTCCCGGATGACGCGCAAAAATAGTGCGGGATCCCGACGACCACAGACAGATGATCGAGGTTTAGTCACATCCACTCACCCATTCTTTCGATTTCACATACTCATTCCATTCCCCACCGCTCTCTCTCTCTCTCTCTCTCTCTCTCTCTCTCTCTCTCTCTCTTATATATATATATATATATATATATATATATATATATATATATATATATATATATATATATATATACTAGCTGACACGGCCCGGCTTCGCCCAGACTCTGGTGGGGAGCATCTCATTTAATTCATATAAGTAGTCATATAAGCTCCCGTTCCCGACTGTCTGTCTGTCTGTCTGTCTATCTATCTGTCTGTCTGTCTGTCTGTCTGTCTGACCCGGCCCAGCCCATGGTGGAGAGCATCTCATTTAAATCATATAAGTAGTCATATAAGATCCCGTTCCCGACTATCTGTATGTCTGTCTGTCTTGGGTAAATGGAGGAGGGAGGAGGAAGAGGGAGGTGGAGGAGGGAAGAGGAGGGAGGAGGAGGGAGGAGGAGACAGAGTCACAAATGGCTGTAGAAAAATAAATAAATATGATAACAACTTGAAACCAGTTTATTTTTATACATACATTGTCCCTTTATTTCTGAACATAATTTCCACCAACATTGATGCACTTATCCCATCGTTTTATCAGTTCTCCCAAAGCGGCTGTATAGAACTGCGTGCTCTGTTTTCTAAACCACGTTTTCACTTCACATTCAACTTCGGCGTCATTCGCGAAATGTCTGCCGCCAAGGTGGGTTTTTAGTATTTATGCTGACAAATGTTTATCCCGTAAAGGCACTGTAAAGCGGTGCATAGCTGGGTAGAAAACGTTACAAGGGCGCGCGCGCGCGCGCGCGTGTGTGTGTGTGTGTGTGTGTGTGTGTGTGTGTGTTGAAGGAGAGAGAGAATAAAAGTAAGTGAAAAGAACTATATGGTACTGAGTTATTTGGAGAAAAGGGTAGTATGATCTATCACATCTATCACATAACTATAGTAAACGTTTGCGGAGACCCCGAGACCTGAGAGAATGTAAAGGGGAAAGGGGGGGGGGAAGAGAGAGAGAGAGAGAGAGAGAGAGAGAGAGAGAGAGAGAGGGAGAGAGAGAGACACAGAGAGACAGAGAGACTACTAGTACCAGGAGCCAAACGAGGGCGACAACATTAGTTGGACACAAGATTGGACTATGTTCTATTGTGCAAGGACACGTGCAACCATTGACACACTCGCAGGGATACTAAACTTATTCAGTATTTTGTATTTGTTCTAACGACATTTCCATTCTAATAACCTCTTTGTCGGCACAAATCAACCAAGCGATGTTTTCTCAATAAAGTTTCAGTGCTATTGGAGAGAGAGAGAGAGAGAGAGAGAGAGAGAGAGAGAGAGAGAGAGAGAGAGAGAGAGAGAAAGAGAAAGAAAGAGAGAGAGAGAAAGAAAGAGAGAGAGAGTTAAAGATACAGGAATGGAGAGATATACATACAAGGAAAGAGAGGGAAAGGATGAGTGAGGACAAAATGCAATGGTATCGAGTTAGAGTGAAATTAGAATTGCTATCAAATTACGATAGCAAACCTCTATAGCGACAGTTATAATGAGTGAGAAAGATAGAGAGAGAGAGAAAGAGAGAGCGAGAGAGAGAGAGAGAGGGAGAGAGCGAGAGAGAGAGAGGAGGAGAGAGAGAGAGAAAGAGAGAGAAAGAGAGAGAGAGAGAGAGAGAGAGAGAGAGAGAGAGAGAGAGAGAGAGAGAGAGAGAGATCAGTACCAAACTTGCCGTTACGCCAGCGAGGGCTGAGAGTATGAGATAATCTAATCTGAGACCGCGCCGACACTCTACTCGTTCATTGTTTATAGAGTACAGGCTGACACTTCCAGTAGCTGAAACCAGGCGAGGGGAAAAACATTAGTGGGATACGAAATTGGACTGCGTGTGTTCTTGTGTGCAAGGACACTTGCAACGACTGACATACTCACAGGGAAGAAAAATATATTCAGTATTTAGTGTTTGTTCCCGTGATATTTTTAAAGTATGTTATTTCATTCTAATAACATATTTGCTGGCACAAATCAGTCGAGTGCGATCTCCACAATAAAGTTTTACTGCAAAGGAGCTCCTAAACCTTGTCTCTAGTTTAAGTGATACACTCCGACAGATTGCACTTTCTCCATCTCTTCATATCATCTTCTTAGTTGTACGCATCCGTTCCTCTACCCATGAATGTGAACATCTGTCTGTTATCACTGTGTTCCTGCATATATTTATGTCATCTTACCAGACCCATCTTAACGAACGGAATGAACTGTTCTACCTCTTAGCTGTGTAGGAGGCGGACGGTATTACATGCATATCTGAGTCAGGGAATCGCTTTTCCACTAATTATCAACGGCTCAGACCTATCAAAGGGTTCATCGTGTTTGATAATTCTAGCTATTTTTCAGTGTACATGTTAAACATATATGGTAAGCATATGCACTCTTGCCTTGTTCTATTATTTTCCTGGTGGTGCTTTTATTTTGCACTTAATTTGTTATGCCAGTTATCAATTGTAGTTTTATTAATGTTAATATCTAATCCTTATTCAATACTTCTCCTGATGGCTTGCCCTACAAGGGTCGCTGACAACGTTCTGTTAATATCATTGTGAAAGAATGCAATCTATAGCTAAATTTAAGTCAAAGGGGTACGATGATGGAAGCATAAACACTTTTCACATAAAATTTCACGAATGCAGGCATTCAAGTATTGACTATCTTAAATAGAAGCTTTAACAATCAGTTTTCACTATCATAAATAGATGCATCAACACTATCACGAATGGTGGTAGCATCTTAAATAGAAACATTACCACTCAGTATTGACTATTTTATATAGAAGCGTTAACACTCACTATTGAAATAGAAGCATTAATACTCAGTATTCACTTTCTTAAATAAAAGCATCAACACTCACTACTGACTATCTTAAATAGAAGTATTAACACCGTGAACTGATTATTTTAAAATAGATGCATTCACTCAGTATTGACTAACTTAAATTGAAGCATTAAGACTCAGCTTCCACTATCTTAAATACAAGCATCAACACTCAGTATTGACTGTCTTAACTGTTTCAGTGCCGAAGGATAATATATCGTCAAATTTGACCTCCCATTTGCACAGAAGGACAATATAGCATATGGTCATCGTGCTATTTGTTTTGTTTCGTGGTATCCTCACAATTTCAATACTCAGTGAGCGGAAATCTGCATTATGATACTTGTTCATTTGATTGTGTGCCATGTTTGGTCCAGACCTATATTTTTGTTTGGCACTGAATAGGTTAAATAGAAGCATCAACACTAGGTTTTGACTATCTTAAATAGAAGCATCAACACTCGGTATTGACTATCTTAAATAGAAGCATCAACACTAGGTTTTGACTATCTTAAATAGAAGCATCAACACTAGGTTTTGACTATCTTAAATAGAAGCATCAACACTCGGTATTGACTATCTTAAATAGAAGCATCAACACTAGGTTTTGACTATCTTAAATAGAAGCATCAACACTAGGTTTTGACTATCTTAAATAGAAGCATCAACACTCGGTATTGACTATCTTAAATAGAAGCATCAACACTAGGTTTTGACTATCTTAAATAGAAGCATCAACACTAGGTTTTGACTATCTTAAATAGAAGCATCAACACTAGGTTTTGACTATCTTAAATAGAAGCATCAACACTAGGTTTTGACTATCTTAAATAGAAGCATCAACACTAGGTTTTGACTATCTTAAATACAAGCATCAACACTAGGTTTTGACTATCTTAAATAGAAGCATCAACACTAGGTTTTGACTATCTTAAATAGAAGCATCAACACTAGGTTTTGACTATCTTAAATAGAAGCATCAACACTAGGTTTTGACTATCTTAAATAGAAGCATCAACACTAGGTTTTGACTATCTTAAATAGAAGCATCAACACTAGGTTTTGACTATCTTAAATAGAAGCATCAACACTAGGTTTTGACTATCTTAAATAGAAGCATCAACACTAGGTTTTGACTATCTTAAATAGAAGCATCAACACTAAGTTTTGACTATCTTAAATAGAAGCATCAACACTAGGTTTTGACTATCTTAAATAGAAGCATCAACACTAGGTTTTGACTATCTTAAATAGAAGCATCAACACTAGGTTTTGACTATCTTAAATAGAAGCATCAACACTCGGTATTGACTATCTTAAATAGAAGCATCAACACTAGGTTTTGACTATCTTAAATAGAAGCATCAACACTAGGTTTTGACTATCTTAAATAGAAGCATCAACACTCGGTATTGACTATCTTAAATAGAAGCATCAACACTAGGTTTTGACTATCTTAAATAGAAGCATCAACACTAGGTTTTGACTATCTTAAATAGAAGCATCAACACTAGGTTTTGACTATCTTAAATAGAAGCATCAACACTAGGTTTTGACTATCTTAAATAGAAGCATCAACACTAGGTTTTGACTATCTTAAATAGAAGCATCAACACTAGGTTTTGACTATCTTAAATAGAAGCATCAACACTAGGTTTTGACTATCTTAAATAGAAGCATCAACACTAGGTTTTGACTATCTTAAATAGAAGCATCAACACTAGGTTTTGACTATCTTAAATAGAAGCATCAACACTAGGTTTTGACTATCTTAAATAGAAGCATCAACACTAGGTTTTGACTATCTTAAATAGAAGCATCAACACTAGGTTTTGACTATCTTAAATGGAAGCATCAACACTAGGTTTTGACTATCTTAAATAGAAGCATCAACACTAGGTTTTGACTATCTTAAATAGAAGCATCAACACTAGGTTTTGACTATCTTAAATAGAAGCATCAACACTAAGTTTTGACTATCTTAAATAGAAGCATCAACACTAGGTTTTGACTATCTTAAATAGAAGAATTAACACTAGGTTTTGACTATCTTAAATAGAAGCATCAACACTAGGGGTTGACTATCTTAAATAGAAGAATTAACACTAGGTTTTGACTATCTTAAATAGAAGCATCAACACTAGGTTTTGACTATCTTAAATAGAAGCATCAACACTAGGTTTTGACTATCTTAAATAGAAGCATCAACACTCAGTATTGACTATCTTAAATAGAAGCATCAACACTAAGTTTTGACTATCTTAAATAGAAGCATCAACACTAGGTTTTGACTATCTTAAATAGAAGAATTAACACTAGGTTTTGACTATCTTAAATAGAAGCATCAACACTAGGTGTTGACTATCTTAAATAGAAGAATTAACACTAGGTTTTGACTATCTTAAATAGAAGCATCAACACTAGGTTTTGACTATCTTAAATAGAAGCATCAACACTAGGTTTTGACTATCTTAAATAGAAGCATCAACACTAGGTTTTGACTATCTTAAATAGAAGCATCAACACTAGGTTTTGACTATCTTAAATAGAAGCATCAACACTAGGTTTTGACTATCTTAAATAGAAGCATCAACACTAGGTTTTGACTATCTTAAATAGAAGCATCAACACTAGGTTTTGACTATCTTAAATAGAAGCATCAACACTAGGTTTTGACTATCTTAAATAGAAGCATCAACACTAGGTTTTGACTATCTTAAATGGAAGCATCAACACTAGGTTTTGACTATCTTAAATAGAAGCATCAACACTAGGTTTTGACTATCTTAAATGGAAGCATCAACACTAGGTTTTGACTATCTTAAATAGAAGCATCAACACTAGGTTTTGACTATCTTAAATAGAAGCATCAACACTAGGTTTTGACTATCTTAAATAGAAGCATCAACACTAGGTTTTGACTATCTTAAATAGAAGCATCAACACTAGGTTTTGACTATCTTAAATAGAAGCATCAACACTAGGTTTTGACTATCTTAAATAGAAGCATCAACACTAGGTTTTGACTATCTTAAATAGAAGCATCAACACTAGGTTTGGACTATCTTAAATAGAAGCATCAACACTAGGTTTTGACTATCTTAAATAGAAGCATTAACACTCGGTATTGACTATCTTAAATAGAAGCATCAACACTCGGTATTGACTATCTTAAACAGAAGCACTGGTACCCAGTTTCCAATTTCTTAAATAGAAGCATCAACACTCGGTATCCAGTATCCTAAATAGAAGCATGAATACTCAGTACTGACTCAATACTGACTATCTTAACTGATTCAGTTATGAATGGAAGCATCAACACGTTTTTAAAGGCGTAGGGAAAAGGGAGGTGGGGGTGGGGTGTGTGTGTGTTAAAAGCGAGATGTTCGAATTCATCTCACCGGGTTGATCCCATATAGCTCTGTCTCTTTCTGCAGTGCGGCTTGCTGGAAGTGTCTCACAAAATCATGAACGCTGCAGCTCCCGCGACGAGCCACAGGAGTCTTTGAGAAAACTGCACTCTTGAACAGAATGATAGAGACCGGAATTGAACCCACAACCGTCCGAACACGAGGCAGGCGGCTTAACGACTTCGTCGTATAGACTGCCAACACGTAGTACAGACTAACTATCGTGAGTTTCACGCATCACAGTATTAGTGTCTCCTGTATCCGCAAGCTGTCTCTTGCTTTCTCCTACCAGATGGTATGGACTTTTTCTTAGAAAGATGTTGTAGGCTCTTTCTTAACGGTTTGATACAGCGGATGTTTGGTTAGCCGTTGGAGCTTTTCAATTGGGTGAGAGTTTAATATCATCTTAGAAGAATCAAGGCGCTCGATATCAGCAGTTTTGTTGTCCATGTCTTTTATGGGCGCGATTCTCATTGCCGTAGTTATACTTAGTCCCAGATCTTGGGCAGTCTCATTTTTCGCAAGTATGTTTCTGCTGCTGTTGCCCAGGAGTATTCCATGATGGGTGTAGCGTCTGTGGCGTAGTCTTTCATATTTGTTTCTGTTTTTTTCCCCCACGATGTTTCTGGCAACTTTGGTGTTTCATTACCTCGAGTTATTATGTGACTTTTATTTACATTGTTTATACTAAGTGACCACCAGATGAGTTTGGAGGTCGAGCGCAACATCAAGGACAGTGGGTGAATCTCTCTGAAGTATTGCTTCATTGTTCTTACTGTATAACTGTGGTTGATGTTTCTTTGCATGGGGAGAGAGAAGACTATTGTTGTATGTTTTTAAAAAAAATATTAGTATTCAACTCCAAACCTTTGTCCAAGGCTCTAGTAGTAAAGAGACCAATAGAACATTCTTTGGACGCTTTGATAAAAAGGAGTATACCGGAGGACGTCGAGATAAGAACACAACTGTGATATTAAAAGGACCGCTATCAGAATTCTGACTTTAGACGATTAAATCGTTGACAGAATTCTGACTTTAGAAGATTACATCGTTGACAGAATTCTGACTTTATATGATTAAACCGCTGACCCAACTAACTTTAGAAGATTACATCGTTGACAGAATTCTGACTTTATATGATTAAACCGCTGACCCAACTAACTTTAGAAGATTACATCGCTGACAGAATTCTGACTTTATATGATTAAACCGCTGACAGAATTCTAACTTTAGAAGATTACATCGTTGACAGAATTCTGACTTTATATGATTAAACCGCTGACAGAATTCTAACTTTAGAAGATTACATCGTTGACAGAATTCTGACTTTATATGATTAAACCGCTGACAGAATTCTAACTTTAGAAGATTACATCGCTGACAGAATTCTGACTTTATATGATTAAACCGCTGACCCAACTAACTTTAGAAGATTACATCGTTGACAGAATTCTGACTTTATATGATTAAACCGCTGACCCAACTAACTTTAGAAGATTACATCGTTGACAGAATTCTGACTTTATATGATTAAACCGCTGACCCAACTAACTTTAGAAGATTACATCGTGGACAGAATTCTGACTTTATATGATTAAACCGCTGACCCAACTAACTTTAGAAGATTACATCGTGGACAGAATTCTGACTTTATATGATTAAACCGCTGACCCAACCAACTTTAGAAGATTACATCGTTGACAGAATTCTGACTTTATATGATTAAACCGCTGACCCAACCAACTTTAGAAGATTACATCGCTGACAGAATTCTGACTTTATATGATTAAACCGCTGACCCAACCAACTTTAGAAGATTACATCGCTGACAGAATTCTGACTTTATATGATTAAACCGCTGACCCAACCAACTTTAGAAGATTACATCGCTGACAGAATTCTGACTTTATATGATTAAACCGCTGACCCAACCAACTTTAGAAGATTACATCGCTGACAGAATTCTGACTTTATATGATTAAACCGCTGACCCAACTAACTTTAGAAGATTACATCGCTGACAACACTCTGACTTCATGCTTTTGTTTTCTTTTTGCACTCTCTCGCTTTAAACTCAAGCGTAGTCCATATACACTACTTATAGTGCACTGGATTGAATTTTGCGTGTGGGTTAGCTTTCCCTATTACCAGTGTCCCTCGCCAACAGACGAACCCACTCCGACTTCAGAGGTACTTGTAATTTACGTCCCCAAGTCAAGGACGATAAGTCAACATTTTAGTCCAACTGTCCGGTGTAGGGGTTGAACCCCGTTACCTCGGCATCAATTTAAGAACACGCGTTCTTATCCATTCGGCCATGCTGACCTCCTGACTTTATGATATCCAAACCGGTGTTAGAACTCTGACTTGGCATGGTTTGATTGGTTTGGATGGTCAAGGATCACCTCCACTGCACACTCAGTTAGCCTCATAAATGTCCCAGTCTCCTTCCCTAGATCACACAAGAAAGTTAGTCCTATAGTTCACTAACGTCTTAGCACCCGCGAGCATCTAAATGTATGAATATCAGAATGATTTGTCCAGTTTGGAAAATTAGTCTGAGCAGCGGCCTAAACTATCCGATTTGCAAGTACCGAGGGAATCTTTTTCACATCTGCAACGCAAAGGGGTCCACCTAGTTTTTTGCCCTTATCTGAAAAGGCATTCGTCCAATCCCTGCCTTGGAGCATGTGAAAAAAAAACCCATCATCAGTTTCCTTTAAAACAAAAAATATATAAATAAAAGCCTAAAATCGTTTTAGGTAGGGAAGTCGTACTCATCTGATTATTTTGTTTACATCAAATATCAAGATGGAACACGTAATATTTGCGAAAGTCAGCTCCTGGCGACGGGTTCTATAATCTAGTTCTGCTTTGTGATTATTTTTTATGTTATTTAATAGTTTACTGCATATCCTTTACAGGACGTCGCAGTCATCACCAGCATATTTTGCTGTTGTGATCTCTTGACAGGTTTCCGCTCAGTAGTTTGCCTTTGCTTTCTGAACAACTTTATGTTATTAGGAAACTTAAATAGTGGTTTTCGTCCTTAATATTTAGGAACCATTAGCGGTGACGAACTCAAGGTCAAAAACAGCTCCGGTACCAGAAGTTGTAACATAATTTGCCTGCCGCTAGAGACCATTACCATCTTTACGTCTTGTTTGTTGGGCATGAAGCATGAACGGGTGCCCAGGATTGGTGGATAAAAGGTGGGTGGCTAGAAGGCCGGATGGATACAGGGGCTGGTAGATAAAAGGTCAGTTTAATAGAAGTGTAAGTAGATATATAGAAAAGTCAGTTGGATAGAAGGGGAGGCAAATGTGGGTGCAGTGGATAGAAGGTCAGTTTGATATAGGGGATGGTAAATATGGGTGGGGGTGGATAAAGGATCAGTTGGATACAGAAAGGTGGAGGGGGCTAATAAGGGTGGGGTGAATAAAAGTTCAATTTGATAGAAGGGCGGGTGGATAGAAGCTGTTTTGGATAGATAGCCAGTGGTTAGAAGGGAGGGTGGATAGTAGGTCGGTTGCATAGAGGGGAGGTTGGCTGGCGGTCAGTTGGATGGGGGACGGGTGAATATGGAGAGTGAGGATAGAATATCATTTGGATAGAGGGAAAGATGGGTATAAGGCCTCGTAGATGGAGGAGAGGTTGAAAAGAGTGTTGGGTGGATAGAGGGACAGGAAAATAACGGGGAGGATAGATTAAGGGGGAAGGTGGTTAGAGAATCGGGTGGATAAAGGAGGGGTACAGGGGAGGGGTGTGTGAGTAAAGGATAGTCGGCATTGAGGTACAAATAGATTATCGAACGGGTGGATAAAGATTTGGATACTAAACATTCCCATATGTATGGTACGTTACACTTATCTTGGGTATTTATTATGGCCATAATAAAAATGGCTTTAGTGAGTCATGTATTATTGATTATTTTCCATGCGAATTGGTGCATTTTGTTCTGTTGTTGTCTAAAATTAGCTTCATAAGTGATGCATGGATGAAATAGCGTATGGGAGGTATAAGAAGAGCAGAATGTCAGACGAGCCTGCGTGTCCAATTCTTAACCCTTTGAAAATAAAGTTTGTTCGTTCGTTCCTTCATTCATGTCTGTTTAAACTATATCCCACTTTC